>JAWLRI010001017.1:891914-1014660 GCA_034781795.1 Crypturellus tataupa
CTCCTTCTCTGGAGATCTTCAAGACCCGCTTGGATGCAGCCCTGTGCCACGAGCTCTAGGTGGCCCTGCGTGTGCAGCGGGGTTGGACTAGATGACCTCTAGAGGTCCCTTCCAAACTTAGGCATTCTGTGATTCTATGAAACTCCATAAACAGAGATTCTTTAGATTTCATACCTTGGAACTTTCAGTCATCCAATTTTTAAACACCTAGTATGATTTAAATGTATTTATTTTTTCTTAATAATAAACAAAACTCACAAATGTATTTAAAAGAATTATGGTCAAACAGTAGACTGGACATTACTGTGTGTCTCACCTCTTCCTCTCTGCCTCTTATCCCGTAACATAGTACAAAATCAAGGAAGAGAACCATTCTGTATCTGAAAGCAGTATCAATATCCAGCTGAGTCAAAAGAAAGCTCCATTGGCCTGGTTGGCAGGTGGAGAAAGCCCATTTGTGGGTTGTCTCCACACTGAGTCAGATTTTATTCTCACAAAAAGGTGAAAAATCCTGCAACATTTTATCTTCGTATGGTTCTCCCTGAGAGCCTACAGTTCTCTGCTAAATACTTTGCTGTCTGTTCCTTGCTATAAATAATATAAATGCTTTAAAATAATTATTAATGGCAGGCTAGAAGAGAAAAAGAAAATACAGTGTTTATTAAACTCTTAAGTTAAATCTGTGCTTGCTCTCCTATTCTCAAATCATTTATAGATAGAAATACGGAAAATTTTATAGTTCAGTCATGATGTTATGTTGTATTAATTGTATATAGAAGACAAACATGGTAATGAGATAAAAGCAGGACAAATGACAAAATGTTTATAGAAAGATAAAATATTATAAAATTGTCTTGAAACAAATCTAATGTTTTTTCTATAAGTAATGTAAAGTATCTCATCGCATGAAACACATTGACTGTTTTCCTGTTACTTTAAACAGTGTATATGTCTTGTGAAAAATTATTTTCTAAATCTGTATTGTGTATTGGGATAGATCAATCCTCAAAAATCTGTTCCATTGGGAACACAGGACTACCTTTTGCTATTTTTGTATGGGGTCAGAAACTTGAGACGGCCTGCTAGTGCTTTTGAAAAGGTAAAAATAAAGCTAAAAGAAAAAGAAGTGAGTAAATAAGAAGCAGAGAAGAAATATCGTTCAAAGTGCATGGCAAGATGCCTTCTGAGTTGTAAGATGCAGTGCATTAGATTTCCTCAATAGAAATGTTTATGCACCACACTACGCTGAATTTTGTCCCTTTTGCTCTCTCCTCCAGCTAAGCTGTTCAAGTATCAGACTTGGCTTCTCTAGCAAAGCTGCTGCAGTTTGATTCATTTGCTGATTACAGCCACACCTGCAAACCAAAATGTCAGAAAGAAACATTTTTAGCTTTGAAAGTTTGTCCTAATTTTAACCAGGTACTTGAACATCTGCAGTGAGTCCTGAAAAAATTTAAAAGATCACTGTTTCATGAAATAGAGAAATCTCATTTTCAAATTATAACAATTATACTAGAAATACATGAGAATTTTCCAGCTATGCTCTACATAATGTTATCTTTGTACTCACAGTATCATTATGAATATTGAGGTAGTGTTATTTTGTCATCAAGGAAAGGTCATACTTTTTAAATGTGACCTTTATATAAATCATGTGTTATAAGTGTCCATAGGAGATGGTTATAAATTTTAGCAGTAATTGAACATGGCGGTGCTGCCCCAAACTGTAGAAATCCCGTTCAAGCGCAACTGGAGAGTACCAATAGCATGTGAAGTGGCCTGCTGCCAGCTGTGTGTCTGGGTTCTGAGAAGGGAGGAAGGGAAGCAGCCGCAGGCCCCAGTGAGCAGCAGCTGTGGCTCCCCCAGCCCACTGAGCCCGGCCACTCCTGACGTACGGGAGCCCCCTCAGAGGTGGCAGCAGCAGCCCATGCCCCTTGGGACAATGTGAAGGACAACTATAACCTACATCAGACATCCAGCACTGGTCTGTCACACCTGCTGAAGAAAAATAACAGTCCTGACCCTGGGTACCCCAATGTCTTGAAAATTAGTCCTGAAAAATAAAGGCATGGCCTGATAGCCACATTGTAAGGCTGTTATTAAGTAGAACTGTTTTAGCACAATCTCTAACATTTAAAGACCATTTGCAAACTTGCATGTGAAACACAGTCTATCTGGGGTCTTCATAGAATCATAGAATCACAAATGCCTAAGGTTGGAAGAGACCTCTAGAGATCACCTAGTCCAACCCCCCTGCACACGCATGGCCACCTAGAGCACGTGGCACAGGGCTGCATCCAAGCAAGTCTTGAAGATCTCCAGAGAAGGAGCCTCCACAACCTCTCTGGGCAGCCTGTTCGAGTGTTGTTCGGACAACTAGGTACTTTCAAAATAAGAAAGTGCTATTATTATTATTATTCATAATAATTATTTAATATAATGTAATTTAGGATTAATATATTTTCCAAAATTAAAGATTAACTAAGAAAAAAAAATCCTGATTTTACTTGTAAATTGTAGTTGTTGTATTGAGTAAAAAGTAATGGAATTCAATGGAAGGTTTAAGTGGATACATCCCACCCTGCCTGTGCAGTGTCCAGTGTGCTTCCTTCCATGCATAAGAGAGGTGGTTAGGTCTGGAGGTATTTTGACCAGTTCTAAGGTTCCATAAATACTATAAAGTATTTATAGATATCAAACAAGTGAATCCAATCTATGGACTTTCATGAGGTCAAAGGAGCAAAAGTATCATGGATAGCTGAAAAAATCCTTTTAAAGCTTTTAGAAATGTAAATTCCTAAAGTTTCTAAAAGAGTATCTCAGTTGAATAGAAGAGCACGACAGGAATGTTACTTGGGTAAGTAATATTCCAATATGAAGAATTTTGATGTTCTACTTAATTTTATTTAAAACAATATATTCACAATTATAAAACACTCTTTAAATTAGACAAATGAAAATTTAAATTAAAGAGATAATGAAAAATTCTTTTCAAAATTAAATAAAGCAGATTTTCTGGCATTTCATTACATGAAATGGTTTTTATCTTCCTGCTCTTGTCATGTCAGATAAACAGATCAAAAGACTGTATATGTATTTCTTCAATCTATTTCTTACTGCATATATGTGCATAAACTTCACACTAAAATAACGCACGCCTTAAAATAGGTCTTGGACTACTCTGTTGTTAAAAGTTCACAGCACAGACTGTGCTTTTAGTGGTTGCCTTTTAGCAGTGCTCTTTTGCAGTTACAGATTAATAAACACAAGCAAGATAAGCCTAATATGAATTGAAAATATGGAATCAGTTTGTACCAAAATAAAGTGGAACGGAAATGCAAGCAAAGAGTAGTTGCCTTGAAGCAGTGCAGTTTGGCAAAAAGACATGAACAGCTCCATTCGTCGCTCACAGGCAGGCAGTGCAAGTCACACAGGCCCACCTGCGGGGTGTCATTTTGCAGAAATTCCAGAGACATTTGAATACAATAGAATGCTCACTGATCTCATGTAAAATGCATGACAAAAGTTGCATATTACCCACAGCAGAAATAAGCTAGTGTTTTTTTTTTTTTTCAAAGTTTGTATAAGAATAAAACAGATATAAAGCCAATACTGAAGTTCATTTTGCCAAAGTTTTAAATACTGGAGTGCAAAAGGGAGGAATGGCAAGCTAAAAGTTTGAGTTTGTTTATGAGCTCATGCAAACTCACTCAAGTTTGAGATTATCAGAACATTGGATTAACTATAAGGACACAATAGGATAGGACAACAAAAGTGTAAGAAAAAACTTTCTAGTGCATAGCAAAAAAAAAAATGACAGGAGAGGTGTTGAAATTGCAGAAGCAGCATTTTTAACAGATGAAGTCTGAGTTCAAACAAATGAGAGGTTTTTTTTTCCCCTGAGATTTCGTATTTTCAGGTTGTGTTCTAGTACAGCATGTAATTGATTGGTTAAAACTTTAAACTTTCTCATATAAGATAAATGAAAAGTGGGAACTCTAACACTAGCAAAAGTTTTGGGAATCACCTGAGAGTGAATCTGAAGTCTATGTGGCAAATGGTAAAACATGCAAGGCAGAATTAAAGAATAATTGTACAAAAATATTAGAAAGTCAAGGAAAATCACTAATGAACTCTTCGAAGGCATCAATGAGCATATTAACAGGACAAATCTGATGGGTATAGTCTGATTCAGTTGACAAAAGGTATTTGGATAAAACTTGGAATAAATTGCTTTAGGCTGAAAGACTAGTGTCTTAAAGAAACCAGGCTACTAAAGGATAAGAATGAAGTCTCTCTCATGTGTAAATAACTGGTTGAAAAACAGAAAACACAGTGTAGGAGTATGTATTCAATCTTTTGATAAGGAGGGGCACAGCAGGTGAATATCACAGAAATTTATACTGAAGACTGATATTCAACATACTAAAGATCATCAACAAAATCGGAGAGAGTGCTGGTATCATTTTGTGCAAAGTAGCAAAGATAAATCAGATACAAAAAAATCTATCAAGAGAATGAACAGGCAATAGGATGTCACATGAAACTGTACTGATATAAGCTCAATAATTGTGAGGAAAACGACTCCTAACTTCATATAAAAAAAAACAATGGATTCTGGACAAGCTTTTGCTCTGAGAAACAGGCACTTGGTGTTCCAGTACAACATTTTGCATATCACATGCAATAGCTCTAGAAGAATACAGAAAAGCTGTAAAAAAAATGCAAAGAAAATAATGACTATAGGGGAAAAAAAAAAAGAGAGAGAGAGAGAGCATTAAAAAAACCCACAGAAATATACCTGGGAGATGGATGTGTACAGTTCTGTTCTTTATCTTGTTAATATGCAAACCTATCATAATAGCAAAGTAATTATTTGCTGTTATGCTAACAGTGTTTGCTACTATTACTTTCATTGGAGAGTTTTTGGTAATCAGAAATTCCATGTTGTTCCTATCTCTGCAAGGACTGTATAAGTAAACTTATACAGTTGGATGACTAGCAAATGGGAATATTTTACTATAAACAGCATTATTTTTCATTCCTTTCATAACTGTGGTTTCGTAATTCACATATGTATAAGAAATGGCAAAATTCAAAGGGCAAAGAGAGTCCATGACTCTCAGATACATATCAAACTAAATTTTAATAGAGTTGTTCTATCACTATATTTTGTGAGTTCTTGAAGGGACGTGGAGGAATTAAAACTAAGCATATTAGGTAGTATTTCCATTCTGGAAAAATGGCTGCTATATTAATGATACATAGCAATTCTTTGGCTTGAAGACCTACAATCCATTTACTGTTATGATTTACAGACACAATCTTGATGACAACATGCACATAGTGCGGCAAAATTTGAGATGCCAGAAAAAAGTTTTGTTTCTTAAGACCTATGTACTGTAAAACCAATGAGATGTCTTCATCTGCTTCCACAACATGTAGAGTGACCACCACCTTCAAAATGTCTGGCAAGTCTCATTATGAAGCTAGTGAAGTTGTGTTGGTTCTGCTACACTTGGACTAATCCTTCCTGGGAAAAGGGCAGGGGCAGCTGTGCAACTGCAGTACCTGGCTAAGACTGGCCAAATATGGGGAAAAGGAAGTGGCCAAAGTCCTTCATAACTGACTTGTAATTACATGATTGCAGGTAACAAAAGCTATTAGCTTTACAAAATTAGCATTAACAGTTCTTCTCCTATGTATCTGTTTCACACAAACACTGTCCTACTGAAATGATGTTTTCATGCACTTCCAGATACAGGAGGGAAGCTCCCTCAGTGTGGAGTGCAGAGTTATCATCAATGCTGACCTAGCTACCTACCTGGGAAGAGATAGAGATCCTACATATTTCCTTCTATACTACGCTCTGCTATATAGGAAAAATTTGTTACTGTACTTTCATTATTCGTTTTGTACTATTTAAAAAAATATATTAAGGCAAAAATCCACACCTCCACAAGAAACTACTATCAATGCTTATTTCAGTTGTTCAGTTTTGTGGAACACAGAATTTTTGCTTTTCCCATAGGAAATTTCAAGGATTTAACTTTACAATAAAGACTTAACCATTTCGGTATTTAAAAGCAACAGAACATAATTGCATTATTGAAAATTAGGAAGTGCTTTCACATCCCATACTTTACATGCATTTTTAATAACCATTTGTTATTATTGCTCTGTAATATGAAAATCCATACTATTGTTAATATTGCACAAATTCAAAACTAATCACATTATAGTACCAAAGGAACAATTATCGTATGTGAATATGTATAAAGATTAATATACATATTCTAATAAATCTCAGCTGACCCATTAATGCATAATGGGCCCGAAGGAAACCTCATATCCTTGGTATATAAATGACACATTTCTTTCTCCCTCCACTCCTTCTTCATTTTGTTTTATATGTACAAACTGCCATAAAAGAGAAAATTAAGCCATGCAAAAACACTCTCAAGCATCAAGAGGCTAATCAAAAGCACAAACCACTTTGTTTTCTTATTATACTAGAAAAAACACGTTAATATTTGACATGCATGTACAATGAACTTCTGTTTTTCCTGGACTCTCCCTGTTGTGCATGAAGCTTCTGAAGTGGCAGGCACACATCCATACCTCACTGTGCCCTGCCATGTACAGCTATCACAGATGTGCAAAAGGACGAGCTCTCAGTGTTAATTGTAAATGATAATGCTTTTTTTTGTGGTTCAGGGTACACCCTCCGCTGTTTCAATTAAATCTCTTGTAGCTTAAAATGATAGCAAAAAAGAGACAAATGATCCTTTTTGTTATGTAAGATACGCTTTACAATACTGCTACATAGTGACAATTCCTTGTCCTCCTGTCACATTCTGTCCCTTAGACCATGCTGCAAAAAAGCAATTTTCTGCCTCAAAAGCACTCTATTTTTTTTAAAGTTTGTCTCTGGGCAATTTTCAGGTCTACTAGAGCTTCACAACTGTATACAGATGAGAAAGACCCAAAATAGGGCAATTTATTTGATTCCTTCTCTTCAAAACATTTAGCTGAGATTGCATATCCAACAGAGAAACCCCAACAAGAATATTCAGAGATGACCTGCAGTGACACCGATTTTTTTTTCAAAAAGAATTTGCATTAAACATCTTCTCCAGACTCTTTAGATAGTCTAGATTTGCCTTTTGTTTAATATGACCTTTAACACAAATATTTCCCAGGGTATTAACAACTAATTTCTTTTTAAAAAGAAATCGTGCAAACTAGTCAGTTAAATAAAGCACTTAAGGAGTTTTTCAGAGGAGGAATAGCTTCTTTTTAAGGTGTGCATTCATTTGAATCCAGTTTCTTTCTTGTTGGAGAGTACAGAACCACTTAGATGGGAAAATACATTTTCTCCATGTTCACCTCCTGGTAACTTAGCATCTATCAATGCCTGAAGCTACCTTGACCTCAGTATTCTCCTGATACAGTTCTGTCCTAACATAGAAAGGGCATTTCACGGTGGAGAACAGGTCCTCTCTTTTTAAATGGTCACATCTTGAAAACCATCTCTCCTCCATCTAACTCCTTGAGGAATTATTATACTTGCAGGATTGGAACCTTGCTTTACCTTTGTTAATGTTTCATTTGTGTGTAGTATGATTAAAAAAAAAAAAAACTGATAACATTTTTGAAAGTTCTCAAGCAACTAGTTGAATCTGAAAGCTGAAAATGAGTGGATCATCCCTTCTTCAATGTCTAAAATCACTTTCAAAATGGGTATAGGCATTTTCGAAAATTTTAAACGAGACTGATGGTTCAGTTAGCTCTATTCAGACTTGGGTTCCTCCATTTTATGTTTCTATTGTTTTTTTCTAATAAAAAATCAGAACATATAACTTCCTCTCAAAATGTCATGCTGACATGTAAAATAATCATATTTTAATAATTACTATTGACTCTGGAAAACAATAAGGCATAATTCCTATATATATCTGTACATGGTACTGATTAGCAGGTCAGACCCCAATGGTTTAAGCAGGAATTCTCTTTGCTAACATAAAAAAAATACACATTCTCTTTCACTATATACATTATCTTGCACTTTAGCAATAAATTAGTATAATATTCACTGGATTAACCTTTGTGCCAGAAATGCTACCATGGGCCAGGTCAACATCTAGGAGATTGTGTATGTGGCCATGAAATGGAATTTGGCTCCTGTGACACCTCATTTTGCCTCCTATACTGTAAGGCTCTTAAAGTGGGAATGTGTACACACAAAGTGGAGCCTTGTGCTGGTAGGGCAATTTCAGCACAAGCAGAATCTAGAACAGAGAATATGACTTGAAGACAAAGAAGATTTGCAGATATGTTCATGTTTATGCTTTATGTTACAACAGAAATATTATACATGGACATATATCCTAAGGACATGAGGGGAAACAGACCTCTGTAATTTAACTCATTAAGCTGCCTCAGTACATCATACGGTGAATACATACATCCTGGAGCTGGACCTCAAAAATTGGATAAGAAACAATATGAGCAACAGATAGAAGGGATAAACAAAACTGAAAACTACAAAAACTTTGAAAATGCCTAAAGGAGGACAGCAAAAGAAAATATTTCTTAAAAATTATCTTCATCTCTCATGTCTATCTTAGAGTGCTTGAATATTTAGTGGAGCAAGGACCTAATTAACGTAGCCCTCTGTATATCTCGTTGGCTGGAAAAGCTTCAATTTGGCTGCAGGTTGCTGTCAGCTGGTCACAGCTCACTGACCATTCAGAAGTGTAACTGCACACTGATGCTCTATTCGTTTTGGTTTCTTTAACAGTAATGCAGTAGCTATGTCAATCAGAAGTTACCAGAATAAAAGCAACAAACTGGTAATACAGAGGTTTGCTGGGCCCTCCTTTTTCATAGCAATTAATTTTTGTATCCCTCATTTTTATACAGCAATTAATATTCTTATGGTCATTTGTACACACACATTCACCCTTTGATGCCTATAAATATTTTTTAACTAAGTTTGAAGATATCAGTGTTCCAGACTCCCCTTTTAATCATATTTTAGCACAGTAATCATACAAAAGCATTCACCAAAAACCTGTATACTGCAGAAAGAGCAGAAGAACTGCAGAATAAATGCTGCAAGCGCACAGCACGTAACTATAACTGTGGGTGCTGCTTCCCAAGCAGCAGCTGCTTTAAAGTTAAGCAGTGCCACTTTCCATGATACTCATACAGAAGTCCCTTTCTATAGCAATTACAAAATTTTAAAATTCACAGTTTGGTAATTTCAAATCTTGAAACTAAAGTCAAATTATTCCATTATATGTCTAAAAGAAGAAACAGAAACAAACAAACAAACAAAAAGACATCCCCTCAAAATTCTCAAATATCCTCTCCGCCATTCTCTTGCAAATACTGACAAATATTTTATTTGAACTTTGCCAAGTAACTGTAATAAATTAACAAGAATATGTGCCTAACAATGTAGACCTGGAAGTTTGAAAAGCAGATAAATCTACTTAATTTCCTAAGTGCTGTCATAGGAAGTTGCTGCTTCCTAAATCCTTTAAAAACATTTTTCCCTACTAAGCCCAGTTTGCTCAAGATTCATGGCAGAAATAGTACATCAATCTCATTTTGTAATTTCTTTTGGAAGAAATTGTACTCTACTCCAACAAAACACACTTATGAAAATGCAGCTGAAACAGGAAAAACTTGCTTTCATGATTTCCATGTGCATATATCATTTTTCATCTTTTTATTTTTCCTTTCTGCTTGTAACATGCTAAAATTTTAATGGTATTTTTACCTGATGAATTGCAGATATGTATTACTCAAGCATCTAACAGAAAGTTTGTGATATTTTGATTATGCAGAATAATCTATGAATATCCTTGAACTCTGAACACTGTATACAAATAATCAGTGGTTGACATCCTATATTCTTATCGGTAAACTGCACTTACAAGCAACCGGTTTGTAAGTTATGAACAATTGTGACTTACAAGCAAATAACTTACAATTTAAATAACCAATGTAAAAGTTCAGCCCAATATCAGTAATTTGCTTTCATGTATTTTGTAAATTAAAAACTTTGCAGAGAACTATTTGTTTTATTTGGTGTATGAACAAACACCACAACCAAGGTACCACTTACCAAGTGGTAAGTACAGTTAATCAAAATTTGCTTTTTAATTATGAGAAATATTTGTGGAAAAATTCTCTGCTATTGAATTATCCCTTACTTCCAATTGAAGCAAATAGATCCTAGTTACTTGTTGGATTGTTTTTTACTGCCTGCACATTTTAGCCTTATCTAAGGGCATGTGTGTTTTGCTCATCTCTTCTCTTCCTCAACAATTTTTCAGTTTTGTGGTTGTCAAAAGTTAACCCAATCAGAAATAGGAAGTCTTAAATATAATTAAGCTCCTACAAGTTTCAAGGAAGGAGATC
The DNA here is from genome assembly GCA_034781795.1 of Crypturellus tataupa. Lineage (NCBI taxonomy): Eukaryota > Metazoa > Chordata > Aves > Tinamiformes > Tinamidae > Crypturellus > Crypturellus tataupa. Next base: position 902,349 of record JAWLRI010001017.1, read on the forward strand.
CAAACTGCTCTCCCCTAGGAGAAAGAAACAGGGGTAGAATTCAAGTGTTTTGACAGAAGCTGTCTGGCCTGCTCACCATTCAGACCTGCGTTCCAACCACAGCTCTGTTGTTTCTCAGCCAAACAGGATAATTGGTGATGAGGAATAGGAAATTGGGGTTCCAGTTCAGATTCGTGATCTTTAACTAAAAAAACTTTCCACAGGAAATCTGGCTGTTAGTTCTCGCTCCTGAATCAGTTTGCCACACCTAGCAGAGAACTGTCAGCATTTTTTTAATTATTATTTATTTAAAAATAGAAGTATTACATACCTATTTTTATCAGAGTTCTAAAAGTTTAGGAAGGAACAAGAAAATGCTATTAAAATTGAGAGAATCCTACGGATAAAAAGAAGAATGTATATTTTTAGAGTAATATCCTTTACTTAGAGAGACCAACACTGTTTAAGACTAATGATAGTTTGTACAACTAATGCAATGTGCACAATCAATCAATATTTGAACCAAGCTGCAAGGAAGTGTCCTCATTAAGCCTTCATATGTAGTTCAGAGCTACTGGCTTCAAAGGGGTAAACTTGTCTTTAAAGCTTTCTGTGTTAGAGCTTAGACTGGATTTATCTAAAAACTTCTGAAGAACAGTTGAGGCTTAAAAAATAAAATAGTCATCAGAGGTATATTAACTCTGTTCTGATACAACAGGTTATAACCAGCAATGTGTTCCACATTCCTCATATAAAGGCAAGAATTATTAAATATAAATAGATACAGAATATTAAATATATTTATTTCTCGCATTCTCCTCACCTGTTCTTTTAAAGTAAGCCCCTTTATATGTTATATAATGTCTGGCTGAAACAAAAAATCAAATACTTTCAAAATGCAATAGAAACAGCATTTTACTGACTCCAGAACCATGCAGTGTATCAGACTGAACCACAAAGACAAATTTAAAATGGAAAACATTTTCTAACATCAAAAAAAAATGTTAGAAAACATATTAGAAATTATTGGCATACTTTGTCAATTCTTTCTAATACAGGATCTAGTCACAGGTAAATAAACCACTATTTTTGAGAGTTCACTGGTAAATAGATGGCATATTCTAGAATCTATCAGAAAATAAACAGTTAAAAGTATGATCCATTCTAATCACATCCTAGGTTCTTCCTTTTACTGAGGACCCAGAACTTGACAGGTGCCCAAAAGAGCCTACAATCATCCCGTAATCTATTACGTGTATGCTAGCTGCTCTGACAAGTTCTAAAAATGCTGTTGTAATCTAAAATATGATTTGTGAACAGTACACTTATACTTGGAATCCTTCATGGAAAACAAAAAGAATCTAAGGAGCTATGCATGTCTTCAACTATTGGTTAAGGACTGTCAACAATTCTGTTTTATTCGGTTTTAAGGAAAACAGCGACATGCACATAATTTCAGAAATGATCAAGCAGGAAGTTGTTCCGTATAGCTACTGTAAAGCTGTGCTGCATCCTATAAAGAAATAAAATGAGTCGATGGACAACTTTAGAATTGCACCACCATTAAAGAGAACTTTTTCAAAATCAAAATGCTTCGCAACTTCACCTTCTCTCATGTTTTGTGTGGTTTGTAACATTAATATCCTCTGATCAGAATGTACACTAAAATCAATGCTGAGTGCCACAGAAGTACTCAGGAAAAAAAAGCTGATGCCCATTTAGTTGTATACCCCAATGCTAACACAAAAATAAGCAAGACTCCATGATGTAGTTCTTACAGAAAGAAGAAAGAAAGAACTGCTAGATCCATTGTCTATATTGTTAAGTAGTCATTTATGCAGCACTGCTAAGTTTCTGCTCTTTTCCTTCTCTTGGCCACTCTGTCCCACAATCACTCATTACCAGAAGCCAGAGAAATTAGTTACAACCCTACAGCATAGCTGGAGAACTTCCAAATGCTACCACTCCTCGCTATTTCCATGTGCCTTGTGAAACTATTTCCATTACTACAGCTTTCCTGGACTGTCCTGTAGGTATCAGAATTTCTGCAGAGCTGTGATTCCACCCTAGACACGTTTCCCAAACAAGAAGAGTCCTCCAAAGCAGCCTATGACTTTCCTTCTTAAGTCCTACACTTAGGAAGTCTCATCTTGCCAGAACTGTTGTGGTAGGATAGAATTATATTATTCCAGACCACATAGGCAGCACAAAGCAAAAGATTCAGGTTTGTTCAAGTGCAGAGAAAGAAATGCTGCTAAATACCTCTAGCCTTTATTACAGAGAAAAAAAAGATATATGTTCTTTTAAACTTGGTAAAAATGGAAAGGTCATCATTACTTTTTTGAAACAAGTACCTCTGCACCAAGGAAGTGCTTTCCCCATGTGGTCACTCACCAATATTTATGAGCGAAGGTCACTTTGAATGCCACCAGCAGATGAAAAAACAGGAGGGAAGGAAGGGTTTGCCGTCTTCACTGAGCTGGCTGATTCTGTCAAAGTGATAGCCGACATTGACATTACACAAGGGAAAGATTGTCATAGTCTCACAGTCCCAGCTCTGCTGCAGAAACAAAACAAAACAAAATAAAAACAGAAAGGAAAACATATGTATACTTTTCAAATAAAAGTAATGCAAAAACATTAAAACTCTGATCTCTGGAGAATAAATAAGGCTTTAATCCTGGCTTTGAAATAGTTATCTAAAATCTGCTTTAAAAATTAAGTTTTAAAAAGACCCCTAAGAAACTGAATATCCTTCTGTAAAATTAATCAATCACTTTGAGGTTTTAGTGGAAGGAAATGGCCATAAACATGTTACATACTCAGTTGGGGGTTGAAGGCAGGCAGAAATGACAATTCTGTTAAAAACAGGGAAAAACTGAGATTTGAAGTGAAGACCGTATGCAGAGTATCTGACAGAGAATGACAGGGAATTTTATGGGTGCACATGGTCTGCAGAAATCTTGAGAGAAAGGTGAAGGATTAATGAGGGATGTCAATTTATTTATTTATTTATTTAATACATTTTTCTATCATCTATGTGAATTATTACCTATATGCCTGATAAGTCCTAAAAGAAAAAACTGTGATGAATAAATAAACAGCTCTAGAAATCTTCAATAGGGTCCTTTACCTTGCAGGGAATATTATCATTGGCTTTTGATACAATTTCTGCTGCAGGGAAAGACTTTCAAAGCGCAGATTGCTGAAGTATTGCCAGGCGCTCAAAGACCCCCTGCAGTGCGCGTCAAACTAAGAAATCTCTCTGAACTTGTCGAATTAAAAGTCATCCCTCTCTCTCTGCAACCCCTGCATGAGCTGGGAAGCTCTGTCCTCATTTTTTTAGGCCTTTCACGATAAACAAATGGAGCCTGGAGCATCTTTATTCTTTTCAGGCACATAATTAAAATTCTTTAAAAAATGTAATTGAAGGCAATGAATTTCAAAAGGAGGTTCTAGTTAACAGCCAGGTTAGAACAGTTTGAGTAGGCCATGTTGCTTTACCATTCAATTGTGTTTCAAAGGTAAAAGCAAAACAGCTTGTTAAGATCCTGGGTAAGTGGCTTTTTTTTAAAATTTATTTTGTTTGTACATCAAGAGGTTGCCTCAGACTTAAATATCGCAGTAGGATTTATGCTTTCCGGAATGTCATAAGACTTAATTACTAACACAGCAAAGAGAAGTAAACTATTAAATATGAAGAAAGCAGAAAGGTTCCTTACTTTCTGGAAGTTATTAATTATATATCACCAAATTAAAATAAAGAATGTATTTATTACATAATTATGTTTGTATTTTTTGATAATTGTCTTTCATTCACCCAAAGCATTGTAAATATTCACAATCTGGCAAAAGATTTTGAATCTGATAATGCACAAAATGCTAATCTTCTCTGATCACTATTGCTATGGAGAAACATTATGCTTTATAATTACGTCTAAAATGCTAGGCATAGCCACAAAAAGAGCAAGCAGTGATATAATGACTAATTTTAAATGAATAGAAAAAGAATGAAAAAAATATATCTTTGGATTTGAATACCAGGGATTGCAAAGCAACATTAACCAAATGGCAATAGAAGACAAGACAATGTTTCAGAAAATCCTCTGTATAGTGACTTCCTGGAGAGAGCTCAGTGATTCTGAGCTTCTTGGGTGACTTGCTCTCTGTACTGAAAACAAAACACAGTTTTCACCTGTTTCTCCCATACTCTTGTGCTTAAACCTGTTTTTCAGACTATAAATGACCATGCAAGATGTGCTATTTTTAGGGTTCTCCCTAGGCAAGAGTGGAGATTGAGATGTTCCAGGGGAAATTATTTGTGATTCGTGTAGCATTAGAGAAAGACTGTAGTGAGGTGGCATCGCTCCCACCACTTCTTGGCTTGGCTTGCGATAGCCACAATGCCTGGAGGAGGCCGGGGACAACCCGGCTGCTTTCCCTTCTCAAGGGAAAGTGTAATGGGAATTCCGCATTGATCACCATGTATTATGACTGGCACAGAGCATCTGCCTGAGCAAGGCAATACCAGTGCAGATCTAGCAGGAGCAAACTATGGCCTGGTCTGCACTATCAGAGAGCGGCGCTGCAGTTCACTTCCAGGGCCTGGTTACTTTTTCATCCTTGTTGCTTGAACATTATTTCTTTCCTGGGTCCTTGTTTGAAGTAAAAAACTAGTGCAGCTCAGGGAGCAGCCCGTTGCAGGGGACACACTGAACTAGCAGTATAGACAACACAGCATCAAGTTTATCCCTCTCTATATTCCACAGTTGTCCAGCATTACCTCAGCAAGCTTTAAGTGCTCCAACTCCCAGTGGCCTTCACATCACACCCAGAATATGCATCATACAGTACATATATATTTATATTGTGCACTCAGCACTTTCAGAGGCCACACACCTACCTATTCTGCTCCGAGATGGACAAAATACACAACTGAAAATTATTGCATTTTAGATCCAGTAAGATGCCATATAGGTACAAGATGAAAAGAAGAGCCAAGGGCCTAGAAACAATATGTTTCTAGCCCTATGTTATTTTCCAGTACGTAGTTTGCCACTACAAACAGCCAAACATTAAGTCAGTCTCCATTACAATTTTGCATCCCTCTATCCACGTTGGGCAAAGTGAACTCCTCCTGGCCTTCTTTTCAGAAGTTCCAACATAAGTGTACTCACCTATATTTTCAATTGTATACATTACTGTACCATGAAAACAAACAACACACTATTATAAAATAAAATGAATGTGGGCAATTTGGTATCTTCAAACTTGTTTCTATTATAAAATTAAATTGGTGAAAATATATTTGCAAAAGGAACTCATTTTTCCCCTAATTCTGCTCTGCAGAATGTGAAATTCACTGGACAAATGCAAATGCAACAAAGAAGGTTTGTCTGATGCTTTAAGACAAAATCAGTGTGGCCCAGCATGAGTATTAAATGTCTGTCTGCGGAGTGAGTAAAGGCTGCTTTAAGTTCCCTGAGCACAAGCTGTAAAGTTTAGAGAAGATCAGTAGCTTAGAACAAAGAGGCTACTGAAATATGAGTCATGTCTAAGAACAAAAGTGATCAAAGTCTATTTGGCTGCCAGAGTACCTTCAACTTATTCCATTACATTACCTATATTATTTGATTGAGAGATGTGTAGATATAAGTGAGCCAGTTCTCTCTACTACCATGTGGCCTGAAATTCTCATTTGTTATGTCTGACTTCCTCTATGGATTTCTCTTTCCAAAGCAGAAGCATCTGAAGATTTTTTTATAACATTTGGGAACACATTTACATCAGATTAAGTTCATAAGAATTCTGCTCTCCCCTCCTAGTGTAACTGTTACTCAAAGAGCTGTGATAAATTCAGAATTCAGAAAATCTTATACCACTCTCAAATAGGAGGTTAAAGGGGTAATTTCACAAAACAATGTTTAAAGACCTTTTTCTACTTAAGAACATCTATCTCTTATATGTCGTGAAACTAAAGTCTAACACAGGTAGTAAATTAAGATTCCTGCACCAAAACTCTCCAAGATAGTATTGATCCTGTAGTTCACAGTACTGTAGACAAAACTGTTGACAATTGATGCCTTGATAATTTGAGATAATGTACTGCTATTTCAGGAGATGGCAGAAGAGGGAGTAAGTGAATATAAATCTAAATTAGGAGTTCAAAGGGAAGTACAAGCACAAAGCCAGACACAGTATTTCAGCTGCTATCTCTTTTCCAAAATAACTTCATTTCAGAACTTGATTTTGTAAGATATTACAGGTTATATACACTTTGCAGTGTTATTACACTGTATATATAACCTGTTATTACAGGTTATATACCTTTACAAAGGATATATACACTTTACAAAGTTGAGATACATCAGAAGTCATTTAAAATTTCTAGAGATTGGCTCAGTCCATTAAGGATTCCTTGCATCTTGATTATTCAGATTAATATGAATTTAAGCCCCTTTCAACTGTGCTCTTAGATCAGAGCATAAATTCAGTAATTACAGCAAAGTATAATTTTCTACGCTCAACTTACAGTAGAGATAAACCAGAACCATGGTAGAGGGCAAAGAGGGAGAGGAGGAGGGAGGGACTCCTTTAAGGAAGTTTGCTATATAATAAACTATATGCTTGGAGTTAAAAATACTAAGTAGGTGCTTAAACCTGATTAACAGTTTCAGTCTCTTACATCAGTGCTGACTTTAATGTTTTTTGGTTTAGGCATAGGCAATAATAAAAACAGTTTTCAGGGAGAGGATCATTTATTTGGCAGCTGACCTAGTATTAGGACCATATCTTAATATCAAACTTAAGGAAAGAAAAAAAAAAAAAGAAGAAGAAGAAAAGAGAAGAAAAGAATGTGTACCAAATTAAAACACTCTTAAGTACTTATTAATGGTATGAAGCAAAATCTTTGATTCAAATCTTCTGAGAATTGATTAGAGGATCCATTAAGCTAGAATGCCATCATAAGTAGATGCATATTAGAAGTCCAGAAAGTCTGATTCCCTTTTCTCTGCAAAAGCAAAGAAAGAAATTAATAACACTTGGCTTTAGGCAACAAGTTTTTGACCAAATCTGTCATTTAAGCTTAAATAGAAGCAATGTTAAACAAATGTAACAAAAAAAAAAAAAAAAAAAAAAAAAAAAAAAAAAAAAAAGAATAATATCACTTTTTGGTTGTTGTCTTTGTCTTTAACACTACAAAATCCATTAAGTGTTCCAGGGAACTATAATAGTCTGCAACACAATTCAAAACTAACAACAGAGATGATGGCTGTCTTACTAGGCCATTATGTTCTTTAAGGAAATTTCATTTGCTAAGCAGAAAATACAATGTATAAACACCTAAAAACAGTGTTACTAAGCATGCACTGAGAATACTTCTGCTTAATTGCTACAATATGCATATATTTCACAGAGGACCAAACAAAATCATGCAAACTGTATCATTACTGATGATACCATCTTAAATAGAAGATATGGAAGATAAATAAGAACCACTACATGTACTGTCAGTACAGTAGTAAGAAAAATATTCAGCTGTAGTAGAGAACATACAATAAAACCTTTTATATGTCAATCACAGGAAGAGTAATTGAGTAGTATGTTTGACCATAACCGTAACATACGAAGAAATCTGTTACAATTTTGTTTATGGTATCTGGAAAAACTTACAGAGTAAACAAGACGTTAAAAATCTTGAAGCAAAGAAAGCTTAAAGGCACCAAAAAAAAAAAAAAGTTAGGAGATATTTGCAAACTGTTAGTCAAATCTCTTATCTTTTAATCAAGATAAATAGCTTTTATACAAAAGAAATGTGACAGATTTGTTATCTGGACCATGCTAAGCTCTTCAGACTGCCTTCAGGAACTTAAGTAAGATGAAGATGAGAAAAATAATGATGCAGAAAAGAATACAGTTAGTGTCTAGAAAGATTACTAGTAAGGACCTTTAAAATGAGATGCCTCATGAAATGTGGTGTATCAATGAAGCCTGCAGATGCTATTTAGTTTTCAATATAAAGCAGTGGAAGATCTTAGAGAAGGACCTTTGTGACTTTGTGTACTACAGCAAAAGAAACATAAATGGAATAAAATCTAAAAATTCAAAATTCAGCTGTGCACTTATGATTTAAAGAACTAGAATATATGAATTAAGTATGGGGTTTATGAATTAGAATTAAAAAAATAAATAAATGGCTTCTTAATTTAGTTAATCAGTATATTTGCAAGTCATTTGCTTAACCAACAGAAAGGAAATCTGAGAAGGAAAAAGACTACTGTCTATACCAGTAAATAAATGCCATGGAAGAAAGATTAAACCTAAGTCATGAGAACATTTATGTGCAACAGGCTATTGATAATGTAAGTAGAAACCCAGAGGAAAAAATCTAGTTCTGGAACACTACTTCAGCCCGAATACTAAAAACCAAAATCCTAACAAGTGAGATCCACTCATATAATGTCTCTGGGATAGCAGGAGCTTTTGGCTTTGTGATCCTGCCTCCTTTGTCATCCTTTGAGATCTAGTCTATCATTTTTATCTCCCTGAGAAAAGGAGAGCAGAGAGAATATGTGTGAAGATGCTTTAAAAAGACTCATTAATAAAAGTGCCACACATATTTGTAGCCATGTTCTCTATTTATGCTGCTTGACATGGTGGATGCTGGGGCTGCAATCCCTTCAGCCGTCAGATTTGGCCTGGGATTTTATTCGTCCTTCTTCTGAAGTATTGCAATGTCTTTGCTCTTTACAAATTACTAAACAATATATCTAATTTCTACATTTGTTCCCTTCACTCAGTTCCACCTTTTTTCTCATTAGGGTGAAGAGTGTCATAAGAAAGCTGCTATAAACATATTTTCTAATTTTTACTTTACCTGAGTAATTATGTACTGAATTTAACAGAATATGTTAAATAAATAAATAATAAAAAAGAACCTCTCTTGCAATTTTCCCTCTAAGAACTACATATATCTGAAATACGTCAATTTCAAGATGTTAGCATTAAACTGTTCTCAAACTTGATTCTTGGCTCATCTTATCATCCTAAGCCTTAGAAGCCAAATGAAGTCAGGAAAATTCATCTTCTCGCTCAGAAGACTTGACTAAGTGCTTACCAGCACCACAGTGTATGCTTATTGATCCCTTTAACACATGGCTATATTTATTCGCTCCAGTTGTTAGTATAACATCACTAATGTTTCTTAAGAGGCACAATTTAAAAGCAGAATTGCAAAAGATTGCTGGTTCTTTGTCAGCAGGAGTGAATTCTTTCTCCATTGGCATGCTAGCCAGTTCTAGTAGTTGGAATAGTTGTGCTCAATATAGTTCACTAGTATTTCATACTATTGATAATTTGTAGATTCATGACATGGACAGACACAGGACTATATTGGTGACCTAATGCCACATTACCATATTATTTCATTTCTTTTTTTTTTCTTTTTTTTTTAAAAAAGAAAAGAAAAAAGGACTCTCAGTTTTATTTTATCAAAAAGAAGGAATATACTACTATGTTTGTTTATTAGTGAAGTGTTTATTACTCCCAGTTGTGACTTAAAGTCTGCTGTCAACAAAAGGCAACACTCTAACTGGACAAATCACACTATTGCTGGCACTCGCTGCTTTCAAGTCCTACACTTGCATAGAAACGCGACTGTATTTGAATTTTCTCTTATATTTGTTTCAAATTAATTTAACACAGGCTATTTTGCTATCTTCTATCTTAACATTTCCTTTTTATACGATAATCTTGTAAAATATTATTATTCTTACAGTACTTAGCAGAAAACATATAACAATTCTAAAGGAAATCAAGAAACTGATTTGTAATTATATGTAGCAAGAGAACCAAAATTACATGTTAAACAAGATTTTATTCCCCTTATAAGTTGGGAGGGAAAATGTACCTCCCCATAGTGATCAGCTTGGCTTAGGAAGGGACTTTCAGGACTCTCATTTCCAGTCACTTGCTTCTTATAGACCTGAAATCTCTTTCCTAAACTTCTAGTTTAAGAGAAATAACAGCTTTTTCACTCTAATCAGTTTGACTTTTGCTCCAAGACTTTACATTTTCAGCTAGGTAATATAAGAGTGTTGGTAACTGCTCAGAATCATTTGCTTATGAAACCATGACTGGATAGCATGAAACAATCAGGAAATTATCAAGATTCAAGAATCCAATTACCAATTTTATAAATGATTCTCTGTGCTTGAGTATTTTCCTTCTGAAGCAAGTTCATAAAATGTTAGGCAGAATTACAGAGTCTATAGCCTGTCACATCACTAGAAGCTCACTGTCTTTTTAACTGTATTTCAGGTGGTATCAGTGCAAGTGAAAAAGTTTTTCAAATAATTTGCAGTGTCAAATGCCTCCATTAATTTTAACAGTACTGCATATAGTAATACAAACTGCTGTACAAGTTTATACAAGGTCTAACAAATGTATCAGGAGTTAGTTTTAAATGGCTACCTTTCAAAACAGAAACATAATGATAGTAAGAGTTCTCACTGAGCATTCAGTGTTGTAATTTCTCATGCTTCACATGGGGCACTTGGACTACAAATATTACTAGCAAGGAATCAATATGTTGGTGACACCAGTTCTTGATAAATATATGTTTTTCCTATTGGTAAATAATAATAAAAGTATCCTAATATACATTAATCTCCAACTGGGAAAATACATACCACTTTTAAAGAGAAAATGTTTACTTAATATCATCTCTGCAGGAGTAATTACATACAGACTACAAAATAAATCATGATTAAAATGTACTTGAACTCTTATTGAGACATCTCTAAACAAGGTAAGACTCCAAGTGACATTATTTGGAACACCACCACCCCCCTATGAATGCACAAAGGCAAATGCATTCTTTGTACTACAGGAGATTGCATAAAATATTTATAACATCATTTCCTCATTATTTTAGTTGAAAACATAATTTGGTACATATAGCTCAGAATTTTTGAGAACATCTATAATTGATTTTTGAATAGAAGATCCAGTAAAGTGGCTCCAGAAGTCCTTTGCTTCTACTATTTCAATTAAAAACAAACTCAGGTTGCCAAATAGGGGAAATTATCTTTTTGATATTGCTCTATTAGTAGTTATATGTTTCAGATATAATATCTAAATGCTGGTATTACCAGTATTTACTCTAAAAGTAGGGGTAACTCTGCCATGATCTAAATAATAAACATCCTTCTCCTTCCTAGTAGCATAGAATTTCTACATGTGAGCTATTTAAGATTCTGAATGCTTCTGAAGATTTATGCAAAACCTTTACAAAGTACAAGGACATTTTAGTACCTAGAAAAATAATAGTACTATATTTAATTACCTCTTACATTATTCTCTTTATTCAAGAATTTCATGGTTTCATTAATGATAGGAATATGCTGCTCAACACTTACTACTGTAAGCATTCACTTTGAGCAGAAATATTTGAGGATTTTTTGCTTCCGATACAAAACTGCTACAAAAATGTGCTAAGGATGTTTCTACTTTTCTTTCTAGGAGGGCACTTTGCTGTGGCTATTAACTGTATAAATCAAATCTGATTACTTCTGAAAACTGCAACCATAAAGATAAATTGTCACAGCAACAATGTGAAAAATATGATATTAATCTCCATTTTAATTCAGCACGTGATTCAGTGCATATGTATGTGAGGTGATAGGCATTGTAAAGGCACTTCTGTGAGAGCTGGTATATATGCAGGGCAGAGGGCACGCTCTGGGGAGTCGCCAGCTTGCATCTTCCAGCATTATAATCTGGCACTGCTCAGAGCCTCAGTTGTGTTGACTCTTAGAAACAGGAATTCACCTGCAATAAGAAAATGCTCTGTTGCTCCAGTTGCACTGTTACCAGCTACAGTAGCCCTAATTGGAGGCTCTGCACACTGCTCCATACCCTCCATGTCCTAGTCTCTGTACTAAAAACATTTTCAGAAGAGCCTAAGTACTTTGAGTAAGTACAGTTCAAGCTACTAAACAATGTTGGCAATATGGTACATTTTCCCAAGTTATAATGTCTCTGTTATTTAGCAGGAACACCTTTAAAGTCTATAGCTAGACAGCTTGCTAGAATCTAACATAGAAACTCTACCCAAGAACTACCAATAGCTGTTGACTATAATTGAAACAATTCTGTTTTGCTGTTGAAATGCCTCAAAATAGAATGTTTACATTAATTTGAGCCAATTTATCCCTTTTCATAATGTGTGTAAAGGATGAAATTCTACCTCTTGATTAATCCTATTCATTCACCATAGCAATATACAACGGAAAGGGCTATTTCATCTGATACAATTTATTTCACATTACAAGTTTGGAATCAAAAAGATGAGTCACAGCAATCACCTTCTGCATCAGTTTTCCTTTCAACAAACATGTATGTGAAGACTAGCATCTTACTATAAAACTGACTATCAATACTTTCCTGAAGTAGTTTGTTTTGGTTTTTGTTGCTTTTCATGAATGGCACACAGCTGTATCAGTATCAGTTCCCATTCAGAACGCAACAAAGAAAGATTATTAAAAAAAATATATAAATGGGAAGACTAGGTACCAGAGAAAGACTGTTTGATAACCACATATTTATATAAATTGCAAAGTAAATCTAACAAATATAGCTCTGATTTTACATTGTTGAAAAAATGTAGAAACTGAGACAAATATGTCAGCAGTGTTTTGCTGCATATTCTACAACAATCATTTGCAAAGAGAAAAATGTGTGTGCACTTAAAGGAGCAGAATCATTAACATACTTCAGCAAATGCTAAGTAAATCTAAGATTAATTAAAACCAAGATGTTTTAAAAGCAGATTTGCACAGTTGTGTGCTAGTGCTTAGAGAGTTGTGGACAAACACTTGGCAATATCTTAATCTGTACCACAACCTTTTTTTTTTTTTCTTTTTTTTTCACCTCGAATATACTTCATAGGCCTCCATCAGAAAAGAAACTGGAATAACATAGTGCTAAGGAAAGATATAGGTTAGATATCAGCAAGATACAGCTCTGGAAGTAAATCCTAAAAAAAAAAAAAGAAAATACAAAAATGTTCCTACCAGTAATTCACGGACAATCGTGAGCTTAATTAATTTTAATTGCTTAAATGTTTAGTTAATTAAATAATATACATGCAATTGATTTTTTTTGTAGGTCATACATAAGTACATTCTTGTAATTGGGCAAATATTGCAAAATAACTTTTAATGATATCTTCTCTAACTTCTACATTGCTGAGCTAAACTGATTACTTTAAAAAATTTTATATAATAGTCCTGAAAAATGAATTCCTGTTTTAATAGACAAATATAACTATATAAACCCTTCTTACATCCAGCAAAGGAGAACCTGTTTATGTATATTAAATCAGAAGTGCAATCTAGTTCAGTATGAATGCTCAGCATTTCAGAGTTGAATGTCATTGAGATACAAACCAAGAAATATTCACACGAATACTCTGACCAATTATTTTTGAATAATTAATAACTACAAGAAAATTAATCAACATTCTTAAAGATGAAATTAGAATAGATCACTATAAATCATTCAACTGACTACAGCTTGCACACTATTTCTTGTATGAATTAAAACACTTGCTCTCTAGTGTTTTCAGAAGATGAGCATTTCTGAACTAATTCTTGGGTCATATTTTTTAAAATGTGCTGGATTATACAGCTTTATTTCAAAAGCTATATACAGAATCATTCACAGACTATGACATCATAGAGTGTTCAAGGAATGGTATTAAATCTTATTCAATGACTGAAGTCACATATGAGTTGTTCTAGCTGAGTACCAGCATTGTTGCCACCCGTGATATTCTGATTCTTTCTCTTTGATAAATTCTGATTAAATATGGTGCATATCTTCTAAAGGCAAGAAAATGCAGATACATATCTCAAAAGCAACACATTCCTTCTTATACAAAATCTTCAGATTATAGTCATTTCATGTAATCTATCACCTCTGTCAGTTTTTGTTGGATTTCTAACCTTTCAAATTGACTACTCATTACAGACTGTATGATTTATGAGTACTGATAGCTAGAAAGAGAGCTGTAAGATTAGCATTGCAGCCTATCCCAGATCACCTCAGGAACAGTCTCTTTTGAAAAGTACCAGTGCACTGAAATGTCATTACAACACATTTAGGGCTAATTCTGACATGTTTCTTTAAACTAACTTGCTCAGTCGCTGACAGAATCATAGAATCACAGAATGCCTAAGGTTGGAAGGGACCTCTAGAGGTCATCTAGTCCAACCTCCCTGCACACACAGGGATACCTAGAGCACGTAGCACAGGGCTGCATCCAAGCAGGTCTCGAAGATCTCCAAAGGAGACTCCACAACTTCTCTGGGCAGCCTGTTCCAGTGCTCTGTCACCCTCACTGATAGAATGAGAATCATTCTATTTCTACTAAGGAAAAAAAAAAAAAAAAAAAAAAACAGAAAAACAGAAATGTGGGATGAAGCAGCACTAATGACTTTTTTATCAAATGAAAATGTGTACATTGAATGATAAAGTGATTATTTTAGTAATTTACTGTAAATGCATTTTATGGTATAAATTTCTAAATATTATTACATAATCTTTTAAATTATATATGTAAGTTTATTTCTAATAGTGAGTTGCATTACCATTAAATAAGTTTGGTTTAGAATAGCTATCACTTATGGGAAATAAAACATTTTTCTGAAAAGCTTTATGGGAGCCAAGGAAGTAGTAAACTCCAAAAGGGGCTGAAGCCTGATATTACTTGAGTTCTACAGAGAGGATATGAAGTTTTGACGTCCTCACTTTGGAGCACTTTGAATTTTGAAGATAAAACGAAAAAATGACTTCTTCACAGTGATGTATGTGGAAGTGATCTTACTGAAGTAAAATGTGAATTTTTAAATGTGATTAAAAAACATATTTACTAACCAACTTAGATTTTAATACTATCTGTGTGTATAATGCACTTGATTCTTTTTTTCAAAATAGATGCAGTTAGTCAAAAAAAAAAAAAAAGTACAGTTTTGAATGATCCCATTATAATTCTTCTACTAGATACCACAGTGACTGTGCAGGTGGACTGCAGTGATGCTGTACAGTTAAGGGAGATTTTCCCTTTTCCTCTACATTTAGAACCAACTGGTAATTTTCCCATAAAGCATTTTTTTTTTTTTTATCAGACTATGATGTCAAAGGCAAAATCCTTCACAGGAAACGACCATTTTGATTAAATTTTAATTTTTGTTCATTACACAGGAAACTTTTAATCAAAATGAAATATTTTGGACTCTACTGATCACAATGTTTGACTTGCTCTCCTGTAGGACACGGTGAGGTTAGTCTATATGTCTCAGCCAGAATCATATTCTATTTGCAATTCCGATGCCGTCTATCCCCTATAACTAAAACGCATCAGCCAGACTACATTCACCAGAACTTGTCAGCCTGGAAAATCTAAGGCTGGAGTCAGTTTGACAGAGATCTAGAAATGCACAAGTGTTATGGTAAAGTCAACTGCCAACAATTAATTTGCTGCCTCTTCTAATACAAAAGGTAAGGATATTAAACACAAACTGGAGCAGGAGAGGTCAAAACAATGAAAGAATTAGTCATTCATGGAAAAATAATCTACTAGAGATGCCAGTGAATTTAAAAGTAGATTCACATGCTCATTCGGAAGTAGGATGGGAGCTATCAATGTAGACATGCCTTGTTTTCATAGCATTTCCTAGGTATTCATAATTGATCAAACAGGCTATTGGCAAGACACAGCTTTGATCTCATCTCCGTAGTGCCAGTTTTTCATGTGTTTATGCTGTACCTCACTTTTTACTTTAGGTAAACTGCTATGATACATCAGGGGAGACCTGGTGTTACTGATATCCTGACAGAATTTGCTTAGATATATATAACTAGATATAAGAATTTGCCTAAATTATGTACTCCAGTATAACAGCTTGAAATTTTTCTTTTTTTTTTGATTCCATAAAAAGTTTCACCAGATTCATTTTTCTGATTCTAAATGTCCATAAAATAAAAAACCAAAAAGTTATTGCTTGCTGTGAATAAGCATTTCAGATTTTTTATGATCTTTACAATGAAAAAGAATTCAATTCAAAGTTTCCAACTGCTATTTCTTGTTTCTTAAGTACATAAGTTTTATTTTTTTAGTCCCGAATATGTCTGTAGGAGTATGGTAATTATATTCTCCCATATCCTTTGTTTGCACTTTATTCAGTGTAGAAAGAAACACGAAAATTCTGATCAAGAATGCCACTAAAAATGTCTTTTTGTAAAGATCGGTATCTTGAATTTTTGTGCTAACGGTTATTAGCAAGATGAAGATACTTTAACTACTCAAACTTCACTATACTGCCTGTAGCATTTCATTATAAACTAAACTACTTTGGTACATATGTAACATCTTTACAAATCACAAAGTATTAGGTCCAATAGTTACAAATTACTGGGATGATATATATATATATACATTTATCAGTAAAAGTGAACTATATTCTGTGTTCATACTCTTTATATCTTACCGTATTTAACTAGATATACATAAATTTAAAGGAAATGCTACCCAGTTGAAATTGAACTACTCAGTCTTAGGCTGACATCTCATCAAAGGGTACATGGAATTAAAGATTCTAAAACCTGGAAAAAAATATATATATTGCAATGTTCTAGCTGCATTGCATTTAATTCAGAAGGCTCTGTGAGAAACATACTCAATAACGTGATATGAGCAGAAAAAAAAAACCCAAAACATAACTATGTGGAATAGGCGGAGCCACTATAAACAATGTATCTCATGTAAGCAATTTTGGTACCACCCATATAACACATTCAAATTCCAACGTCTATGAAACACTGAGAATATTTTGTATTAATTGCCTTTCATAAACATTAACATTTTTCTTGGTTCTTCTGAAAATTTCTACTTCCACTGATTAAAATAAATTATTTTAAAGTTTGCTAAAAAATGTATCTTTGAATACATAGATTAAAATATTGAAAATCATTCATGGGATTATTAATTCAATAAAAATAAATGAAACAAAATAAACAGCACTTCATTAACAACTTGCTTTTATTAATCTATATTTTTTTCCTTGCTACTGAACTCTCTCTTCCTTAACACTGAAAGATGGTGCACTAACTCTTAATGTAAGCCTTTTTTTTTTATAAGTCTTTTAAGTTTTCTTTTGATATAAAGCTATTGAAGTCCATCATAAAATCATGTTGATAACCCATGTAACACCTCATTAGGCCTTACTATTCCTGGACTCCCAAGAAGAGCAACATAAAGGAGATGTCCTGCTTTACAGTGCCTCTCTGAATGAGACCTTTAGTGTTAAATAAAACAAGGATACGTATTTTTTAAACTTGGCAAGTATTTGAAGACACGGGTATGAATGAAAACACAAACGTACAGCACCTTAACACACTGTGGATCAAAACCCCCTTGGGGGTTGCCCTGAAGTTCTATTACTAGCCATCTTTTTCATTCATCTTTTCTTATCTTGGAAGAATTTTTTAACCATCTAAAAAATGAAACTTCAAAAGAGTTGTAAAGACAATGTCTTCAAGTAATGTAAGAAGTCTGAAAAGGTTTCATCATACAAAATGGCTACTTCTTTGTAATACCTTTATGACAAAATCTATAACAAATTCTTGTTAAGAACCCCCTTACAAGCTTTGCTATGTACAATACTCAGAAATACCATTCCTTACATTAATAAAAACAATGATACCACAATATGTTAAGAAACTTCTTTTTAGATAAGAATGTTCTAAAGATGAGATATTCCTAACAATACCTGGCTTTACCAATAAGAGCATATACTGCTCTGAACATTTTAAATAGTAGAAGTCCAAATATAATGACTGAAAGAGAAATAAATATAATTCAGAATATACTAATTCTGTAAGAAAAAAGAGGCCAAACTGTTTCACTTGCTTTGTCCAGCCCAGCAAATATATACAAAGAAACCCTAACTTGAAAATGCTTACCGCATCCAAACTATGACTAGGTTATATTTTCTATGAAGTATGCAGAGAAAGTTAATGCTCACACACATTGATTAGAAATCTCAGTTAAAAATCAGAATTACACAAACACTGCTACATCTAAATGATCTCCTTGCACTCTAACTAGAGTTAATTAATAGAAAAGATTATAAAAAGCAGAAAATGTAGGATGTTTGAAAAGCCTGAAAAGGAAAGAAATGGAAGCAAATAGGCACTACATGAAGTAATATGATCCTATTCAAGCTTCCTTGGGTAACGTGCAGGAACTCTTCATAATATAAATAGACAGATGTCAAAAAACATGTTCTATTTGGTGAAATAAAGAGGATATTATTGAAAATATAAACCCCTCGAATCTTATCAAAGTGTATCAAAAAGAACATTTTCCTCCCTCTTGGACAGGATAACCTCCTGTAGATACCAACACTATTATGCCATAGCTGTCTAGAGATAGTTTTATACTATTTTTGTCTGACATCTTGCTCTGTTTCCGGATAAAACATTTCACAAGGAATTATATCATTCCTGAAGATAAATGCCCATTGGAATTTTTCAGCAACTGAAAGATTGGACACGTGGGTTCAAAATAATGACCATGGTGTGTTACATTTAGCTAAAGTTCCATTTGTTGTTATGTTAAATAGATAACAGCACTAAAAAGTCTGTAAAAAAGGTCCCATTGTAGCTTTTAACTGCCATGATCAACATGATTATTCAAGACCTCATGGAGCAAATGGGAAACTATCGAATGTCGGGAAGTTTGTAGCTAAGGTCCTCACATTTTGCTGGGAACAGAAAACACAATCAAATCCTTGCTATGCAGCTAGGATAGTAATGCCTTTTCTAGTACTGAATGAAGTAGTTGAAAGTCAAATGTATTTTCTATTAAATGTCTTTTAGTCACAGTCAGGATATTTGAAAGGCAATGTCTCCAGTGAATTCAAGAGGTTTACCTAAGCGGTAACCCAGTTCTTTGTAATTCTTAACCTTTACAGTTTGGTATCTTTATCTGTTGTATCTCAGAGAAATGTATTTGCTGACCTGACAGTTCTGATCCAAAAGGAAGAAATGCATTCATCATGTACAAAACAGACTTGTGAATCATGAATTTTTGCAAATTGTTTGCTGTTCTTAAATATTAAAGCAACACCTACACTGTATCTGCAGCTATCAGATTGCTTTTCAGTTTGCTTCTCTGGGTAAGACAGCGACTAATTTTCAAATGTAGACTGCACCACGACTACCGTGATCTCTTTAACTGTATTGTTTAATATGTAGAGATGTAAAGACTGAGTATGCTCCAGAAAGAGCCATAGAACAAACAATGTTATATAGTGGATGTGGTGCATGACATTGTGCTGCTTTCTTGTGTGCAATACTGCTTTAAAAAAGCTATTGCAAAAAGCTAAGTCTTACCGATCACAACCTGATAAAATCACTCTCTGGATTTGAAAAGGGGGAAAGATAAAAGTCTAGAATTAAACTCAGTAGTTGGGAAAGAAATGGAAAGGAGTTTCTCAGGAAAAGAATGCTGCAATACTTTTTGAGAAGTCTAACTAAAATGTGCAAGCATAGTAGGTACTGTCTCTTCACATTTAGTCACAGTACTCTAGAGCATCTCCCTTTAGGAGGTAGTTCAAACATTTTATTTGTAGAAATTATTGTTGTATCTTTTCCCAAAAAAAGACTGTTGCATTCAGTTTTATGTCCTTTGATTTTGAATACTTGAAGGAAAAAAAAAGGTAGAAATAAGAAAGTAGCATATTTATATATAGACTATCCCAACAAATGACTACCTAATATGGCAACATTAGGTTTCTACATTTCTGTCAAAGTGAAATAAAAAAACAAGTGTACTACCTATGTTGTACAACAAAGGTCAATTTCTATCTGACATTCTAAATCTGTTGAGTACACAATATATTTCTACTTAAATCGTGTCAGAAAATGTTCTCATATCAATCCGATGTCTTATGTCAGTCTGAAGGAATAGAGTCACTCAAAAGATACTAATAAAAAAAAGTGAAAAATGTCTCAAGATATGGAAACCAAGATAATTTTTATCTAGACTCAAGATTTTTGGAAAAAGCAGCCATGTACCTTCAAACAGATATGCAAATAGAAATTATAAGGTCCTATATATATCTTTAGCTCCTCCTCCCACATTGGAAATATATTTTAAAGGGAAAATGACATGCATTCTTTCTTCCTCCCTACGGAAAACATTGAGTGAATTACTGAAATATATTTTTAAAAATTATTCATTATTATCAACCATTAATTAATTATTTTTAAAATAACTAATAAATATTATTTTTCACCTACAGTAGGTAACCAGCCAAACATAACCAACCAGCAAAAAACATGCAGATACTAATATATTATGTTCTGTGGTATCAAATATTTTAGTGTAAAAGGAAAAACAGACTGACAAACTCAGTCTGCTGAGGCCATTAAAACATAGCTTTTCTTAACTACTGTATCTTAATTTATTGTCTGCTTCTACGTTACTTTATTTTTTTGTATGAGGACTAGAGATTTTGCAGTATGTTGAAAATGACCATCATCATAAAGACTAAGCAGACAATATCTGAACAATTTTAAACTACTTCTCCTTACTAAAATTTACATTTTATTACATTTCTTAATATTTTATGTTTCATCTGCTCTTACTATTCCTAGGCATTTTTGACTTGCCACAATTAGAGACAGGGCATCAGATGAGAGGTTGCTTTTATCAAACTGAATATAGTCATTCATTTGTTCCTGTGTAACTGACTTTGAGCAGTTTTTCTTTACTTTGTATATACTGCTTAAAATTTCTATTTACATTTTAAAATTATGATAGTAGGAAATATATCCTCATCCCCTTCTAACTGTTGCTTCTGTGAATACCAATATTTCATAGGATAAATGATTCTTGCATTTCCTGTAAAGTCAACAGAAATCTGTTCTACTGTATAACAAGGAAGAAGATGAATGTTACTATTTTTTATTATCAAGAGTTATTCTATTCAATAGTACTGCCTTAGTGTGAGTGATGATAGATTGTACTTCAAAAAATCAGCTAGATAAGAAATGCTTTTTAAGAGAAAATTTAAATTACTGGTCCTTTAGTTTTCAAAGTATTAAAGTATTAAATGTCCAGCTATCCCCAGTGGACATTTTTTCTTGCTTTAAATGGAATTTCCAGCAATACATTCAAAAGTAGCACATTGGTACTTTGAAAAAGCAAAGTCACCATATAGCAAGTAAAAAAGCCCAGAAGCAACACAGTTGTTTTTGACATCGTCCCTATCTAATTAGTCAATGTTTAAATGTCCCTATCTAATTAGGGACAGTGGTGCCATTTAAACAATGACTTAACATTTTATTTTCAAAGATTTATTTCTAATTTCACCAAGTAAGTTCACATCTTTCATGTGGGACTCATTCAAAGATACTGACAGGCTTGGAAGACTACACAGATATTCATATTGTTTTGGCAATAAATAGCAGCTCAAAGCCTTACACGGATAATAAGTATTATAGAGAGTATACACACATGTTTTTTGAAATTACTGTCTTATTTTTGTGAAGTTAAATATTTGCTAAAATTGAATGTTAGCTGGAGTATACTTGAAAGACAACATGATTATAACCATGGTACACGGAGGGCCACTAGATGAGGGGAGGATCCAGAGAATGACAGTACTAGCAACAAGAATGATCTTAAAAAAAAAAAATACTTTGTCCTGAAAATTTCATTCTCACTGCCTTTGAAGGATGTGATATTATGCTTTGTTTACAGAAATCTCTTTCTTGTGGGAACTGTATCCTAACTGTTCGCGAATGGGGTGGCAAACATCACAAAGATACATCACTGACATTTTTTCCATGTAGTTCTTAAGTTTATGCAACATTTTGCCTCAGCTAATGCCTCTCATCCTCCACAGTCATCTTCAGCCCTTAAAGCTCATTTCCAAATGATCCAATGAAATTAACAACATCTCAGAAATGATATACATATATGTATATCTCTTGTACAATGTAAAACAGTGTAACTTCGCATAATTTAGCTTTGACAGTATACATGAAATCTAAGAGTCCAAGCATACCATATCTGTGGGCAAACCTTATGAGTATGTCATTACACTTGGGCTTTTGGCTTTATTCTGATATCGCTCAGTTATAAAGTTTACTTCAACATTGAGGTAACTCTTGATGCACAAATAGAACCTCACTAAAGTAGGGCTAGAAGAAAGTTTTGGTATGATGAGAATGATACATACATTTCTTTTGTCTTACATTAGGTTAGAGTCCTTTCCCCAACATAATCTAAAAAAAAGATACAATACACAAGAAGAAAAAAGAGAGAGGCACATTGTTTGTTCTAAAGAGGAAACATTAATTCTGGAGTAGTGTGTCCAGTTCTGGGCCCCCCAGTACAAGAGGGACATGGAGAGCTACTGGAGAGAGTCCAGCGCAGGGCCACAAGGATGATCAGGGGCCTGGAACATCTGCCCTGTGAAGAGAGGCTGAGGGAGTGGGGCCTGTTCAGCCTGAACAGAGGGGACCTGAGCAGTGTATAAAAAAACCTCAAGGGAGGAGTGTAGAGGATGGGGCTGGCCTCTTCTCAGTGGTGGCCACCGACAGACCTAGAGGTAATGGCCACAAACTTAAACACCAAAAGTTCTACAGGAACTTAAGGAAAAAAAATTTTAACAGAGAGGGTGACGGAGCACTGGAACAGGTTGTGGAGTCTCCTTCTCTGGAGATCTTCAAGATGCGCTTGGATGCGGTCCTGTGCCATGTGCTCTAGGTGACCCTGCATGTCCAGGGGGGTTGGACTAGGATCACTAGAGGTCCTTTTCAACCTTAACGATTCTATGATTCTATGACAAATCTGCAAGAGAACTGAATTGACTTTTTACCAATAGGACAATTTAATTCAGTGAAATTAAAATAACCACTTCAAACCTATTCCAAATAAAAATTAAATTGTTCTAGTTGACCACCTTCAGTTAAGGTGCACTTTTCTATCTTCCCTTCACTCCCTCCTCCCACAAAAAAAGGAAAATATACACAACCCAAAACACTATCATAGTGCTAACTTATGCTCATAAATTCAAACCACATCAGCAACTACAATCTGATTCATAGTTATGTTCAAATAGATTGTCTTCCATCTTCATCGGTCTACTATAGAACTTTTTGCAGAATCATTTGTGTGTGAAAGGGACTTACTCCACATTCTGGTTACAAAATGTGTTTGTTACATGCTAGTGAAAATAACACTGCGGTAGAATAATGCTTTCTTATGGCATGAAATCTGAAAGTGTAAAATTGATAGTTGGATGATTATGTTCGTGTTAACACAGTTAATCTAGACTTTCATCTATAAAAGCAAAAAATTAATCAGCCAGTTATAAAAATATACTTTTTACTGAATTCTCTCATTTGGCATTCAACAAACACAAATAAAAAATTATTTACTGAGGATGAGATTTATGGCTTCATGTCTAAAATAATATGAAAAGTTGATAGAGTGAACATTTAGCGGCAAGGAAATCATGATGAAAAATACTGACAAGGAGGAAAACAACGTTATTGTGACAAGGATCCCCCAACTTATTATGGATGATTATGTTACTGGGATGGAAGTTTCTTTTGTGATACAAAAAGAGTTCTTATATTGCAATATACTAATTAATGTGTACAGATATTTTTTTTAGTTCCCTAAAAATATAAAAAAGTTTCTAAAGACCAGGTCTAAGAAGGAAAGCAGAAATTATCATTCCTTCTCCATGACTATATATTGACAGACAGTGAATTAGATTTCACACCATCTCAGTTTTGACATACTTCTGCTATTGCTAATACAGCTGTAAACTACTATTAATTGCAAGGATAAGTACTATGATTTTAAATGTGGGACCTCAGACAAATCTTTAGTAAGGAGCCATCTCTTGAGAATAAATAAACAGAGCTTTACTTTAGACCAACATCAAATTAATTTCACTGCAGAGAGTGTCTGAGAAACATATTAACTAAAGACATGAAATCAAAGGGGGAGATATGCAGGAAATTCCTGCTACTATTTTATATGGCTCTTAGATGCTGGAGATACTCTTTTCTTTTCTTCCTCCCTTCTCCTCCTGTCTTCTTTTTTGGTGAAAGGAAGACAATAGTCTACATATTTGCTTTTTCACAGGAAACTGAAAATTTATTTCTGTATCATAAAGCATCACTATATTTAAAAGCTGAGCAGTAGTAAAACTCAGTAAGGCTAAGATGTCTCAGCAGCTAAATGTTTATTCATCCTGGTTGTGCTTTTGTATATAACAAAATACATCAAGGTGCTTCAAAAGAGCAGTATTTTGCATAGTATTTATTGTTGTTAGCAGAAGCTCTGGAATTATGATACAGAAATAGTTAATGCGGGCCATTCCTCATGCTGTCCCAATCCAGGGATTATTTAAAGAAGTTCTTGCTATACATGCTTTTTCTTTTTTCTTTTTATTTTTTTTTTGGGGGGGGGGGGGGGGGGGGGGTTTTTTTTAAATTGCTCTCTTTGCACCTATACCCAGACAGGATTAATATCATACATAACTAGAGCTGCACAGAAAAACAGCTATCTGCTCCGGCTTACAGTCAAACTGCAGGCACTCCGTATAATACTCTTGCTGAAATCTCTCACCTACAGAAATATATAGCCTCACAGTGTTTCCCAGATCTAGTATTGATGCCAACTGCCAATAAGTGATTTTAAGTTTTCTAGCTGTAAAAAAGACTCATCTAGTTCTCTGGACAGATCAAAATCCAGGGGAATCCACAAAATCTTGTTTAAAGTTATAGAACTCTAATATACCAGAGGGAACACTCTTGTACAGGTAGGAGGATGGGTAAGATGACCTTAAGAGATTTTGTCTCTTAAGGTCCCTATCACCCTATAATTCGGGTGATTTTTTTTGAAGTTACATACTGGTAGCCACTTCACATTCTACTGTTATATAAGTTATCGAACATGGCACAAATGGATTATTTTGTAGTAATCCAGAACTCTTCTGTAGTTCTACAGTGAGGGCTTTTTTTTGCAATTCACACAAATTAGAGTTTAATAAACAAATACAAATACACACATGCACACAAATAACCTGGCATTCCTTCCAGCTTTAACTCATTACCAGAAAACATCGAATAGGCTACTAAGTGACAGTTTTAATTCTGCTGAATTAAAGGTCTGTGTCTATTCATTTCTTTTTTCCTCTGCTTGGCAATACAATTCACATAATCTAACAGATAAAAGATATAAGTCTAAAATATTATATCTGTAGTTTGCAAGCAGGTAATGAAAGGAAAGACTACAATAAACAACTTTCTAAAACTTTGGGGTTTTTTGAAGGCAGGAAGGAAGCCGTCAAGCAGGTTATTATCCCCCAGGACTAATGAATACATTTCTGCCATATATATGACATAGAAGAAAAATCAGTCCTCAAATCAAGGCTCACTATTAACAGGAATTATTTTTTTTCTCAGTAATAACAATGTTAAGAAGTATTTTGGAAGTAAATGTGCATGTGTGCAACTACAAATTCATATATAATTGTTCAAACATATATATATAAAAGCATATACTGCAGTATGAAAATGCTTAACTCCCAAGATTTTCAAAATGTTCTAAAGTAAAGGCCAGAAATTAGTTGTGCAGAAATTAATGAACAAAAGCCAAAGCTATCTTGTTTCTTTACAGCTAAGGAAAAGAATAGATAATTCTACAGACAAAAAAGTGGTAATGATTAGAAAGCGGCCATCAATATCTTGAGTTTGGAAATTTAAAGGTGTTTTCTAAACTGATGATTAATGTATTCGTATTACAATCAGTCAATCCAGGACAATCCTTAGCACATGGGGATGCAGCCAGCTTGTGCAAGGAATTTTATGATACAGTTTGAAGTGTTAGGTACCAAGGGACTAAAATTGTTTACTGGAAGGTTCCACCAGTCCTCTATGCCTATATTATTACTTTTCTAAATGAATTAAACAAAGTAAAAAACAAACAAACAAACTCCACACTCCTACACAAAGTATTATGGGAAGAAAGAAATACTGTGTATTTGCAATAGTAATGTATTTTTGGAAAGTATTCTATACATTAACAACTTTTTTTCCACAGCACACACCCAAGCTCACCGATCTGTTTATCTTTTATCTCAAAATACACTCAAAATTGGTGTTTTCCTGCTAGCTCAAGGAAGAAAAAAATGAAAGAAATGCACAATTACCTGCTTCAAGTCTGGGGAATGAACCTTCTCTTGCAAATATTAGGTAAGAGCACAATTACAAAAGTACAGCATT
Source organism: Crypturellus tataupa (assembly GCA_034781795.1). Taxonomy (NCBI): domain Eukaryota; kingdom Metazoa; phylum Chordata; class Aves; order Tinamiformes; family Tinamidae; genus Crypturellus; species Crypturellus tataupa. The sequence continues at coordinate 928,710 of JAWLRI010001017.1, forward strand.
GTATTATTCAAAAAGACCATCAAAAATTTTCTAGTAGGCTGTTAATAATAACTGAAAAGATAAATCTTTTAAGAACCAAATTTATAAAAGAGAGTAACAATCAAAGCTTCAGGGAATTTTTAATTGTAAAATAATAGAATGGACAAAAACCTAAATATATCAATTACATTTAAACTGCAGGTTAAATAGACAATATAAACTTGTAGTACTTAAAAAAAAACCCTCATCTTCTGAGGATTAGAGTTTCCGATTTGGTTGACTGCTATGTGGATTCTTGTTAAAAATGAACAGTGATGGTAAAAAGAAATGGAAAAAGGAATGGGTAATGAATAATAAAGAAAAAAACAGATCAAAAGATGAAAGAAGATGTTGAGAGAAATATTCATACGGTGTAAGTGTGAAGAATAAGCCTTTGAAAAATATTTGATAAAATATATTTTGTGCTCTGTGTATATCGTTTCATCTAGAATTGTTCCTTAATGCATATATGTACCAGAAAATATTGTTAATGGAAGATGTACATACATAAATAAAAATCAAGCATTCATCCATATTATTATAACTCCTTTTTGAGAATGTCTGAAAGATTTGAACTAAAACAACATGTTTCAGTTAAAACTAGGAAGTGTATTTGAAAACTGGCTTAAATTTGGTTAATGAAGCATGCAGTAACTCCCATGTGGCATGGAATAGTGCTCTATAAATTGGATGAATTACGAACAAAGGCCTAGGCCAAAATAAATCTCTGTGTAAAATAAAGTCTTATATGTGGATATAATATAGACAATTCTGACAATTGGGACCAATAGGATCCCTGACAAAGGAGAGGAAACGCTGGTGTAACTTGGTATGTTAGCAAAAATTGCCAATTAGGAATGTAATCAATTAGGCATTTATCTGCCTAATTGACAGTTTTAACTCCTTAACAATGTGCTTTTGGAAAAGAAGATTCCAATTCTACCTAGTGTTTAGGAAAACTGAAATGAAACTATGTAATGGAAATATTCCCAGCAAGTCAACAACATCAACAAAGAACCTAGCAAGACATGGGATGCAAAACAATACTGCACAGTATCCTGTAATACACAGAATTGTCCCTGGAGTGGAGCATCAAGTAAGGCATACATAAAGCAAAACTTCCTCGTCCTACTCTTCATGGAAGTCAATGATCTGCATATCAGGAATTTCCTCAGAGAAAGACATTTTGACATAGGTGAGTTTTTCTTCTGTTACATTATTTAATTGCACCTTGTAGCATTTAAGATAAAAGAAAAAGATGCCAGATTTTTTCTTTTCTGATGAGAGAAAAAAAAAAACAGCTGTACAACAGCCTCTGTTGTACAGCTCACAGTGTTCTTGGTAACTATTTACAATGCCCTAGCATTCAGGATATATACAGAAAATAACATACAGAATATGTTCTTTAAACTTTGTAATTCATTTCAGCTTTCCAAAATGGGTAATGAAAAATAAATGCCAGACAAAGACTCTAAGAAAATCCCCTAAAAAGAAGACTCATCATGTTATAAAAGGACTTTGAAAAGAGACCAAGAACAGACCAGAGTCAACACTGAAAGGACCATCCTCAGCTCATTTGATGATCATTTTCTGTTTATACACACAGGAAAAAAAAAATTGAAAATAACCAACCATGCAGGAAAACAAAACTATCCTGCTATTCTTAATTGCTATTTCATCTCGCCATTTTTCAGCAAGGTAGAAGGCATTTTTCGAGTAGCAGCATGTGGTTCCCTGACAGACTGCACAGGCAGTTACACTGTGAGTTTTGGAGATTCCTTTATATTGGAATGCTGTTGTAGCTGCTGTGTTGGATTGTCATAACTGCTTGAGCAGCATCTTCTCTTTTCAGACACTGTATTCTGAAGTTGTGCTTTTGCAATATACATATAGATACACACACAATCACACACACACTTACATATATAAATATATTCATATATGCATATGCTTGTGTGCACATACACATACACACATATAGTAACAGAAAGCAAGATGGAAAAAGAAATGGGGGTATATATTCTCATGCACATGTACTATACAAGTTTCAGTTTTTCATTAGTAACTACTAAAAATCACCTAGCATGCCAGGCAGGGAAATAAATGTATTCCTCTTCATCTGTATATCCTCAAAGCAGACATGTAACAGTTAATACTGTTAATTGTTAATGGAAGATGCACATGCACAAAGTTTTATTTTTATGACCAAAACGAAATTAAGTCAACTCGACTCTCACTTTCTTTGTTTCCAACTTTCTGGCAATTCCTTCAGAATTTCAGAACTAAACACTGTAGAGTGTTTAAACACTAAAACATGCACAATTCTGTTTTTCTAAGCCAGGGCACAGAAGAAATCAAAAGCACAAAAAATAGTAACCACTCTTGATGTCTAATACAAAATAGCATGCAATATATAGGTCATTTCGCTGACCATGGAATCAGTATAAGCAGAGATATATGAATAGCTATCTTCAGACAAAAACCTCTCTTGTTATTCCCAAATTACTGTGGTTTAAGAAATTAAACATTATAAAAAAATTAAATTACTCAGTGATATAAACATATGTATAAAATCTTCAGGAGAATAAAAAAGAATTAGTTGAATTTTCAATTAGGGAGAATTATTCAGTCCTCTGGATTCACAAAAGTAGTCCTTTGATATCTAACCTAGAGACTATGTATTTTGATGAGGATGAAAAATATAGCAATATTTTCCCTGGTCTTGAAATACAACCCCACTCCCTGCAAACAACCAAGCAGAAGTAGAAATTAAATAGAAAAACATTCCACCACTTTCAAGGTCAGAGATAGTCCCGGAAGATACTGGTTTATAATGGAAATGCCGACACCATATAGTAATGGAAATGCAACACCAACTGCTAGCAGGTGTTGTTTTATTACAAGATTTCTTTTGTGCTCCTCTTTTCCATTTCCAAAAGTCCTAAAGACCTAAGATGAATACATTGATCAGGTTTCTTGTCAATTAGTATTTTCAAGCAACTTGACATGGATTTTCAGACTGACAATATCATTCTGTTGCTGTTGGGTTTTCCTTCATCTATTTGAATTTATCACTTAGAGAGCGTGCACTGGGTGGATACATATCAAGTCTCCATGTCCTCAGAGGACTTCAAATTACAATTTCTGTGTTGTTGATGGCCTAAATTTGGCATAGAGTAAACAACAAGTACAGGCTTCCTAAAGCAGTGGGTAAGATGTCCATAAAACAGTGGCTGTAGTGACTGGATTAGAGGCATTAACAAAACAGATTCTACCACACTTAAACTGAATCAGGGTAATTTCTAAAAGATACAGTGCAAGGAACCAGAGCTACATAATAACCTCAGCACAGAATTTAAAAGAATATTTATGCTTGAAGGTCAACAGAAAAGTTTGCTGCATGATAATATCCACAATATTACATAGCTTTATCCCTCTTAAAACAGATGTAAAATTTGGGCAAAGATTTTATTTCAGTTCTGGATAGGTTGTTAAAAAAAAAAAGTTAGACCATTTTATTCCTGTAGATTTTGTCTATGAAACTTTTAACTAGTAAAAATGTAAAACACAGCAAGAAATGCAAACATTTCTTTATTGTTTGCAAAAGGCTAGTATTAGATGGGGAGTTCTTTCCTACATACTTTGGTATAAGTTTCTTTCTTTTGCTAAAGATATTAGTCACTTTAATGTCTCAATTCTGTTAACTTAAAAGAATGCAGAATGAAATGTAAACTGCAATCACTGGGTAATAGCTAAAATGCATTGCTGCTATCACTAATCAAAGTTATTTCTATTTCACTGCTGATGAACTTTCTGCTCTATCTTTTAAATTGAAAAATTTCTCAAAGTTGTAGTCAGATATCAGACAGCTACAATCAAAACAGAGACAGAGAAACACTCTGTAAAGATTACATTGGTTCCTTATGTGTCTTCATCTCAAGGTTGAAAATCAAATAATCAACACAAAGTCCTCAGCTTTACATCTCATCTCAGATCTATCTCTAACAACACTGTGACCCAGAGTCATGGGTGAAGAAAAGGTTCGATACTGGTGCAGATGTCATTTGCTGAGTCACAAATACTAGTTTTGTAAAGCAAATTCATTGAAAAACTCCCATCACTTTTCCATCACACCTGAACTAATTTATTTTTTAAAATTACACTGTCAGGTATAATTATGGACAAAGACAATAAGATACACCACCAATAGCTAATTTATAAACTATAAAAATTTAAATTATTTGAACACTCTGCTCAAGACCTGCTAGTTGAGGATTTGAGATGTTTCATTACCTTACGAACTCTAATATACTAATGTCCATCTTATTTCAGGAATGTGGTTTCCTTAAACCGTGGTGTTGGAGCCTCTCATGTAACAGACTCATGAGTCTATCACTGGGTTTGTGCCAGAGATTGTCACATCTGCTCTATTTTATCTACCTGAAGTAACTACCATAAATAGGCTGATAGTTTGTCATGATTTTTAATTCTTCATCTTTTACTATCGTTATTAGAGAACTATAATGATAAAGAACAAAAGTAGCCAATTTTTTTAAGTGAGTAACATAAGTGCTGGGAGGTAAATACAGAACTATCAGCAAAAACTTTGATTCCCAAAAGCAAAAGTCCTGCCTGATACATTCTGAGTTTTCTTTTGAGAAAATTTGCATAATTTTGATCATTAAAACAACTTGAAAATATCTATTATCCCAAGACATAGTTCAGAAAAATGTTGTTATAAATTGAGCTAAAACTGGACAAACTGGGGCCAACTGTTTCATCTTTTTCTATTTCTGATTATGATTAAACATTATATAATGTGAACTGTTAGATTTTTAAAGAATTCTTGGTGAATGTTCTTTTATTCCTTGTGACTATAACTCTGCATGCGTCCTAAAAGGCTCTCACAAAAAATCCAAGCCTGTCACTCTAAATATAATGCTTTATAAATAGCTCCTTAATCATATTATTCAATTAAAAATATACTAGGGAAAAGAGAAAAAAACTTAAGTTTTTTATCCTTCTCTGCTTGCTCTATGGGTTTCTTTATATGCTTTATTTAAATTTATAGTCTTTTGGGAAACCTAGTTCGGTTGTATCAGGGTTTCATACACTAGTCTGGAGAAAGATAATGGGAATTTAATTTAGAAGGTAAATTACCTGTTATCCTTTTACTATATTAAACAGAAGAATTATATTTTACCAACTTCCAGCAGTAGCAATTTCCTGCCCAATCCTTAAAAACAGATTTTTTCACATTTTCAGCAACACAATTTTTCAAAAATTATAATTACATCTGTGCAGTATCACCAAGCAACTGTAAAAACAAACAAGACACAGATTAAAATAACAAAAATACAGAGAAATAAGGGACGATAATAAGGACAGTGTAAATCAAATTGAAAATCATAAAGAAGGAAAACAGAATCCCCTCCCAAGGGTATTTAGGTACATCCAATTTGTTTGTTTGTTTTGAATGAGTACATTCTGTGCAGAAATTAAAACTCATTCTTTTTTTCCTACTTCCTTCTTCTTCCATTTAATAATGAAATGGTCTCAGCACGTAATAAAATGACCTATCCTCTGATTACAGAAAGACTGTGGTACCTCTGCAGGTCCCCTACAGCAGAGACATAACAAAGCCCATAACTGATCCAGCAGCATTTGTCATCTCTGCAGTATCCTCGCTCTAATTCCCCTCCCCTGGTTTTTCTTTCAAACTAGATCACACACAATCTCTGAACAAAATAAGAAAAACAAACTGTTTCAACTCAGGAAAAAGTATACACAGGTATTAAGTGCTGAATATAATTAATTTAATTGCATTCCTCTAATGATTTAAAATACTATTTATTTTTCATAATTGTTAGTAATTGTTATTTGTTTTATATTTTCATTTGTTAGTAACTTGTATTCGTGAATCCTTTTTAAGTCTTAAAAAGGCAACAAAAGTTCTCTGGAAAGAATTCTCGAGATGAGTTTGTCAGATCTCTAGGTGACTATATTTTGAACACTTGTGATTCTACACAATTAACTTGGAGGAACTGTTTACCCTCATGTTGAATATGTAATTCACAGATCATAAATCTTTTATAACAAAAATCAACACGAGTGTACCACTGGCAAGAAGCCCACTCCACACTTAGCAAAAGAATTTATGCTTAATTTGGAAGATATCCTATAGCTAAAAGGAATAGTTCTAAATTTGGTCTAAATAAACCATTAAAATTTTTGAAATCAGATGTTTTAAACAGATGTTGGGGAAGAAAAAGCTAAATATTTCAATAAAGTAGGACAAGAGAGTCCTGTTTTGGACATTGTTTCTTAGGATCAGTCAGTGCACTTTTCCTAATAGAAAAATGAGTCCTAGAGAAAAGGATGAATGTACATAAGCTTTTTTCTTAAAAAAAAGCCCTTACTTGATTCATTACATTATACTTCAGACATCCGGGGAACAAAAATATGCAGTATTAAACTGACTACCAAAACTGTGATTTTATTTCAATTTTATGTTACTATTATATTCACATACAAGTAATATGGTTATTTTCAAAAAAGTGCAATTAATCTATAAACCTTTTAAATATGTAACATTATATTTAAATTAAAAAACAGAATTGCTTAAGTAATAAGTTACTATATTGAATCAATTTTAATTTAGATACAAAGTATTATTCCAAATGTTTGCTGCTAAAATAGAAATTTCTCCTAAAGAAAGATACCAAGTGTATCTTTGGCATTGCTGCTTAACATTTTTGTTTGAGTTCTGTTTTTATTTGCAATAGGATAAACAGCCTTCCAGTAAATTGCCTCCATATAAAATATATACGTGAAATAGACCCCATAATGAGAAAAGAAGAGTGGAAAGTGCATGGCTAGTGCAGTTGTGAAGGGTACAACCGACTCTGAGAAACAGCGAAGGAATGCTACGCTGTATCCAATCCTCTTTCTAAACAGCAATCTCTATGATGTTATTTCACTTCAGTGAGGTTACATTTTAATTTTAGTAATTTTTCACTACAGTGAAAGAAAAATGAAACCAAAACAAACCAATAAATATGACCAATCATAGTAATAACAGAAATGTTTTCACTGTGTCAAAATTTCTATCTCAATCTCAGTTCACAAAATATACACTTAGGAGAGTACTCATTATTTATAACTTAAAAACTTGGTAATAATGTAGATTTACATAAGTAATTCTATTTTAAAACACTTAGAAATTTGTAACAGACTGTAAAAGGGATTTTGGTTTACAAAGACAGAATGTATTGAAATTATGTTACTGAGGTAACCTAAATAACACTTTTCCCAAGTGTTCCCATAGTACAGAATAAATGATCCCCAGTCCAGTTAAAGAGAGAATTTTAGGGTCATTCCCCAGACAAGAAACAGTAGCTAAGCTAACCAAAACACATATTAACTTTTTTTTCCCCGGGTTTTAATATCTGTTCTGGTTTTAAAAGAACCCCCAAATGTTTAAAAGAAGAGGAACTTAAAGCACAGAATTAGAATTTATGAAGGACAAATGGGCACAGGAAGGAGTTACTGCTTCTGCCTGAGGTGCAAAGACCACATCAGATGCACAGGAGTAAGAAATGAAACTGCTGGGTTTTGGATATCTCTAAAAAGAGAATTTTAACAAAGCAGAAGCTTTGCTCTGTTTCCCATAGGTTGTGGGTTAAAAAAAAAAAAAAAAAGTTGTGAAAGGGAGAAGAATCACTGCTCCCTATGACAGGCAACAAGGACTTACTCAGACTTCTCATTACCTGTATCCTACTATGATATACAAATTTATTCCCACTAACTATAACATCAAAGCAGATTGAAGAATTTCTGGTCAATTCCATTCAGTCCAAACATCTAATTTAATCCAAAATTTGACCTCTGTAAAGATTTTATTTCCAGAGAAGTGTGTTCTCTCCTGTCCTTATACAGGCTGCAGATTGAAGCAAAATTGAGAATTGCTTTTTGCTAGAAATGTAAAATGTCGTACAACAGGATTACAGGGTAGGGTGTGCAAATATATATCTGTAAACAAAGAGAGAGAGCACATGCATATCTGTATATACCATGGTTTAGTACTGCTTCAACAGTTTAGAAAACCTAGTTTATGCATTTGCATCAGTAACAGACGGGTCTAAAATATAATATTTTTAAGACACACAAACTTCTCGTATGATATTTAATTTGTAAACCACTTTACATGCATGAGAAAATATCAAGTACTGCTCCATCTTATGCTTGTATTTCTCATTTGTTATGTAAGCAGTATAATAATGACATTTTACTTATACCTTGGGATATTCCGGTATACATAGAACCTCTCTCCTTAAGTTATAAAACCAGCCAGCAAGAGACAAGAAAGGACCTGAGATTTGAGAGGGGTCAATAGACAAGAGGAAGCTGTAAACCCTGAGAGACGAAAAGCATATAAAAATTCAGCTACGAAAAGAATTATTAATGGAGTGAAATACCAAACAAAACCTCACTTCTCATTTTGTTATTCTTTTATGGTGTGAATGCAGTACATTCCTAGATCTCAGCTACAATGACAAAAGCTGGTAGGTGCACGTTGTAGGTGCACGTAGAAGGACAAAAGAGCCTATACGAGTATTCTCCACTGTATTCACTGCCTAAGTGAAGACTGCAATTGCCAGATGAGATGCCCAGGATCCAAACAGACATAATAGGGAGAGACATTTTAGATAAAAAACAACAGTGAAGGATATCCATAGAACTGCCAAAACTTCATTCTGGCATAAGCCAAAAATTAAAGGCTTTCATGCACAGAATCTCTATACCAGCCCCGATTCAGGAACCAGCATGAATATGTATGGGATAGGAGAAAGAATTTAGCTTGATACGGAAATCCTCTAATTCCCAGTATGCAGGAGTCCTGTATGGATGGAGTACAAATGCTTGAATTGATATAGCAGTATCATTGAATAATAACACAGCTAATAAATACTGTAGTATGATGAACAACTGTGGAAATGGATCAAGCACCCAGTCATTGGCAAATTCAGCCCTCAGCACAGGGAACATGCAAAGTTGAGTGCAGTCAGCAGTAATGGAAGTGAGCAGAGGCACGCATGATTGCTTTAAATTGCTTTGCTCGTGTGGACAAATTGATGCCAGTAGTGGTACAACTACTGCTACTGGAGATAGTGCCAAAGCAGTCTTCACATGATAATCCAGTGCCTGTGGAGAGGAGGAAGATGTAATTTCGTGTTTCTTAACCTTCAGCTTTAACCAGATGTAATAGCAGAAGAAAGGTTTCTCCTTGCTGCAGCTGGAGTGAAAAGCTCCAGAGTGTGATTCTCTGCTCTTGTCTTGCCTGAAGCTGGAACCACAGAAAATACTGTCCATAAGACTCTCTTCTGAAAGAAGCACAAACACCCACAATGTAGGCTGAAAATTGGATGCAATTGTCCCAGATACCACAAGGCTGAGCAACAGAGGCCTTCAGCGAAGTCACTGAATGACAAGGAGAAAGGAAAGGTAACTGAGCAACAAGTTACAGCTACTCTATAGACTTCTGTCTCAGTAAGGTAGGTGAGCTATGAAATAGGGGCTGAAATAGTGGTTATGTGCCCTTTTGTAAAACAAAATTTGAGCAAGTAGAGAGCTAAGGTTACAGTAGGTCACTACGCACTGGACATTACAAGGGAGGTTCTTCTGGTTTTCTCTCATGAGGCATGAACATGCTCAATGAAAGAAACTGTGACTTAAAAAGTATGTGTGTGTTCGTAAGTGTGCTTATATATTTATCATAGTCCCGTTAGTTTCTGGGTAAATTTAGAAATATGGCCCAACCAAAGCAGGAGACCACTCTTCCAACCCTGAACTTCATAATATGTTGTATTATTTATATAAAATGTATTTTTCTCTAACTATAAGGGGAAAAAAAAAGGTGATTAATGGGAGTTGGCAGTTTTTTATCATCATCAAGGGACAGTAGTTCATTGACACATATTAAATATGCATATATGTTTATTTTTCATGTCATGAGGTCTTCTTCTAGACTATTTGACTGTTAAATGACAGATAGAGCAGGATGTGCCTTACAAGTACAAAAAAAACCCCAAATCATTGATATTTCAGATACATGCACTTCAATAAAATGCGTACTTACTCACAATTCACACACGATCCATTCTTTTAACATAAACAGTATCGTAGCATATGCAAATCAGTAAAAAAGCAAGCCTTTCATTTTTCTTTTTTAAATAATGTACATCTGTCTAGGCTCTCACGAAAAAAGGTGCAAGACACAAGATTAATTGCTTTTCCAAAGGAATAGCATAGAAATACTTTTGTTGGATCTTTCATTCTCTAAAAGAGATTAAGATTCAAGCCCTAGAGAAGTTTTGAGCAATCTCCACCTTATAACAATTGATGACATCTACATTAAAAGCCACTCTGTTGGCAATCTGTTTATTTGCTGCTATAAACTTTATCACAACTGATATGCTAGCAATGTAACTGATGAAATACAACACACAGAAGGAATGAACTGGGTAACTGAACTTCCTTGCCATAAAACATAACTTAAAAAAGAAGAGGGAGCAAGTAAAAAATTCACTTCCAGCCCCATCTCTTCCAAAATTAATTTCAAAATATTAACGATAATAGTTTAGCCCTTAAGGATGAGAGGGTGTTCTGAGAGGCAATGGAGAGGTTGATGCTTATTGCTTTGTCCACTGTGTAAAGGTTACAGATTTTAGTAAGACTTGGGATCTTAAGACATTCTGCTATAAAATAACTATAAAAGACAAAAGTGATGTGGTAGTTGGCCAACTTTGCCAAGCTGGGACTTTGCTCTCCCCTCAAACATCTCTCCCGAACTCACCCGCCAACAGTCATGGCACTGCCATGGGGCAGAGAACCTTCCAGAAGGGCAGGCTGGGCCAGCCCACCGTGGCAGCAGCCAATGGCCAGGCACCGTGGGGCTCCCGGCCAATCAGAAGCGTTCACCAGAGAACGCGCTCATGAGCCTCTCTTCATACTGCCATCGCGCAGTGACTACCTACTGCAAGGCCATATGAATGGCTATCTAATTACATTAAGAGTTAAATAAACAGAAATTTCTAGTTTACCATTGAAGAACTGGCATGTTAAACTTGCAAGATCCCAAAGAGTTTTCCAGTAACTGCAGGTTTGAGGTGTTGTAGCTGGAGGTTTATTGTAGAGTAACTTAAGTTTCACTTAAAAATGAAGGAGACAGTCCTGTGTCTTAAACTACAAGGCAGCCCCCATTTTAAGGCTATAAATAGTCAGAGATCTTGAAAAGTCTGGCTGAGCAGAACTCTGCCATGTAAGCTGACAGTACACCGGACAGGTTGCCACTTGAAACTGTGTTTTGGCAGAAATATATAGAAACTGACATGTCTGCTTGAAGTATTTTACTTTTGATGAACTAGCATCTGCATACCAAAGAATGGCTCTTCATTGGATGTTGACTTATTTTAAGCTGAAAATGCCATTTGAAGACAGAAAGAGAAAAGCATCTGTTAGGCAACATGTATATGAAATGCATTAAAAAGGGGAGAAAAAAAGTTTAAGGTAGTCTTGAACAAAGAAAAAAGAAAAACAGCATTTTGAGATCATAAAGCAAAGAGACAATCTGCTTCCAGACCACTATTATTCTTCCATTAGACAGCCTTAGTTTGTTGTTTCCTTTTCTTTTGTTTTGTTTCAAAAAACCCTGAGGAGTTATTCCTAGTAAGTCTAAATTCAGTGCCAATATTCTCTTGACAGACAAGAAATGAAAGGATGCAAGGACAAAAGTTGATTGACATTTAAGTCGTATTTGCAATACGGCATTACAAGAAATGGAGGGAAAAAAAGGGGTAAGGAAAGACCAGAACAAGAATTATCATAGTGAATACACAGGAAGTTTAGAAAATACTGCAGCATATATGCCCTAATTGCCATTATACAATAGCATTCAAAATGAAGAGTGAGTGACATGAAGTAGGACAAGTCAAGAAAAAATTATAGTGAAAGAAAAATGATCATTCAGCCGAAGATAATAGATCTCACCTCTGAAAATTTTCTTTTCTGTATCTTTCCAAATACAGGGTGAAATTCGAGATCTAAATAAGACCAAGACTTTAAAAAGAAATCTTACATTCCAGATTTATCTTTTTTTGTCCTTTGCTCTTCTTAACCTTGCAATGCTATATTTTTCAAAGGCTACTCTCTAATATGTGTTTGCATTAGGTGCAAGCCAGCTGTGTTATATAATATATATATAATGAAAATTATATATATATTATATATATATAATGACAATAAATAGGTTATTTAAATGCCATCATCTAATTCTCTAGCATATAGTCTTAAATATAAACCTCTCTTAAAATAACAACAATAGCACCAACAAAATGAAATACCTAAGCTGAAACTAGCCTTCTACAGTAGGGAAAACAGACAGAATGTGCACAAGCATGCTGTATCAGTGAGTGTAATTCTCAAGAACACTTGTCTTGCCTTCATAGTAATATAATAGTTTTTCTTTCGTAATTTTTAAATGAGTGGGCAAACTTAAATATCCACTTAAAATATTATTCTCTTTGCTGTTCACTGGACTTAAAATTAAGCCAATTTTAGAACACAGTAAGCAAAATCAGTATCTCTTTCAACTTGCATTTTTTTATCAATATAACTCGATAGAATAGCAGAAATCATTTTTTTTTAAATCAAACATATGTACTACCCTATGACACATGCAGGATAAGGTTCACCCAATAAAAACTTGGTGTTTCGAAAACCTTTGCAGTTTAGTACTCTGTAAGTGTAGGACTGTGATCAGTATATTTTTTAAAAAACGCATGGTTCCTTAAGGTCTCTACTATTATGGATTTATTGACAAGGCAAATTAAATTTATTTTAAAATTTTGTAATCAAAACAAACTTACTACAGTACAGAAATATTAACAGCTTTAAAGAACTCATTTATCTATTTTCAATAAATGTCCAAAAGGTCAAAGAAATGCCATGGAATTTTTTAAAAAAGTCTTTCTATGCCACAAAGTTTTCTCTTTATTTTTTCAAGTAGATCTTTGCACATTACTTATACAAAATATTGCAAAGAATACATCTCCTCTTTTACATGTCCTCTTTTTTTTAAATTTATAAAAAATTCTGATTACACAGTAATATATATATATATATATACAGGTACTATATTTATTTTTTTTTCTTCTGGAGGTTGACATTACAATTTGCCCTATGTTGCATAAAACCCTGCAAATGTTCTAAGATCAAAGCGAACACAGAAGAAAACTGTGTCCAGAGACCAGAAGGCTCAGCAATAATTTATTCTTGAGACAGAAAAATAAATAACTCCTTAGTTGTACACAAAACTGAAAACAAATTCTATAATCATTATTTCCCAATGTTTTGGGAAGGGACATTATGGTGTTCCACTGGCCAATAATATATTCTTACTAACAAGGACAGTCTAACCTTAATGATCTGAAACTCGTTTATCAGTTAGACATAAGATTCAGTAACATAAATGAATCGTGGATAAACCAGGGTCACTGAGCAAAAGATCCTGCAGCGTCTATAAGCTCCAAAGGACAGAAACTCTCTCCTGCCGAGCCTTTCTTCTAAGAAACAAGTAAACTCTGCAAGCTCAAATATTTCTGTACACAATATTTTAAACACAAAAAACAGATGTATTGAAGCAAGCTCTGATAGAGACACCAAACTTAAAGATAACTATATGTTTTGGTTATTACAACTGTCCAGTCACATGTGTTTGTTTTCTTCTTCTTCTTTTTTTTTTTTATTATGGCATTAGTTCATTTCTAGATTTTATTTCACATTGTTTTAAGGATCTGGGTTTTTTTTTTTTTTTTTTTTTTTAGTATTTTGAAAAGTCTCCGTTATACTACAGTCTAGCATAAACTTTACTATGCAACACTTTATGTAAGAGCAATGCTTTACTGTAAAAACAGGGAAGGATCAGTTACAGATTTAGCCTCTTTACTCTCTATTTACTTCTCTGTGTGTTTAATGTGTTTACAGGGGTATTAAAGAAAAAGGGACACCTATGACAAGAAATATTACACTAGTTTCTCCAAATAAATGACAATTCAAAGTATAATAATCAGCATAGTGCATAAGTATATAATAAAAAATGTTCTAACCTAATAAGAATTCTTTACATACAATTTCAAAGTACTTAGCTTTTAAAAGAATTTAGTTGTTTTAAAGAATTTTAAAAGAATAAAAGAATTTTCCTGCGGGGCATATATGAAGGTAGACCCATCTACTATTCTAATACCCTGTAATAACCAAGATAAGTCAGATTTAACAACTCCACAGGACTGTAGTTTATATCCTGCTTGGAAATTATAAAGTACAGCAGCAGTCAGCCCTCTTCTTTTCCTGCGGTTCCTGTGAAAGAGTTGTATATTTATTACATACTGAGCCTTTTTACCCCAACACAATAAATTCTGATATTGTTTATGGTGCCTTTTAAGAACTCATGTGCATTGGAAACATGAGGGATAATTTTCTATAGATTTAAATCAGAAATCACAAAAGGAAAGTTAGGAGAAACAATTAAGAATGTTTCACACATCCATAGATTAATTACATTCGTCTTTAGGTAGAAAATGCTTAAAGTAGAAGCTGGAAAATTTCAAGCATTTCTTTAATCAAACTTTGCAAAAATCTACCATCCTGACTGATCCTTTAATACCCATCAGGAGAAAAAAAAACCTCCTACAAACACACTAATATGCAAATATGCTGACTTTTTAAAAGATGTTTTTGCATCACGTAAGAAGCTACAGCGATCTGGTGAGTTCTAGCCCTTCTGCCTGGCTCTCCAGCTGTTCTTTTTTAGGGAGCACAGGAAGCAGGGATGGTTTTGCCCCTGTCCTTTCACACTATTCCCTTCCAGTTGTGAAGTCTGATGATTTATACAGCCGTTCACCTTCCTCCCGTCCTGCTGAGCAAGGGACTGGTACCTCAAGTCTCTCCTGCATCACCTTAGTGTCATGACAAAGGAAATGTGGCACTTCCAATGTGAAGGTGACAGAGTACTGTGTCTGGGAAGAAAAGCTGGTAGTGACAAAATTAGGGGGAAGGAGAGGGATGGTCAGAGAGGACTGGGAAGGTTTGATGGTATTCTGATTAGGGCTGCATTCTGCAGTTAACTAACTAGTAACACATAACCACATCATAGTAGAGTTAACAAGTTCATCAACATGGCTTCCCAGGAAACAACAGTCTTGTAATAAACAGCAGGCTCTGCTGCTGGCTCAGAATCACTGCTAGACAAAAACGGTAATTTCTGTTTTAGCCACATTCAAATCTAGTGGAAAGCAAGAGAATCTGGCCAGGAAGTCACCACAGAGCGCTCCAGAAGGACACACTGTAAACTGAGCATGGCCTGGTCCCTGTAAGGCTGAATTTTAGTAGAAGGGAACATGGGCAGTGAGCCTGAAGACCTTCAATTCCTAGCTGTTGCTATTTGCAAAGACTGCTTTGCCTGGAGATTGAGCAGGTGTGCTGAAACAATTGAACATATAATCTTTGCCTTTGCTGTCAGATATGGTAAATTCTATTTTCACTTTATATGTTAGTGCTTACTGGAAATGACTCTGGATTGTCACTGTCTCAGCATTTGCAACTGAAAAATGGTCTGTGCGCTGTGCAAGTGAGCCGGTGCAACAGTGTCGAGCCATCATGCCAACAATACAAGGCTTCAAAAGCTGTGCTGTATCATCTCAGACAGAAACTGCTTCATGTCAAAATACAAGTGTCTACAATGAGATAAGTGACTAAATTTTTCTATGAAGTTTAAAATGCACAAGTTGACCACAATCTAAAGATCAGAGTTGCATGCTATGTTGCACCTATGCATAATGAAGAATCTATGTGCCAAATACAAGAAGTACTTTGTGTAGCTTCAGGTTGTGATAGCTAGGTCAGAAATGATAGGCTACAAGCATCACTACAAAGTTTTGTACTAGCAGAGATTTGCACTGGTGCTGACAGTGCTGCTGGACTCTAGAAAGTTGCTGCTGGACTCTAGAAAGATTAATCATAAGTGACCTTGACTGCTAAAGCTGAAGATGAAGGATATGAGATAAAGATGTGAAAATAAAAAAAACAAGGTTGAATAGAACTTGCTGAATATATCATATTCAGGTTAGCGAAATGGGAGTTGTTTTGCAGATAAGAGTGCATAAGCAGATGATCCTATGCATCAATGATGGGCCTAGTAATTCTTAATGCATTTAGCCTTTAAGCTTATTAAGAAGTTGCTAAAATAATAAGCTGCATATTGAAAAGAATCGCTAAAATAATAAGTTGCATATAGAAAAAAATCACATCTGTACTGTTTTTCTAGTAAAACTAAAGCATACATGACATTATTAAAGGCATTGAAAAATTCTTTAACCTACATGGTTCACACAGGTAAATTGTCAATAAATGTAAAAACACTGTCACTTCTTAACAGTTTTGAAAGATCTGCAGTAAGAGGTTTATAATAACAACACAGATTACATGCTTATTTCTCCACATCATACCTAATAGCCTATAACATCATTTTCATTTACAGTTCGCTAGAGTTAAATTTAAAGCATGATATTAAAGATCAAGTTTCTTCACATTTAATTAGGCTTTAAAGTCAAATGTGAACTGGTCTGTATGGACTTAAATGCATGCAAATGAACCTTTGTAGGCATACTGGAACAGGTTTAGCGAAACTCAAACTAAAAAGGAACTCCCCATGAAGATGTATAATGTGTTACAGGTTTACATTGTGCATTATGACATCTTAATCACTGTAAGAGAGCAAGATAAACTGCATCAAGCTTGTCTGGTGGCTTTATTCAGCAGAAGTCTATTTTTGGAAATGATGGCAACATTTCAGGCACTTTAACAAAGTTAATATCTTTTGGTATGAATTACCCTGCATCGGTTTGTGGTATAGTAGTTAATTTTCAGGAACACAAGGAAAGTAACTATAAGAAAATAGTCTGTACATTTTCTGAAAACAGAATTCTGTATTGAAAGTTGCCATTCTGGATACCATGATATTTTTCATCAGTGGTAGCTTTACTCATTAAGTCCAAGAAGAAGCAGGCCAATTCTTCCCAATGAATCAATAACATAAACTGAAAGTCCATTGCATTTGTATTAATTTTGTAAGAAAAGTTTCAACCCATATCTGATATTTGTCAACATTATACACCAGGAGATCTTAGAGCAGGTTCCCTACCCACCAAAGAAAGAAAGAAAAAGAATACCCAAATCATAGCATCTTGTAGGAATATAGCTATGAGTATTAATGTAACTATACTTAAAATAAAATTACCCTGACATTTCCAAACCTTACAAGATAGGAAGCTTTACTTTATTGTGTGCTCAGTTATTGGTTTATCAGTTTCACATTTCAGAGGCTGAATAAAATGAGATATAACAGAAGCTCCCTCCTGTGTTACATCTAGTTGCATATTAGCTACAACTTAGAAGAAGAGAAAGTAACTCAGTGAGAGTAATGGCACTGTTCATTTGTTTTTGCTTGTTTTTGTTTTTAATAGTCTGACATCAGTGCTGGAAGGCAATATGCATGGGAAATTTTGTAGGCTTCTACTACATGTGCTATCTCTTTACATCTCCTCGTAAAACGTCTCCAGCTTGTTGGAAGTGTTACTACTGAATTCAGCAGGAAAGCTTATTGAAATATAATTGAAACAGATTTGCTGCCAAACCAGCAATCTTTCTTTGATTGTGTTGCTTTTCTTTTGATAGTTCTGAATTAATTCAAAATAGACATCATTTAGCCAGCAGTCTTCTGGGTTTAATTTCATTGTACTTTGAATTTGTGCCACAGATTCTCAGAGTATACAGAGAACACTGCTATTGCAGGCAGTATCAGCAAAGCAAGAATGAAAGAATGCCTTATGTCAGAGCTGAGGTTGTTGAGAGGATGGAAAGGAGGATGCAGAATGACTTTTTTACATGATTTTTCTTCTGCAAAATCTGATAAGCACCTGTGCTTGGTAGATGGAAAAGAACAGTATGGATTTAGGTTTCAAGAGTGAAGACAAAACAATGCTGCAACTGCAGCCACTGATTCATCAGTCTGTATGCCAGTCTGATACACAAAAAAAAAAAAAAAAAAGTCATTGAAGACTGCAATTACTGCTCGAAGTTTGAAATCTTTAAGAAGCTTTACTCCTTCTTTTTTTTTTTTTTTTTCTTTTTTTCTTTCACCCAATCAGTTTAAATCCACAATAATTTTAATAAGAGCTATTTTTTTAAACATAGCTAACTACTAAAAGAGGAATGGTAGAGTATCATCAACAATGTTAAAAGAGACCTGAAATATCTATTTCAAATGAATTGTGCCACAAATACTTTCAGAGACAAATGGCTTTTAATACAAATGCTTTTCAAATGTAAACTTGAAAATGCCTTTCAAATGTAAACAGCTGGCAGCACTTTTGTAGTTTATATATGTAACCACTGAGGTTTTTTCCTAAGTAAAAATATTGATAGACCCCTCATTCCTAAAAAAATTTATTTCAGTTAAACTTAGGCATCAGAAAATGCCTTCCAGCTAATGGATAGAAGCTGTAATAGCAATATGAATTCTACCTTATCCCTGATTCAGGATACTTTATTTCATCAAGATGATAATAATGACCTGAGCATTAAATTAGTTTTCTCCTAACAGTTTAGTAGTCTGAAGAGGGGAGACTGCTAGTCAAGGAAATCCTTACTCAACACCACCTCCTCTGGTGAAGAACATAAGTGAGTAACCAGGGAAGGACCATGGCCCTTTCTGTGTCAATAGATCCCTTTCATCATTACCGCTATGGGAAAAAGTTTATCTGAGTGCAACACATAGTTCTCCAGCAACTCTTGAGATTTCAAAACAGGAGAACTTGCACAGTAGTTAAACAGAGAAAACATTTGTCATTTGGTAGCTATGACAGTTATCAAAACCACCTGATAGGATACCTGGCTTTAGACACAATATTGACAAATTAAAATGTTATATGTAATAATATTAGTGATGATGCTAGGAGTAATCTGTCTTTCCTGAGCAATACAGCGGCTCAAGAAATTATTTACTATTTCTGAAAAACATAAAACAACATTGTAGAGTCATACTAGGGGAAGAAGCTTACGTATAAATTTCTACCTAACAGAAAACTGGTCTTCCACATCTGAGATTCTGTTCAAAATGCACAACTACATTTGTAGCTCTTATGGTAAAACAAACAAACAAACAAAAAACTTTCAGAATGTAAATACGTGTAATTGATAATAATAGATTGTTCTACTTCTAAACATTCCATATATTTCCATGGGTATGTAAATGAATTCTGGCTGAAATATAAATATCAGAATTAACTGATCACTTTCAGTAGACACATATTAATATGATTTGCAGATGTATTAGTGTATAATAAAGTAAAGTTCAGAAGTGCACCTTACTGCTTTAAGGAATTGAAGGTTAATGTGAAACGTAGAGAAGCGTTGACAACTTTGCCCACAAAACTATGGCTTGCTTTTCTGGTAATTTCTTTTCCAAATTTTTGTTTTGGTCCAAATAAACTACTTTTTAACAAGAAGACCAACAAGTAAATGCACATCTTTTTTTCAAGGGCATCAGAGGTAGTAGCTATCCTAACCATAGGTTATACATCTAGATTTTCTTTAAAGTGCAAAGGCAATTAGTACTGCAATAACAGCTTATTTTTTTGAAAAAAAAAAAAAAAGCATATATACATATATATATAAGGAAATTACTATAACAAGTTCAAAAGGCTAAAGTGGCACAAAGATTTGAAAATATGCATTAGGGTACACTAGGTGTGATACAGATCTGCTGCAGTACATAAGAATTTCTGCAAGACCAGAGACATGACTAAAAAACAGTTTGTGTTTGACAAGGATGTAAAAGTGGGCCTTGATAGAACAGAACAAAAAGAAGCACATTTCATCCAGAATCAGAGTTAAAATATACACAGCTTATTTGAAATTATCAGCACCTCTTCCTAACATTGAAAATGCTATTTAGATTATAATTATGCCTTCTCATTTTTTTCTGAGCGATGACTGCTGTAAATTATAAGGATATTTTCTAAGATATAAAATTTGATTTGCTAAAAGGCAAACTGACCATAAAGATACACATAGCTTTATAATATAAAAGTCTAGCAGGTGTTTTGAGAGGCTACTAGGTAGCCATTTAACAACAATAGTAACAAAATCCATTTTTATTTCTTATATATGACTACTTTGAAAAGAAAATACACATTTCCATGTAAGAAAGACATGTGTGAACCTGGAAAAGATAATTTGAGTAGTCAGCAAATTTCTACTAGCACAAACATAAGGAGACAGTGGTCAGAAAAATCTGTCTGGATTTCAGAATGTTTAACATTTCTCTTATCAGGGAAATAAAAGTGTCTCTCACAAAAATCTCAGCTGCCACATTAGCATTATATCAGTGGCTACTAGCAACCATGGCAAAAGATAGTTGAAGGTTTTCACTGTAAATACTATTTTTCAGAGGCTTTAAACAACAAGAAATGGCTGTGGGCTAAAAAGTGGTATATTAGCTATCTGTGAGACAGCATTTCTTTAGACACTTCTTTTTTAATTCCTCTACTCATAGGTCCAAATCCTAATCTTCAAAAGCAGAGCCTAAGCAAAAGGAATAGCAGCAGAATGCTCAAGCACAGGGCACACAGTATGAAGCTTGCAAGCACTGCAGTCTGGCTTTCCTTGATGGGATCCCAGTCAGAAAGAAAAATAACTCCAAATATCTTGAAATTCCTTCCAAGTTCCTTCAAGATTTAAGCAACCCATAGTTTAAAGTCAATTTTTATTTGGACTAATAGCTGATTTCAGATATTTCAATATTCTAGCATAGCTCCTTCTTCCTTCCTGCTACTGTAAAAGAACAAAAACTAATTTTACCACAGAGATCTAATTGAAATATTTCTCTTTTCAAAGAATAGCTCTGGAAAAAACATCATGCAGGTTTACAGTTGCCAACTCAAAAAGCACTATAGTAAGATGTGTTAATAGGGGTAAAATTGCAAGCTAAAAATGCTTAACTGTGCATAAGTAATAAAAAGGTAAACAGTTGTACTTTGTTCAAATTCACAGAGCAGAGTTGCAGCTAAATATAGCCAGATTCATACACTATTCTTGAAAGGCAAACTGATGAACAAACGACTATGGTCACAGCAAAACAAAGCGAAGTTATAACAGATTCTTCGTGGAACGTTTCTATAACTACCAGGATATCATTCTGCACAAAGTTACCCGATGGGATGGAGAGACGTTTTGTCTCTGCTGTAACTGATACGGCTGCTCCCTTACAAAGCAACTACAGTACAACGTCAATTACTGTCAATCATAACTTTAATCCCTGTTGTTTCTTCATATATACCTATTTAATATATTATTACTATCACAATCAATCTTGCATAATTGCAAGTAGTCTCTATTTCTTAAAAAATAGGGGAAAGAAAGAGAAGAAAATATCCTCTTGGGTCCAAGAGATCCCCAAACTGTATCCATGCTGACAGATACTCCTATTTATATGGAACTCTAATTGCCATTATTAAAATGCAACGTTAAGCGCAGTGACATATTGCAGATGTGATGATTACAGGCTAAATTCATTTCTGTTAGCTGTTTTGGTATGTAAAAGGCTTAAACAGGATCAAACAGGAAAAATAAAAATCAGAAATAAGAGTGAAGGCCTCCAAAAGTCACAGAAGTGGATGGAAAAGCACCATCAGGACAAACATTAATGGAGTAAGAGACAAAAATACAGATGATGAAAAGAAAACATATGAAAGGAATATCTTTAGGAAAAAAAAAAGTCTAATAGCCTGGAAAATATGGATTAATGCATCAGATATCAGATTAAAAAAGGAAGAAGAACACCCAGCTGTGCAACACAGACCAAACCTGGAAGGGAGGAGTGAAGCTCAACTGCTTTTCAGTGGCACAGCCGCTGCAATAATAAGCAAATAGTAAAAATCAGTAAAAATAAATAAAAATCAGTTAAAAAATAGTAAAAATAATCAAATAGTAAAAATCACATTCTCCAAAGCATGCATGAACCAAGTGAATTATATCATTCCAAAACACAGACTTTTTTTTCTACAAAAAAATGAAACAAAGACAGTTCTGCTATTGTGCCTTTTAAAAAAAATTGCCAGTTAGAAACACAGAATTCATCCTTCACAAGAAAGGGCATAATAATGATCCTGTCTTTTTGCTAAATATAAAAGCCTAAAGATCTCATCAGAAAATCTGTAAATGTTAGTCAGCCGTTAGTAACTATTGGCCCAGTTTATACAAATATTTTGGATTGACATTTGCTATTGGAGTCCAGTCAATCTGGACTGTTTTAAGTCAATGCCAATAAATAACTGGAGTTCAATACTTTGCCTCATTACTAAAAGCAAGATATCTAGTGGAAGGTTCTGGAACATTAAGGTGGACAAAACCGTGCTTAACTCAGTACCACTAGCCTGTAAGAGAGAATTAATAGAAGACTTTCACAGAGTGCTAAGATCTGATCTAAACAGAAAAACATTTGATGACATTGAAAGTTAGTAGACAGGCAACAGAAGAAAAGTGGTGCTGAGAGCACACTTCTCTGATCTACTTTAGAAAGCGAAGCCTTCAACAAGACAACTTAAATGCTATGTATTTGAGCATAGCTGGATTTGATTTTGACGTCTATTTACACGTCTGAGGGAAAGTGCACCTTTAAACTTTAATGTAGCAGCCTCATCTACAGAGTAGCAGCAAGCTGGATGGATGAATCCTGCCAGAGATGGCAAGAAGGTCACGTCAACACCAAAAAGACAGAAGAGATTCTAGTGGGGGAAGAAGACAAACATTTCATTCACAAGTCTTCACAAGTGGCAACTGCTCAGTTCAGTAAGAGACTGTATTTGCACTGAATGGGATGTATCACTAGCTAAAATTAACTTTCAGTATTTCTGAGTAATTAATGTGAAAAAAATACAGGTGAAATGCATCTTGACAATTGAATTTCTATGTATCCATTTCTATGACATAAAACCATGCTGGTTAGAGTGAAAACCAGACTGGTTAGAGTGAAAAATGACTCTAACAAATACATCAATCATTGTTTGCAATGAGTTTTATACAAGAAAGTAGTGGAATTCAGCACCTAGTGTACAGAAAAATTTGCTCTCATCTTTTATTTTTCCAAAGGAGCCAAATAATTGATTTTACATTTAGGGCAGTTCCAATTAGCTTCTGATTTTCTATCTCACACTCCTATACTATTTTTCTAATTACTGGTAAAAGTGAACACTGTTTTCAAAATTTAATTCAATTTACTGTGGAAAATACATAAGAATGCCTAGCATACTTATTTGTAAAGCTTAATAATTTTAAAGGCAACACTAATTCCATTATTTTGAGAAAGAAGCAAGGAAGAAACATAGAGATTAAGTGATTTGCCAAAGGTCAAATATATCAGCAGAACAGAAGTCAGAAGTATATAGAATAGTTGACTCATTATTAATTAGCATTACATTCTAAAAACTACAGGTAAAGATCTCTTGCTGTGTAATAATGTATCCTAATAACTCTCAATGGGAATATCCACTTGAAGGAGAAAGGAAGTGATGAGAAAATGAAGAGTAACAAGTCATTAGAATCAGATATTATTCACTCAAGAGTTATAAAAGAATTCACAGATGAAAGCTTATTTACCAGAAGTGATGTATTATCTCTCACCTAAAATTGCAAAATAGCATGAGTTAGAAGTTGCAAATTGTAGTGAAAATAAATTAAATATATATAATAAAATCTCAAAGTGGATTCTGAATAAATATGGTCTATTCTGGAAGAGCAAGGATGTCTTCTGAAAAGCACATTCCTGTTTTGCAAATATAATTAAATACTTTGAAGTTTTGAACAAACTTAAAAATAGGGGTCATTTTGTTCTACCTTAGCCTTTTCTAAAGTTTCGACGAAAACTTATTAAAGAAAATCATCAATATAAAAAAGAAGGTCATTGCATGCATAAGTAATATCCTAAAGGCTAAATAGTAAAGAGCACAAGCAAATGTCTGGGGCTTGGATTGTTACTAGATTTCTGCGAGGACCTTCTGGGCCTGTGCTGTTGGACATGATCTAGTGAGAAATTTTGCTGATCAGGAAGAGTCATTCAGGGGTAGGAGGGACATAGAACGACAATGAAGAATCCCAGAAGGAACCTGTAAGTCTGAGTGACTAGGAAATATAATGGCAGATTAAATGTAATGCAAATAAATGCAAAGTGATACACTGGGGAAAAAAAAAAAATCTAACATTGCATGTAAAATAACATTGCATGGGCCTGGAGCTGACAATTACCATGCAGAAGTGAGCTAATAATGCCATAAAAACGTTGAATGTTAGGAACTTGGAAGAAAAATAGTTGGAATCATTTTGGAGTGGTATAAATCTAAGGACCACTCACAACTTAAAAATCACACACAGCATACAAATTTCAGAAAACAGGAACAAAGATGATTAAAGGCAGGGGACAGCTTCTGTAAAAGGTAGAGAAGGTCTTGTCTTCTGAAAAAAGGCATTTCTTAGGAGAGATATAGAAGAGGCTCACAAATCATACATGCCATAGAGGAATGGAGGCATTACAGTGTTTTCTGTTTTTCCAGCACAATCCAATCCAATCCATCCAGGATTCAAATGAAGTTAGAAGAAGCAATATTGAAAATGAGCAGGGGACAAACCCTGTGCAACTCCATGTCAATGGACACTGCATTCCAGAAGCTTACGCGGATTGAAGGGAGGAAAAGAACTCATGGAGGAGAAAAACAAAAATGAAGTTTTTAGCCTACAGAAAATATATTCATCCAAATAACGTTTTTGACCTAAAACAGTTAGAGGCTGGGAGAATGTCTGGAAAACTATTATTTGTACTCTTCCCTATGCATTTATCATCAACCAGGACAGGATGGTGGATTAGAAGATTTGTAGCCTAATCCAGTATGGCTGTTTGTCTCTTACTGTGTATTTCCTACAGGTCGCATATCATGGCACAGATGCCTTTGAGGCACCTAATTGTCTTCATTAGCAATATGTGGAAAATAACTGGCTCTCAGTTTTGGATTCCTTTTGGGGATAATAGAGAAGAATAACCATAAAATACAGGTATTGCAGTGCTACATTTCAAAGCACACACCTCCTTTGCTAGGAAAGCCTGGATCATGCCAGCAATGTGGGATTTTTTAGGTTTGTTAGAAGGCTTTTGCATTATTCTTGTGATGAAATATCTTGCTGCAAATGCTAAGTTATACAGGGATGTGTAGACAAGTGTAAATATGGCTAAGAGCCTCCTAAGGTGAATCACGTTTTGCCATTCAATAATACCTCTTGGCAACAATCAGAATACCAATCAGATCAAACACAACTTGCTCTAAAGCTTTTAAAATGAAATAACATGGCTTTATAATAGCATTGAGTAGTAACACTTCATTTAATATGTACATTAATTATTGCTGAATTATAATGGAGTTCCTAAAAAGATGTATAATGTTCACATTAATACTAAATGAATTCATTATGATCTGTGTAATTACAATGAATACTAACTAAATTAATGGCAGTTAGACATGTTAGAAGAAGTGTCACACATTTACTTGACACATTCCAACCTGAATATATTTTGTTATTTCATAGTTGTGTGCTTAGCTATTTGTTAATATTCATTGCTCAATTAACAATTTTACCGTAATTTGTCTTCATACGCAAATATACATCTATACAAAACCCCTATGTATTTTCTGAAATATCTAAAAGTAGTAAAGCTTTGAATTAGGAAGGTTTTGGATTTAATTCCAGGCACTGTATAGACTTGTGTTTACCTAGGTCTTAAGTCCTAGATGCACAGCCAGACAATGCAGTAGTCAGGAAATAGATTCCATGTGCTGCCATGCTCTTGTATTGGTTGTGGTGTGCACACCATAGATCATCCATGGCAGAGATCTGGAATATGGCATTTCCAGGCTGAGCCTGTTGTCAGGTGGTGTGTTTAGCATATTTTTGCATTTACATTTCTTGACCTGTTGGCCTAAGCCTCCCATAAACTATTCTTGCCTACGGCAAAAGTAATCTGTCCTGGGGGTTGTATCTGTAGCTGCATGCCATATGTCTCGTGGGCTCTTCTAGAGTATTAATTGTGCACCAGTTTTCAAGGAGTTGGGACCAAAACCCCATTTTGTCTATCAGCCCAAACAGAAAGGAATAAAATTTTAGCAGTATCATAAAATTAGAAAACAAATATAAAACAGAATGTGAAGTCTACTTCATCAGGAGCAGCTCAGAGATTTACTTACAATGGACTTTTCAATTAAGGGAATTTAATTATGCTATCATCTCTAAGAATAATTCAAAATAAATTATTTCATACTACTCAGAAATAAGGAAAAGATATGTAGAAATTAATAGAGCCTATTTTGAAATTAACAGACAAGTATCATCATGCTTTTTGTTTTACTGCTTGAATACAGAGTTAATGTTATCAACCAGACACCTATTCTTGCATTCACATGTCTCATCCAGTATAAGCTGTAAGAATTACTCACTGCTTTGTCCAAGGAAGAGAGAAATCAGTAGATTAGCAAGGCAGCCAAGGACTAGGAATGCTGCCATGAAATACCATCAAAACATGGCTTGACTCTTTGCTTACACAACAAAAGATATGAGGAAAAAGTATCATCCTTTAACTTTTCTTACACTTTTCTGCATTGTATTTCAGAGTAACATGAACTGTAGCCTTCCGGCAATCACTAATGCAGTGTTTGTATTCTGTGTTGAGATTATCCACTTGGGTGCTGCACTGAAGCTGCCTGGGCTATTTTGACACTGCATCCAGATGCTCCAATTTTGCTTCAGTGACTCGGAGCCGAGCCAAAATGCCTTGAAGCAATGTTCAAAGGGTTAGGTCTCAATGAACAATTAGAGTACTCAGAAGAAGTGTTCCTAGACATCTGACTGGTGCTGAAGTGACTTAAGTGGCCTTGATGTGACATCCAGACAGAGAATACTTAATAGAATACATGCAGTCCAACTGCAGGCAACTAGGATTCAGGTGAATGTGGCTTTTGACCCATTTTTATGAGGAAAAAAAGAAAAACCAACCAAACAAAAAAAAAACAGACGTCCAGAAGAGAAAAATCAATGTTTTTACCAGCATATATCATTTCCACAAAAAGTAAACATTTATTTGTCTGCTCTGTATAAATCAAAACTAAAGATTGCTACTAGTTAGTAGCAATTAAATAAAGTTGCACTTATATTCCACTTCCTGCATTGAGACCTAAACAATTTACTGTTTGAATGAGTAATGCACAGACTTTCTAATTATGTTGGTGAGTGGACTCATCTCCTGTAGAATCCAAGTATATATATATTGGTTCAATTCTTTTCTAACTACTTGAGTAGTCCACATCTGGTAACTTACCCTAACTACAACAGTAAGCATAAATACTCAAGTAAGTATTTGCCAGATTTGAAAATTATTTTGTACAGCCTCATTTATAAATTGGATATTAATTGTACCTACATACAAATACACATAGAGTGATCAAGCATGTAGCACTGAACACAACTGCACTGTGAAATAAAGCAGAGATAAACATAAAGCTCTGGTACGTGCTTGACTCAACAAAACAAGGAGGCCTTGAAACATGAAGCTAGAGATACCAGTCTAATTTCAACTAAGCTAAACAATACCTGTTTAATAATATTCTTACTAACAAGAACATAATTAAAATTAGGTATATGCCAAACTTCCATATACCATGAAAGAAGTATAATGCATATTTCAAGGTTTTCTCTCTACAATTTTGCTTGTTTTTGAGCAAAATAAATCAAGAAATGTTTCCACAATTGCAAGGGAATATTTTTCTTATTCTTGAAGGTTCCTGAATATCAATTTTAATCTTCCTAAATTATATGAAATAAGAAAAGTAGTTAAGTGATGAAGAAACTTATCCTAATAATGATGACTCAAGCTTGAAGCAAATGAAGTAGACGTAGGAGGAAATATGGAGGTATATGCAGCTGGGCTTGGTGCATGTATAATTTTTCAGTTAGATACTTGAACAGAAAGTTACTGAAAAATCAGCAGATTTGTTCCAAATTTAAGTTCTGCGTTTATTGTCAAGCAAAATCATGCTCTGATATCACTGTAGGCTGACTGTTCATACAGGAAAATGTGCATGGAGAAGAATTATCTTATAGCATCCTTAAAAATGCCAGAGATGTAGGAAATCCTGAAGATGGATTTAAACAGAAACTCAAAGCACTGGAAATGAAAGGCTAGGTTTCTGCACTCTTTGTAAATCATTCATGGCAATTGAGAGAATCCCCACCCCCACTTATTCCCCAGCTACCAGTTAGGGCCTGGTCTGACCTACAATGTGGGACCATCAGCTTTGGGTCCCTCCTCGCCTGGACATTTGCGAATGCTATTTTCACTTTCCCGGAGGAGTTCTTAAACCAGAAAGGAATCTCTAATAGCCTCCTCTGAGTCCCCACGGCCAAAGCTGTTGGGCATGGATTATTTAAACACGGAGACAAAGCGAGAGCGCGACTTTGCTCGGGTGGTTGGAGCCCTCCCCGGGGGCAAGGGGCGCGCGGCGAGGGCGCAGCACAGCTCAGCACTGCAGGTGAGCACATCCCACTGCACAGCAGCGCGCGCCGAGCAGCCCCCCCGCAGGGCAGAAAACTCCAGCTTAAACCTCAGCCGGGGAAAAGGAGTTCAACCCCAGGCTCCTGCACGTAGGTGGGACTGCGTTAAAATCACACGGCGAGTGCTCCCAGTTTATGGTGCTGGAGGTGAGTGCGTGGAGAGGGGAAGATGTGCAAGGAAAGCAGTTGTTGCCACTTCCATTGCTAGCTTCTCCTTTTCAAAAAGAAACATGAAAGTCATTCCAAATTCAATCAGAATTTTGAAAAGCTTTTGAACGACAGCTTTCTTTTTTTCTTTTCTTTTTTTTTTTTTTTTTTTTTTTTAATTTAACCAGTCCCTTTTTTTCACTCAAAACATATCCAGATATTTACTCTAACAACACCTTGTCCTCTCTGTGGGCTCCAATTAAAGTGACAGTTAGAGATCAGAGTTTGTTTTTTGCATGTATAAGACCTTTTGGGGCTATATATAAACTATATGTATGTATAATGCATACGAAACTTTTATATTATGTATATAAAATATATGGCAAAATAAACTACATGCATACTTAAATATGTGTGTGTGATGGAAAATAAACTGTATACATATTTAAATATATTTTTGCATATGCATACCAATATAAAATATACACTAATAACCTATGTGGAACTAATCTTGAGTACCATTTAAAAACTGTTTCACAATTCATACTCAGAACTACTGGTGTTAGAGGGAGATATAAAAGTGAAAGCTCTGTTGAAGTTAACATTTCAAACTGTTTTCAACATACTTTTTAGCATGTGAGAAAGGAATGGTCATGCTCTTTTTTTCCCAAGGTAATATCTGGATTGCCAGTTCATCTGGCAATATTAGCCTTGAATTTCTATCGTATCATGGTTGTAAGCCTCCTGCTTCAATGCAGTATTTTATACTTAATTTATGATATATTCCCTCCAAGCATGTCTCAAGTCTGTTTTACGAGGAAATAAATCATTTTACTGAGTAACGGAAAAGTATACCTGAATGCCTGATTACTAGCCATCGGCACTGACCAGCATTCAATTGCTTTCCAAAAGAATACAGATTTTTTTTTAATTTTTGAATAAGGCATAATTTACTTAAAGTATTTAAATCTTGTTTTTCTTCCATTGTGACTGCCTCCCTCCTAAAACCTTCATGTTTTTCTGACAGCATTTAGAAGCTCCAGGGATATCAATGACAAGTTAACTGGATATAAATCTTTCAAACAGAAAGTGTATTTCAACAGCAAAAGACTGGTAAAGCTGAAATGCTAACCTAGAAATACAGGACAGCTTTGGCTAAAGGAACAATTTTCAGCATAGTACAATTGCTTCAGTAATTTAATTTGCCAATAACAGAAATGCTACATTATTCCAAAATATTATTATTCTAATAAGCATATATTATTGCCTGCTGGTCTACATCTGTGTATAGAACACAGAGTCATTATTTACCTACCAAAATGGTAACAAGCTGCTGCATATTGTCAATATATTTTATGAATACTGTGTAAAAAAACAGGGAGGCAGGAGCATCTGAAAGGAAATCCCGTCTTTCTCATTTTGAATGTTATTAATGAGGGTAAATTACAATTTTTCAGTCTTTTTCCCAATCAACATGCTAATTTGGGTAAATCATGGTTCTTGTGGGAAGTCTAATTTCTTATGTTTCTAGATTTTTAAAGAAAAAAGTCTGTATTTAGAATGTTTATGCATTTTAAAATTAAAATTTTATATTGAAAATGAATTTTAGTAGAGGTAATTCATAACTTTCAACTGAGTCCAGTAAAAATATCACCACAGTGTATTTTTTCTTTGATGTGAAAAATTCCAGATTTGTAATGGAAAATGAAGAGTTATTGAGAAATATTTTGGTGTAAATCAAATCTGTATTAACACAAGATATCTTTGTTCCTGTTTCAAATCTGTTCATGGGACACATAAACAGTGGGAAAGAGCGGGACAGGACTAACATGTAAAGTAGATGTCAGCATTAAAACCTGTGGAATTCTTGCAGTTTTATTGATTGCTGTAATTGGTTACTAATAAGAGACAAATACATGATCTAGAGATGACTTTGCATAGACATTATCCTCATACACATGTAGATTTTGATTATATAACAAATATTTCACCAAATGAAAACATGGCATCCAAGTAAGTTTTTAAGCACGCTATGCACTAAAATGTAGAACCAAGGATTGCATTTCTTACAATGTTATTCAGAGAGAATCTCAAGATGAAGAAATGTCAACATAGTCTATTGAGGAACAACTTGAAAAAAAGATTTGTGATTCTCTAAATTTTTAAGAAATTTCTACAGCAACACAACATTGCATTTATAATACAATATTCAGGTTGAAATCAGTTAGTTAAATCTACACAGGTAATACTTCCAAACACACTGTATGCCTTTCTTACCGGATCAGTACGGTAGGGTAATTTACCTTAACTTGCTTAAATTGCAGTTCCTAAGAAGGAAACATTAATGGAAAACTCAGAGGCCAATTCAGTTTCCAGTACAGAAGCTTATCGTGGAAACTCCTATGATCATATTTGGACCCATGAATTTATCAGAAATAAAAATATGTAATAATATTTATGACTTTATTATTTATAGGTAGATCTATTCCATCACACAGTTAAAGAAATACTCTAATACATTTCTTGTTCTTTTTAACTGTGAAGAAGAAAAGGAAGAAGTAAAAATTTAGGTTGAGTATAACAATGTACAGGCTTTTTTTGAAAATTGTTTTCAAAAACAATCCAGTGATCCTTAATAGTTAAGATAAAATTAGGAAAAATAACTATGAACTTTGAGCTAATGTAATAAGTAGTTTGGTCCTACATTGAGTCATATTCTTATCCAGAAGCGATCACTAATTTATATAAAAGCAGAAAAGTAACTAAATTGTTTCTGGGTTATTGGTCTCTTAATCTTGTATATTAATTCAGGTAATGTACCACTACAACTAGCATTCATTTAATTATTTTTATTTATGTGCCATTAAGCTCCATTTTCATTACTTTTGCTGTAGAGAAAAAAGGAGGACGAAACCTCTGTATTTGTGTTGTCATCTCATTTCCAGCCCTCCTAAGGCTCTTTTTTCTTACTGAAAAGAAAACTTTCATATTCTTTAAAGTCAGTTTTTATTTCTTTAATTAGGAGTTTCCACCAGGACCTTCTTGGTGATCTCCTCGCATTTTAATATACTTCGGCTTCCCTACTCTAGCTCATTGTTTTGGGGTTTGTGCAGAACACATTTCTGATCAGCAAGAAAGCTGTTTTCAAGATCTTTCATATTCTGTCATAATCCCTTGGTAATTACAAATCCTCTCTTTGCAACAATAGGCAAATCTGAGTGGAGTTCTGCGGCTCTGCATCACATAAATTGTGCTTGGACATCTCAGCTAAATTTGCCTCCCTTGAGCCTCAAACTTGCACACAAAATCTGTGAGATGCCAAAACACAGGAACTGAAAGGTTATGATCGTGGTAACTGTGTCTATACAAAGCATTGATTAAATGCAATAACAAAACACAACTTGGATAAAGGCTTAACTTCAGTAGCAGTTAAGTCCTCATTAGAAAAGCAAAGTTGACAGAGCTTAAAAACACTTATTTAATGGCTGATAACCATTAATCATCTTTACTGTTTTTTTTCTCCCCTAGGATTTCAACAGAGCTTTTGAATGTTCTTCTGTAATTATTTATACTTTGTAGGTTTTATTTTTTTTAGTTCTGCAACCGAGGAAAAGCGAGTCTTTCTGTCAAACAGAGTGTGTCTTTGTTCTATTATTTTTTTCTGTCCTTGGGAAATTGAGAAACATGTTCCATAGGTATGCAGGCTTAATAGCACATATTTAGAAGTGTATATGTAATAATAAATTTATATTTCTGTATGAAGATCAACTGCATGTTGATCAATTTCTTTTTTCAAATCTTCAAAAAGGTTTTGACAAATCCCACCTGCAAGTCAAAATAAAAATAATAATTGTCCAGAATAAAATAAACTATTCCTACATCACTGATCTTGTCTTAGTCTCTAAATCTTGGAAAAAAAAGTTGTACAATTTTCCCCTGATAAGACTCGTCTAAACTATGTTAAGTAGTGTGGCGGGATGAGAATTTTCAAAAGCAGAAATAGTCTTACAATCATCACTAACAACATTCAGTTCTTCTAAAAAAAGTGTGCAACTAATTTCTGTGGGAGATTATGTCATTCCTCCTGTGGCCTGTTATCTTAATTATTCCTACTTAATATATTATTCTGTTTTTCTCGTAGTGTAGAATAGTTTCTACAAACAACAGTGGAAAATGCATAATAGACCTGATGACTTTTGGAAATATTGAAACTGTGAGAACTATATTTGACTGGTAAGCTACAACTGGAAGAAACACCATGCATGGAAACAAGGACAGAAAGGTACTGTTAGCCTCTCTTTGCTTAACACTACAATGATCTAGCACATGGAAATCTGACCTTTCAATTTCTGCTTGTCCTTAAAGTTCTTTAATATTTATCTTCCAGCAACTCTCCATACCAAAACAGATGAGGACTTTCCTGATAAATAACTTTGCTTTTCTTTTTCTTTTTTTCCAACTTTTTTGTACTTTCAATAAGTATTCATATATTCCATGAGTCAGAGATAGTAAAAAATGTATTTTTACATATACATTTACAATACAAAAAAGGTGGTATTACTCGTCTGCTCAAACAACTTACATGGGGAGCCTAAACTCTAATTGTTTCACTAATTAATATTTATATATGGTACACAGTGTGGAACTAGAAAAAGAAACAAAGAATGTCCTCAAGTGCTGTGATTACAGTACTTGCGGGAAAGGAGAGGAAATGCAGCTTCAAATGAGATTTGGTCTTCCCCTTTGGCATGCGAGCAGATGATTTTAACAAACATCTTTCAGTGAATGAAATAAGCAGTATTCACTTCTGAGAGTTCAACTCGAAAAATAATTTCAGGCGTAACTGTTGTGTTATTGTGATCTAAATCAACTGTTTCTAAATTACTTTTTTAAAATTTACATTTTTATTGTTTGTATATCCAACTACACAACGTTTCATAAACTGATAGCAAGCACACCCAATATCGTGTAAAAGATTTTCCCTGTGTTGCCTGAAACTACAGTGGGTTAAGAGCTATTAGGAGATGGGCACATTTTAATTTGGTAACATTCTTTTATATTAGAAGCTACCACCTTCACGGTCTATCCCCACTCATAGTCACTAAAGATTTATTCCAGACAAAGAAAGGTCTCAGACCCCAAATACTAAATTACTCAATGCTTTGGTGATCACAAGCAAACTCCAAATCTCTCATGCCCAGCAACTTGACGCATTTTAAAGTGCAGTGGTACAAAGCACGTTGAGAATCTCCGCTTGATAAATAAAACAAACATTGTGTGGTTATTTATGGATGCTTCAGTATAGTCTGCACATACTTTACTAAGAATATAAAAGCAGAGATGACAATAAGGAGGTCTGTATTGAAAAAAGACAACTTCTCCTTCCTGATAAAAAAGGAAAAGTTGTAAAAGAGAGTATGCCAAATACTGAAAAGTGAGGAAGGAATATGATTCCCATATAAATAACTGCTCCCAGGTTGTATTCAGTGAATTATGAAGACACATTCCTGTGTTTGCATTAAGAAAGCAGCTATTTTATTTTTTAAATTCTAATTCATCTGCTAATAAAATCTCAATTAATGCCTTCTAGTTACAAGTGTCAAAATGTCTATTTATGAGTGCAAATACGCATTTTACATGTATCTTAAGTCTGCCTATTTTCTTCATATTTTCCTCTGGATTCTGCTTCAGTGTCCTCACTCAGGACTTGAAAATACACACCAAAAGATTAAACAAAAAACAACCCTCAGTGGAAGGCCTGATTAGGATCAAAGCACAGAAACTCAGTGTTCAGAGAAACCTATATCAATACCTAAGCACTTTATCTTTGTATATAAAAAAGAGAGGAGAATAACCTTCACACAGCATGGCAGAAATGATAGAACTAAATAAGCCCAGAGTGACACCACAGAATGAATTTCTAGAACCAATGAAAAGTGAGACATAAAAAAAAACAAACAAATAAAATGTTCCCTCTAGTTTTTGTAGTAGAATAGTCCAGTTTTCTTCAGGGCAGTGTTTGGGACTGTATTGGTTTACTGAATCAAGGCAAGGGACCAACAATCCCTACAAGTAAATTGCTCACTGAGACAGAAATATGGGAATTTCTGAAATAAAAGGCTAGAATTTGTGCCTAGTTTCCAGATATATACAGAATTATGCCTATTTGCTACACATACATTCTTTAAGTGATAAAAATTGGTATTATATTCATTGTTGGACATATTAGAGCAAAGATTAGATTATTAAGTTTATGTGTTTTTAAAATCAAATTTCTATTATAGGTGAACTGTAAACAGTTTCACATTAGGTTAAGTAGATACTATGCAGCTGGGTCTGTAGCAGTAGCAATAACCCGTAGCAGTAAGAACAGCCTGCAGTTGAAAAACAGCACTTCTCATTGCAAACCATAATTCTAGAATGCTGATCTTAGTTGTGAAAATTTCATCTATAGTATTTAGTTGTGGAAAGCCAAATTAGATTATGTTCTATTAGGATTTTATTTTTTATTTTTTCATTTTTCATTTCCAAATAAGCTTTAGAATGAACTACACAGAAGTATAGGAAGATTATCCTACATTTTGAGGAGTACTTGACTACATCTGGATTGTATTTGTATGGTTTACTAATAGAAGTTAGGCAGTGTTCCATTTTATTACATTTGTATTTTTTTAAATTAGATAACAATATTATTATTACTAGGCAACTTTGTGGATCGTAGAGTTCTATGGCAAATTTAAAAAGGAAAGAGCCAAGAAGAGGTTCCTTGTACGAATTACTTCTCTTTTTAATGACGTGCTTTTTAAAAACTTTAGATGTGTCTCAATCACATTATTAGGATGAGAAGAATACTGAATATTTCCCTAGATCATTCTTCCTGTTCCTCACTGGAGTGCAGCATACAATATATCTCTTCTATTTTTAAAGTTTATTTAATCTCAGATTATCTGTGTTTTTATCACAAAAAATAGAGCAGCTAATTTTTCTACTTAGTTAACACTTTTACAAGATAAGCAAAAAAAGGCACAATTTCTTGCAATGGCATTTTGCGCATATGCTTTAAATTTTCTCTAGTTTAAAACAGACTTTGCTTTCAAATAAAGCATTCACATGAAGAAAAAGAAAAGAAAGTGGGGAAAATATGAGACAAAACTGCGTAAAAGTCTGTACAGCATCATAGCAGCTTGTCACTTACTACTTGTAGATAAAATTATCTTCAAAAGCCAACCACAAATTTTAGATTGGATACTGAACTAGATAAAATCATTAGATTATGCATTAGATAGATACACACTTTATTTCACAGGAAGACATAACTCCCTGGAACTTATGTTGAAGTTTCT
This sequence comes from Crypturellus tataupa, assembly GCA_034781795.1. Classification (NCBI taxonomy): domain Eukaryota; kingdom Metazoa; phylum Chordata; class Aves; order Tinamiformes; family Tinamidae; genus Crypturellus; species Crypturellus tataupa. The sequence goes on from JAWLRI010001017.1 coordinate 964,979, forward strand.
GCTAACTTCATGTTTACTGGGATTTGAGACATAGCTTATTACATATGAAAAGCAAAACTAGTAATCCTATTGAAAAGAACTGATGAATGATCAAGATCTTTTTCTCTGGTGCTCATAATCAGCATGCGTGAGAGGTCAGTACTACATGCTACATGGTTTGGGGAAATATTTCTCCTAGTAGTTTAATTTGTACGGTTACTAGAACACATAATTTTTTAAAGCAGTTTTCCCCTTTTCTCTCTCCCTATTATCCCTTTTCTTCCTGCCAATTTTCCTTCTCCTAAAATGATTAAATTGTTGCATGCTCTCCGTGCTTATCTTCCTTGTGTTCGTATATCCCAGGAAGCTAAATTACTTGGCTGATGAACTAAAAAGGTAAAATCAATGACAATCTGGTATTTTTTGCCAATTATTATCCTACTAAAATTCAGCGGATCATTTTTCACAAAAGACTGATGAACCCCAGTCTTTCAACTTAAATTTCCTTTAAAAACAACAAACCTTCCACAATTTAAAGAGATTTATTTTATTTTCTAGTATTGTACTAAGTGGTGTCTCTTGTGGCCTAGTTATTGGCAAAAGAGAAAAAGGTCATATTCTTGTAATTTTAACAGTTATGTACAAAATGAAATGACTGTGTTCATACACACAACATATAAATATACTCAAGAGTTATGTTTAAATTATACACATACAGACTGATGCATTCATATAGAGAGATTTGTCTGGAAGACTAAGGAAATTGCTACTTTAGCTATTTGTATTACAGTGTCTGTGATGTTATTTCTAATTTTCTGTGCTCCTGTGAAGCAGGGTACTGAAATCTTAAGGGAAAAGAAAACACACAAATGCTATTACAGTACACATTTCTAAGCAGCGGGAAGTCTGTAGTAAGTGTCAGAGATTGATCAGGATTTTGTTCTGTTTATAAACAGCCACTATCAGGTGCTCTGTGCCAAAAGGTCATGTATGCATCATCCAAGCTGTGAGTTTGACCACCTCAGACTTTCAGAGTGGCAACAATGAGTTTAAACTATTGAAAATGAGTGGAAATTATTGTAATCTTTTCAATGCATGTTAAATTCTAGAAAGAGAATACCAAGTGAACTTGTGCACAATTTCAAAGGGAATGGAATGGTGAATCACGTATATTAAAATGTACGTGAGCTTTTCAAACTGAATGCATTTATACAAACATTAAAAATACACGTCTGCATCCCTATATAGACACACCAAAGAAAGGAAAGCACATATGCTATAGATGTCAGACGTGTACCACAGAGTGCAAGAACCTGTTTTTAACCATTGAAATGTATGAGCAGATCTCTCACAAGAGTTCCATAAAGGTAATTCTTTTAAAGGCTACAAAAACTGCATGAAAACTCCTGGATCCTTTCAGAATTTACCTTGTTGGTATTATAAATATGTACCTTAATTATTCTGCATTTGGTACAGACAGTAGTTGTTTAATATATTGCTTTAAATGTGAAAGCAATGAAATGATTTGTATGAGAAAAACTTCTAAACTGTAATAGTAAATGCTTAATCCAATGTATTACTATTTCTGAGATCAGCTAGGGATCTGGAACTGGAAAAAAGGCCATGACTCTGTGGTGCCAGTCACTTCTTTGCATGGAAAAGCTTAACTGTGATACATAAGGAACATACAGTCATTGGAGAATCCCGTTACGAGACTGTGAATTGAAGGACACTACACCACAACTGCAGCAAAACAAAGTACTTGGAGTTATAGATTTGTTTTTCCTCAACTCATTTGAGCAGGTAGCTGCATCTTAAAGCAGTATCTCAGACACACACTGCTGAGGTGGCCACGCAAACTGCTTGTGAGAATTCATATTTCTGATCAAAACTTCCCCAATGACAAAGCCCCAGATGCCTACTCAGTATTCAGAATACCACTAACACCCCAACCGACGTGTCCTAATCTGCACAGGCAATGACACACAAATCACAGGATTCCTCATGTCTTTTAGCTGCATGTAGCAAGGCTGGCGCTCAGCAAGCCTGATCTCAATTAGACAAGGAAAGAAGCCCGCAAGGGCGGCTGGCTGTTCAGCACAGGGAAAGATCGATCAGTACTTAATAGAAATCATAAAAACCTTGTTTTCAAAAAAGTTTCAGACACCAATCAGGGAGCTATTTTTGGCCTTTTTAAGCATAAGAACAATATTGCAGTAAGTGTCTTTTTCAATTATACCTGTTATTATGTATATGATGATATAATGCAGATGAAACATATTTTTACCAACCTCTGGCTACTTTTACTACATATAAGCAATTGCTAGTAAAGATTTTATTTTTTATTACTATTATTTAACATTGTTTTTCATAGATGAATAGGCTTTTCTAAAATTGTTTTGAAAAGTCTCCTTTGGGGGAAAAAAGAGTAAAATTATCTATAGTGACAATACTATCTTTTAAAAGAATTGGCCATCAGCATATTGTTTCAGATGTGTATAAACTTTTCTTACTCTTTTTCAGTTCCCTGATTAATAAAAAGAAAAAAGGCTGCAAGCAACAGGCTGTGGAGTTCTGTTGTGTAAGTAATTTTAAATAGGAAAATACCATAGAGTTATCTTTTCTCAAATATTTATGGAACTCTAAAATCTTTCTTAAAATAATCAGTAGTGAATTCAGAAACAAATAGTATTTGTAGAAGAGTGAAATTCAAAATAAATCTTATCTTCCAGGAACTATTTACCCTACAGCAGTAAACAGGCAACATAAATTTAACCAAACCAAATATTCAATAGACAGGTCTTAAAAATGATAGCCTTCTCCGCTTGAAGCATGTTCATAACCCCATTAATATGAATGAAAGTTAACCAAGCACAGGAGGGAAAGAATACATTTTCTGTATGTATACTTGCTCTTTAGAATCTCTGAATATTTCATTTTAATAAATATATTTTAGAAGGATGTCTAGTTTATCAGAACAAAGGCTTCGGTTTCTGTTTTAGAATTACTGAGGCGCAAGATAAGACCAGAAAAGTTCACCCGGCCATGTATATTTTATTGCAAACATGTCATTTTAGACATCTTTCAGAGATGTATATGGGATCTGAAAAGCAATCCTACTGAGGTATTGTTTGCCACTGCTCATTGACATATTCATGTAATGTAAAATCAATCAAAACCAAAAAAGCACTTAAGGAAAGCACTTAAAAAAGAACTCAAAAAGTAAGCTACTTTATATGAAAATAGGAGGTTACATTATTTTTTTCCTCTCCTCAGGACTTAAATATTTAGAAATAAAGTCGAGTAATCAAATTTGTATTATAATTATGCCAAGATTCTAAATGGTACATGAGTAGCAATCATACGAGTCAAAGTCATTTATTTGTTAACTCTTTTTGGATAGAGAAGTAAAAGAAATTATTAGCCAACTTAGTAGGAAGAGAATAGTATAGGAATAGAATAGAATAGAATAGAATAGAATAGAATAGAATAGAATAGAATAGAATAGAATAGAATAGTAAAGAAAAACTGTGAACTTAAGAAACAAAGCTAAACTTGTTGGAGGCTGCCATAGCAAGAAATTTTCTTTTCCAGAAGAGGGATGACTTTCAACATGGTGTTCCTAAATATCTTTCCTAACCCTAAGAAACACATACAGCTCTAGGATACTCTCAATACTTTTATGAGGTCTGGTCAAATCCATATGCAATTATTTTCTGAAAATGGAAATGACAGAAGTGGGGTAGCTGAGGTTGGAAGTGAAGGCCAGAGGGAGGTTACCCCTGCAACAAGGCAGAGCCAGCTCAGGTCTGGTTGCCCAGGACGTCTTGTGAGCAACAGCTCAGCTGCTGGCCCCTTTACCTCCACAGACTGAAATCTAACCACCTCTCTGCACAGCCTACTCCGATGTTTGACCATTCTCACAGTAATATTCCTAATATTAAATAGGAAGTTGCTTTGTTGCAAGTTGTGCTCATTGCCTGTCATCTTTTTACGGTGCAGTTCTGAGAATGGCCTGGGTCCAGCGTGCCTATACCCTCTCAGTTAGTTATTCTAATAGTAGTTGTATCAAGTCCACCTCACCTTGATCGTGGTGTGTAAATGCCAAGTGTAGATAAAGACAAATCACTAATTTTATTGTATATGTCAATTCAATAAGATAGGTTGAAATTTAGCCTCTTTTTAAATATATAATTGTAGTCAATAGATTTTGAATATACATCATCTGATGAATATGATATATATGATGAATATACATATCAGCATTTAAAATAACATGGAGATTTTGTAAAGTACTTATACAGTAATTTCTGATGTCAGACAAGGAGGACAATGTTTAAAGCAAATATTAAAATTAGAGAAAAAAAAACAACAAAAAAAAAACAGAAGTGTCAATCAAAACAGCAGAGGATTCGGTGCATTTCCAGTGGGGGAGTGCCTGAAACTTGGTATCTATTATACCAAAGTTGTATATCCATTTTTTGTTTCTTTCTTTTTAAACATCTGCTAGCAGATCAATTCCCACAATATTTTGGCAGCCTAAAATTACACTCTTCTGACCTTGACATTAGTATTCAACAGCACTGATGAAAGAGTGACAGCTTCTCCATCCTACTGGGTGATCTTGCAAGCTTTTACCTTCATGACTATGGAGTTTCTGTCAAATGTGCTTCCAGCTGAATGATCACATTCTTTTGAATTATGAAGTGGCTGAAAACTGCACTAATTGGGTCCATATTGATGTCACTCATAAAGATTAAATAGTCTTAATACTCTTCCAAGTTATATAAATTATTGTAATATTAGATGTAGCATATATTTGGCTTAAGTGAAGAATTTGCAATACTTAGGCAACACATGCAAACCATGTTTAAAACTACTTAAGTTTTTTTTTTTCACTGAAGTAAAAAAAAAAAAGAAAAAATGCAATGAAATGCAAATTAAAAAAATGTAAATCCTAGAAAACACATCCATAAATTCTTATGTGTAGTTTTAAATTTAAGTGAATTAAAAATGAGAAAGAATGAACTGCAGAGCAGCATTCGCTTACAATTAATCTGGCTTCTGGAGTACACTGTACTGTTCTTCAGCACACTGAAGAATTACCCCTTGATCACAGCCTTGAGACTGCTATTCCTCCTAACCTCAATGTCTAATGAAAGAAACATTCTGTGTTTTCCTCTAAGTCGCTCTTCTGTTCTCTGATGAATAAGACACTTTCCTTCTGTAAGTACAAGGAATATGTAGTACTTACTACAGAACTCAATAACTTGGGTATAGCTTTGCTGTGTCTCACATTACAGCAGGTTGAGGACTTGCTTAATGATCGCCTGACCCAACTCTACGAGGAATAGCCAGCTCAATGATTTTAAGGTTCACGATATGACACACTGGCAGAATTATATATGAAAGAAATATTATAAACTGAGTTATAACCTTTCTTTTTTAAGAATTTTACCCTTCTTTTGGTCACTAGAAGACAGTTATTACCCTGTACCCTTATAGCACGTAGAATAAGAAATTCTTAGGGCACATGATTTAGAATGAGCAATGAGAGATGAAAAAAATATATATATATATTATGTGTATATATATATATATATATATTTTTCTCATACACACAGAAAACTGCAACCAATTTGGAACAAAGTAGCATTAATTTGTCTATTAATAGTGGGATAACTAGCATGCTGGCCAAAAAAGAGCATCAAATTCTATATAGATCTGAAAGGTGAGAAACAAAGTAGGCAGAAGGACAAATACTAAATATTCATCCATCACACAGCGAGATTCTTCAAAATCTAAGATGACAGGACTTATAATATCTGAAGAATTACCATGATCTTAATCTTAAAAGACAAATGGGATTTTTTTTTTTCCCTAAAGCAGGAAGGAGATATGGGAGTGAAGACAAATGGAGGAGCTGATATGCAGGGTAGTTCTCCTAGCTTATTTTTAGGGCAGGAAATATAATAGTGATCTATTTTTTCCTTGTAAAAAAAATCAATATTTAACAGTTATACCAAATCCAAAACCAGATTCAAAAGCAGACTTTGGGAGCACATAACTCCTGCACCCCATCTTGTAGCCATCCAACTACAGATGCAACCGAAAAGCTTAGTGAGATACCTCCATGCCCTCGTAGAGAGAGACCTGGGCCGCTCTGTAGAGAACAGCAGGAAAGAGCGTTTAGAGGGAGGAACATTTGAAGAGCAGTTGTGCAGACGGAGTCCACAGGGTAATTCCGAGGACAGATGTGTTCCATTTCTTTGGAGGTTTATTCAGGATTTTAGGGACTCACGTCCACCCACTTGGGAACCATTCTCTCCAATGCTTGCATGCCTGAATTCTCACCTCCTAAAGAACTGAGCAAGGCTTATTTTCCTCATTTATACCACTTCTACTTTCATCTGAGGTGTGTGTGACCTTTAGAGTAGCAGCTGGAGCATTACTCAAAGTGGAAGAGAAAATTCAGATCTTTGCTGTAACTGTAAGGCTCAAATCTTCTCATTCTATCTTCTTCAAGAGCATCAAACCCCATATCCACGTTTTCAGACATTTGGGAAGGATTTACACTTAATTTAAAAATGGAAGGGGAAAACAGTGACTCATTAAGGCTGCAGCTGAAATGTGCCACTGGGTGACACCCCTATCACGTCTCCCCCCACCAAAACACGAGGTGGAGCCGCAGCCCTGCTCCATAGCTCATCACTGCACAGGCAGTAGCACAGTCAGGCCAGACACTCTGGCATGTTATACAGACAGCAAGTCCGAACACTGTGTCACGTAACATATACCAAGACCACAAAAGCCATGACTGTCCTTGGAATGTGCCTGTCACTTAAATGCAATGAGAAACTTTTAAGTAAAAATAGGAATTGTTAGACAATAGCTGTTCAAGAGCTTTCAATAAATAAATCCTAAAAATTTCCACCAAAATCGTCTTTAAAGTAACAATGGGACCTGCAGATCTTGCTCTTAAAAAACATTATTTGATATGGTACCTGATTCCCAGCATTTCGGTGGTTCTAAAGGTTAACTCCACACAGCTCTCTCAGAGCAGTAACATGTTCTCATATCATAGACATGGCTCTTTTTCTGTTCAGTCATCAACTTTAAGTTTTTCCCTTATTATCTCTATGAGACAGCTTGGTATCTTGATAATTTGTTAATGACATAATTGCTTCTTATAAAATCTAGCAAATTTACAAACCTCTAATTGTTACTCTCTGCAGCTGATTTTGAAACTGAACTCTTAAGAGATTATATTGATTATGGGAAAAGAGCCATATGTTGTTCTCATTGAAACTGCGGTTAGAAAAAGACACTGATGAAAACTGAAATGACTTAATAAAACATGCCAACAGTTTATTTTTAGAGATTGTTCTAACAATGAATTTAAAAGCTGAATTCAAAAAATTCTAAATTGCAGACTTGCTATAAGAATATGGTTAATTAAAATCATGGTTTTGTTATGACTTTGTTTAAAGAGAGACATATAATCTATATTAAGATGTATAAATAATGTTAAGAAGAAAGCAGAAAAATACAGATTAAATTTGTACTTATCAATTGAAGCTGTTTGGGACATGACACCGTAAATTTCTGTCAGTGTTAGCTTTGTTAACTTGCCTGTCCTTTTGCTAAGGAAACTGGATATTCATTCTAGCAGTAGCTGGTTTATATTTCTTATTCTACTGTTACGATGCAGCATTTACATGGCCCACTGCAGTTAACATACCATACACTATACTGTGCTGTATTCAGTTAATGTACAAACTCAGTACGACTTGACATTATGAACCATATTTTCATCTCTATGGCTAATGATGAGCTCTATTACAATCTGTTCTCCTTTTAAGTAGTGTAAGCGATAAGATTATTAGTTCAAAATCTTGTTATTGATAGCCTTTGAATAAGATCATATGTTAATTACTGCTGCGTTCATTCAAATGATACTTTTGTATCCTTTTAGGAAAAAAACCAGTTTTTTATGAGTAGTGGCGATTACATTTTTGAAGTGACAGCACAAGCTGCTTAAATTTTATATATAATTTAAATCATGGTATCTCTTCAATTTGTAGCAAGGATGTGCTAAAATGGATACTACTTCAAGTCGTAGACCAAACAATAGAACCAAGTGATCCAAATTTTCTCTTTATGTAGTATTTGATTTAAAATTACTTCAGTTCAAAGTCAGCTGTATTCCTAAAACACAGCGAGATTGCAAATCTTCCCACAGAAGAATTTAACGTTGCAGTCTATCTATAAGTTTTCTCATGGAAATGAGAAAATGACTCTAGAGTATTTTGGCAGGCAAAGGAATACTGAGATTTCCAGGGCCTACAGGTATGTGGACCCAGAATTTTTCTGGAAAACCTAAAAGCTGTAAAACCCAGGGCCAGACAAGTAACGGGAACCACATCGCTGGCAGGCAGAGTCCACCATGTCTTCCCAGCCTATTGCTTGAGTCACGCTATGGTCTTGAGAAGAGATTTTACTCATGTCCTAATAAAAGTAAAGACAATGACAAAGCAAAATTTTGCTGCTGCAGTGAGCTCTGGGCTGTGGCTTAGGGTATTATGCTTATAATCTTTTGTTTCCACCATAATTTTATTGCATAAGGTCTTCAGGACACAAAGTCATTGATATAAAGCAAGGTGAGCAGTGATTAAGACTACGTTGATCTGTTAATTCAGCAACACTTCAGAATGACTGAATATGTATAAAAAGGTGAATTACAATTATACTAAGAGAGTATATATGAAACCCATATTAATATCGCATTAGTACTTCATGACTAACATTATTACAGCTAATACTAAATGATAAAATAATGACTGCCTACTTACAGAATTACCATTTCTAATCTTCCTACTAGAAGGAAAATAATTATGCCTCAGTAGAAAGAATGCAAAGCTTTTTTTTTTTTTTTTTTTTTTTTTAAAGCAATTATTTAACAATAAAATATGGTTTTCAGGTGGCATGTGTGGGCTTGCAAATGATTTTGTTAGATAAATAGTAAAGTTAGCAGGGGATTTCCATTTTTTAAAGTCTGGAAGAAGAACTATTTTTTAGTTTTAATTTAGGAAAATAAAACATTCACATTCTGTTTTGCCATTTAGGAAACAAAATGAGCATGAGCAAAATTTCATCTGATGTATGATTTATATGTAAGGCAGAATAGATTTAGCTGTTCTAACAATCTTTATTTCTCCCATCTGTGACCCAGCAGAGAACAGCAGTGTTTGTACTACTTAGGTGTCTAAAAGTTCTAACTAAAATCAAGGCAGCATTGCCTGAAGCACTGAAAAATCAAACATGGATGGTCCTAGCTACAAAGGAAAATAGACAAATATAAAGAAAGGGCACCCTCCTTCCCCACAGAAGAAAAAAATAATAAAAAAAGCTATGAAGACTTAAGATAGCAATTACACTCAGGAGCAGCAGAGGCTAACAGATTGAACTCACAGACTCTTACCCTCCACTCACTTAAGAATTCAGGCATGGTTTCAGAATTACACCCTGCATGGTTTGACGGGGCCTGAAAGTGAACTCAGGCTCTGCTGTGCCCTAAGGCCAATGTCTTCATCATAAAGCTGACTTCATATTACGTCCCACGGTTTACATCACAGATTTGACAGTTTTGTGTAAATAACTGAGGTACTGGGACAACTGACATTTTTGATGGCTTTACCAAAGAGATTCCTGTAGTGAGAAGCTACGACTAAAATGCAACCATATGTAAAGGAGAAGGGGAAAGGCAGAATGGTTTTAGGACTCTCCTCTGAGCAGGAGGCTGCCATAATGCCCTGAATACTTTTGAAAGGCCTAACTCTGCGAAGGTTTTCATAAAAGCACTGAAGAGACTGTAATTTTGTGTGATTTTTGAAGGAGCTGGTACAGTAATTAAGAAAAGGAAAGAAAACGCAAAATAAAAGGTAAATTTAAAACAACTTTTGTCTGAGAAAATTGTTAATCTACAAATTAAAAGTGACAACAATATAAAGATCAATCTGTCAGTTTGACAACCGGCAGTTTCAGATGGTTTATTTTTCATAGAGAAGTAGAAATGGCTTTAAATTGTTAAAGGGGAAAATTATTTGAGCCTTGCACAATGGTTAATGATTGTGATTTGCAGTGTCTTCATGTGGTATATTTGTTTTCATGACATTTTGGGGTCAGGAATGTCCAGGTACACAGACTGCTGTTTGGAGAACAGTTTCAACTAATCCTGTCTTATAGTCTTACTAGTTTCAACTAATCCTATCTCATAGTGTTTTTATCACTTGAGAGAGGAACTAAGAGAATGGTTGATGCATTCTTGAATCTGCATGCCCTTTCCATGGCATGGAGTAACAGCTGTCAATGTATAAATAAATTAGGTGTGGAGCTTCTGTTACAAGCCTAATTGCACATCTTTTTTTCTACGTGGTATCCAAAAAAACCTCAAGTCAGCACGTGAACTGTTAATTCTAAATCTAGACCTAGGAAGCTTCCAACTCCTGAGGTTTGCTTCTCATGACAGCATACCGGTAAAACGCCAAAACATTTTTTAAGGGGGAAGAGACACACAAGACCAAAATGAAATTAGTCACATTCAAATTACTGAAGATTTTATACACACATACGGACACACACACCTTTCTGTTACAACAGGAACGCAAAGAAAGCTAATTCCTGTTTAAAACAATACAGAAATGAAACGATTGATAAAATATGGAAACAAATATTTAAAAAATAATTTTGTAATTTTTCTTGAAAAAAATTCAAAATTATGGGAAAACAAAAAGAGGACACACAGCAAGAAGACATATTTGCATTTTCACAAAGAGATGCCCTCCAGGCAATGAGTGTCTTGGAGCTCTTGACAGGCTTTTCGCTCTTGTGAGTAGTGAAAAACTCTCAGGAACAGGGAAGATAGGAAATTTTCCTACGGTTGCCTGGAGTCTGCTAGCTTTCCTGAATCACTGTCCAGAGAAAAGACTTCAGCAACAGCTTTTGTTGCAATGAAACAACAGTGGCTGCTATCAAGAATATGTGGGTAACTAGAATGGTCCTTAACAAACACCTAACCAATTTATACTGTCTTGTTAGTCAGGAGGTGCAAGCATGAAGGTGGCTGCTTCCTTGCTGTAGGATTGCTGTAAAAGTGCTGGTAGAAAAACCCACTCACTCCTCCAGAGTTCCGCTGGCAACTCAAAATGCTCTCTGTGCTTTGGCTGCATTGTAATCATCATTTGGCTCATTCCAGCTTCCTGGAACTAGAGTGGCACTGCTACTGTTCCTGTCCAGGCTGGGAAGCTAACTCGCACACATCTCCGCAACAACCATTTTGCTGCATCACAGTTCACCTTCCTGATTTACCAATTGCATGTTACACAGATGTAACCTCTAATGCATCTCTACTGTATGCACTGTTTCCTTAGGACTGTCATCTTATTTTGATAACTGAAAAGAACCTCAATAATGTAATACAAAATGAGTAGTTTGTTCCAGTGGCTGAAATATGGGCACTAAACTGATTTTGGAAAATAGAAAGACAAAACCCAATCTTTATATAGAGAATTGTGTTTTCTATTCTACTCACTTTCACAGTTCTTCTCTTGTGATTCAGAAAGTAAGGACTGCAGATCTCAGTGTGAAACACAAAAAAATTGCTGCTCTGATTAGGTTTTGGCTCTTTTCTCCCATCTTAAGTCCTGATCGCTCCTTAGCCTCTTCTCACCTGCAAGTAGGTCACATATTTACTGATTCTGAATCGAGTGCCTGCTTATCCAATGTTATATTTCAATGCTCACCAGTTAGAGCTGTTTGCTTTGTAACACGGTTAACTGAGATTTTAGAAAGAAGGTCTTAAGTTCCTGCTAGGCTGTGCTAAGAGCCTGCGTACACATACAGGCTTTGTGAAGCCCCAGGAGGCAGCTGCCAAGTAAACTTTGCATACCCTTCAACTAGGTATTTTAATTAGTTTTCAACTGGCATGATAGTGAAGGCAGATGCCCACAAGAACTGGAAAAAGATGAAAGAAAATACAAATACACAGGATTAAAATGGTCAAAAGCAAATGTGAAGACAGTTTATGCAGAGCAAGGGATAATAAGTGAAAGAAATCATACTTTTAGCTGTTAAAATGTTGAAAGATGCCAGGGAGACTCTTATGAAGCAATTTAACAGTACCAGTGGGAAAACTGTAATTCTGCTTTTGTACAATACTGTTAAATTTCAAGGCAGGATGCGCAAGTAATAAAGAGATGAGCTCTGATGAAATTAATTTACTCGCAGAAAAGACAGACATACTGAGTTGTCTCATTGGCAAGAAGCAGATGTACAGGCTGGTCAGGCTTAACAGAAAACTGTCTTTAAAAAGTATCAGTAGAAATGCCCCCAAAACTTAAATATATAAATATAAATTACAATAGTAAATATAAAATAATAAAATAGAAATAACGAATAAATCTTTTCCTCCCACTTCCATGACCTGAGAAAAACAAAAAGAATCACAAGCTTCAGAATGAAAAATGTTAACTAACATCTCTAATGAAACTCTAACAGGAAAGAGCAAATGCTAGCTCTTTTCAAACACTACAGACAAGCCAAACAGCATTATTCATATAATGGATGTTTAAAGTGTATTCACAATAGATTACAAAGATATTAAAGCATAATTTTTGCTCTGTTCCTTCTTGCATTTATTGATCTGTACCTAAACACTTAATCAATTTCATTTGTCAGTTACTCACTGCAACTCTAAGTGGGGGAATAATGAAAAGAAAGCAAAAGAAATGAGTATTTTGTTTAGGGGAAGTGAACCAAAGCAATTTGAATCCAAAACCTTACTAAATGTTACTATACAAAGATTCAATGCCTAAACAGACATAATTTTGCGATAAAAGCAAAACCTACATTCGGGATGCAAATTAGCTTCAAAAATGAAAGAGTCTGGCATTAAAATGGAGACATAAATCTTGCAAATGGTTGCATTCCTTCTAATTGGCTACATCAAATATCTACAAAATGGACCATGAATGAACCTGGGATCCACAATTCTCAAGCATATGTGGGTAGGAGTCTGGTGACTAAATACCTTGCAGGAGCAGGAGGGCTCTGTGTGCAATATCTAAAGGGGAAGGTTGATTTGTTTTTTCACAGATCTGTCATCACTTTACTCCCATCCTGCTGCATATTGAAATACATCAGACTTCCTTATTCACACACCCTTCAAGTTTATTTAAATAGGATGATTACTGCTCTATCAGCTGTCAAATGTAAAATAACTATAAAAGTCCTGTTTGGTTTCTAAATATAGTTTTACTTTCAGATGAATGTACAAATTGTATTTTGCATCTCAGAAATTAGAGCAATAAACAACAAATAATGTTAAAGCTATTACTACTGCTATAAGCCAGAAATCTGGCAGAACTAGGGGTTAACCCTGGGAGCACCATCTGGCTGAGAGCACTGCTTGCAATAGGGATAAGACCTTTTATGGTTCTGGTAGAATTTATTTGCATTGACCTTTTAATTTGGAGGGGAATAAATAAATAAATGAATAAATAAGTAAATAAATAAATAATAAATGAGTAAGTTAGAAAGAAAAGAACAAACAACAATCCCCCTAAAGGAAAGAAAGCAGGGCTGGGGGCAGAGGAGGAAGAATAAGCTTTCTTTGCACAAATGGGTATTTTGATGCTTAAGATAGAGAGAACTACAAAGCTTGCAAAGTTAATTATTGACTCTTTTTCAGCCATAGTCACTGTGAACTTTAAATTATAAATGGTCTCTATAATTTGAAGGAGGAGATAAATAAGGGGCTTGCAAAGGATGTTGAAAAAAAAACAGATGCAGCAGTTTGGCAAGCAAAACAGCTAAGGATGCTCTATTTGATCAAAGTGGGAAAAACACTTACGCTGAACTGTCTGCTTTGTTTACAGTCATTGCCATTCTTTCACATCACCTGCCTCTTTGCATTATTGTACTGTCTACATTTTTATTTACTGTTGGATGATCAGTGAATCACTGTCCAAAGTATTTTTCTGTGACAGATCTATTTAAATTTATTGAAATACCTAACATTCTGGTTAAAGTAACTACTATAATCTCTTTATGAATGCTATCTCCTTTTCTTATAAACAATAAAGTGGACAACATACAGAGAATGACAAAACAAAAAGCTCTGAAAAGGATTAGGAGAACACGTCAAAACAGACACGGAAAGCTAGTATTATGCTGTGAAAAGATAATGGTGTTTCTGTCTCTTGGGCAAAGAAAGATAACTTTTCCACCACATAATAAATTTATTAGCCTTCCTGACCTCATCATTGCTACCTTAGCTTGGATACAGCATCAAAGACAGGAACATCTGGTTGACAGCCATTCCCCCAATTCAGCTTGTTAACATTCACTGTTATTACATTAGCACACCAAAATTTACTGCTTGAGCACCACCTCGTGGAAATTCCTCAGACTGCTAAATCTTCCCCAAATTCACTCATATGCATATGTACGCGCCAGAAAAAGGCAAACCAGAAACATAAGCAAGGCATTTCTCTTCACAGCAACACGATCCTGTGTTTTTTTTTTTTTTTTTTATTCTAGGAAGCCCTCCAAGCAGTTCAGCTCCTAAGAAACACACGCAGCCAAGAGATTCAAAGGAAAACTTTTCCGATTCACTTCCAACCACTCTCTCACTTGTACCCCAAGTTTACAATTTTTTTGACTCATGTGGAGCCTCACAAATACTTCAGTCCTTCCATAAACCCTGTTCAGGGAATGAACAGCTAAATTCTGGCTGTTTTATGTTTGATTATGTTTTTCTGACCAAATGTCCCACTTCCAACAGATATTTCTAAGATGTTCAGTGCATTTGCAATAAAATCCTAAAATAATTAAGCACTCTAAAGGTAAATGGCATTAAATATCTCTGTGATGCACGAGTGTGCACATAAAGTTGCCAATATGAATAAACACTTACCTATGAGTATCTTTATGCTCAAGCAAATAATAGTGTTTTGTCCCCAGATATTCTGCACAAAGTGCACAAGAAATAAGATCTTCCTATAAGCCTTACTATCAATAAAAAACAATAGAAATATTGAGCATGTTTAAAAAAAAAAAAGCAGACTTTTTCAATGTAATTAAACTAAACATATATACCACTGCAGTAATGTGACTTTAGCTTCCTATAAATATTTTCTTAACTAAAGAAAATAAGGAAGACAAATAGTCCAACTGTCTACTCAAGACAGATTGTCAAAAGGATAATAGCTCAGCTGCCCCTGGTTTTGTAACTTCCTCTGCCTAATCCCCCACATTCTGGCTGCCTTTACATTTAGGGACCCAGCCTTCCTTACCTCCCTTTACAACCGAACATCACTTCTTGGCTACTTACTCACAATAATCCTGCCCAGCCTTTGCAATTAGCTAAGCAATAAATTTTAAAAAACATCTGGAAAACTTTTTCAAGTCAGTCACATAAAATATGTCATTGTGGATAGATGCAAACAACCAAATTGTTTAATGCTGCTTTGGAATCAGTCATTACTTCTCTATACTTAATATTTACCCCAGCATCACCCCACCACTGTCAGTATAGGAAATGTCAGTATAGGAAAAGTTGTTGGAATATGTATGTATATGCACATAGCTATATGGAAGTAACTCTAAAGACTCCATTTATAAATGTAAATTATTGAGGTAAACACAGTGCCACCTGTGCTCAAATTTAGGCACTCCAAGCCCAGAAAATGTGGCAGTGGTAATGCATTGATTATCAGATACATACATAAAAATACACACAAAACTATTCACAAAAAGTGGTCTCAAAGCCCTCCAAAGTGGTGTTCGTTGCCCAGGTGTGTTCAGGTTTCCATGTCAGAGGGCAAAAAGGCAAAGGCCATTTAGAATCAGATTAGTCAAACTGCCTTGGGCAGACAGACATAGCTTTGTAGCACTGCTGGAAGGGCACCAGGGAAGGAAAAAGAGCGGCAGGACAGTGGCCACAACCACAGATTTCTTAATAAAGGTTTCTGAATAAGGTGCTTCTTAATAAGTTCTTAAACAACTTCCAGATTCCAGAAAGGATGGTTATAAACAATATAAATGGTATGTAGCACCTGCTAAATTGGTTCAGCAAGCTCAACTGCAAAGTCATGAAAATGTATTTTACATTTTAGCTTCATGCCACCTAATTTTCCAGCCTTTATTCCACGTGGGTGGATTATATCTGAAAACATTTCCCTAAGTCATTTAGGCTTTAAAACAAATCAAGTCATAACACTGCTGGTCAGCAACCTCCTTTAAGGTTTGCTTCAAATACTTCCGATGCATAAACTGTTTGGAAAAAAAAGGAAAAAATACTGGAGAACATCTGTCTATGTCCGTAATCCTACAGTATCTATGAAAACAATTTTGAGGCTCTAGTACCTTTCAAACAATATGATCAAATTTTCATTCTCTCCTTTTGCAACAACAGCAGGAAAAATATGGACCCTCCTGAAAGGCTACACGGGATCATTCGAAGGTGCTGGCCGGAGGGCCCTGGAAGGAGGGCACAGCAGGGACCATTTCTGAGCACGCAGCAGATGTTTCCTCCCCTTGCTCGCAAGGGGCAGACCAACTCGGGCACTTTCTGCAGGCTCCCAGCTCTTGCACGTGAGCAGCACTGGCTCTCGATTCCACCCCGGGAGCAAAGCTGCTGCAGGGCAGAGGGAAGGTTCAGAGTCATGGTAAGGACTGAGTTTGCAGTTCACAGCCTTTCCCTGAACTTGCAAGGATGGTTCTTGCCTCCTGATGCAGCTGTAAATAGCCATTTGAGAGGAATAATCAAAGCTGGCTAAATGTAACACTTGTCAAACCACTTCCTTTTGTACCATTATCTAGGGAAATTGTTTCAGATCAACCTTAGCTATTTTACAAGTAGTAGGCCATTTGCACTCGGGATGGACTACACTACCTGCGTTTTGTGAAATTTTAAGCATAGATGTCACTTCATATTTTTTCAGTTGGCTGACAAGTTTTACTTATTTATGATTTTAGGTTGAGAGAAAGGACTGCTTTGAGAATCTTACCACGTTGAAGGAGACATGGATACTAACACGCAGGAACACACTGCGAGCTAGCTAAGGCATTTGCTACAACCTTCAGGATGGATTTATTCTAGGCACAGGCAGTCACCATCCAGCAGTGTCACAAAAAGCTTCTCCCAGTTTATGGGAACACAAATACTATTGTGACTGCTAAATATGGAAAACTAATTTCATTACCGTCACTCCTGTAAATATAAATATATCTGTAGTTTCTGTATATTGTGAAAAAAATTCATGTGGCAGCTTTGGATACGGACTAACGTTTTCTTTTTTTCTGTTTCTCCCTCTCTACACCCCATACACAGACTTGGATAGGTAACCCTAAACAGTTGCCAATTTGGGGAGTCAGCTGAGCTTCAGCCTTCATAACAAATACCTGAAACCAAGTAAGATTTGTTATGTGATACTTATGTTTTAAATATATTATATACATTATGTACTTATATTTTTACATTAGGCAAGAGATGGTTGCAGCTGCTGCCACATTGCCTCCTACCAGATTAAATGTTCGAGAAGTGCTTCAAATTCACCAAAAGCGAATGACTCTGTGGTCCAGGACATAACATCAGTATTACAAAGATCATTAGCTAACCTATAGTTAAGTGCTGCTTCTGTTGATATTTCAAAAACATTAAGATATTAATGGGCATATATATTTAAACACTTACAATGAAATAAAGTGCTTGGACTGCACAAGAAGGCTCTATTATACCAGTGCTAAAAGTATTTTCATAGAATCCTATTAATTCAGAATTGAAGAGAAGCTACTAGTCAATTCCTCCTTTTAAACATCCAATTAACTTTTTGCAAAACAATTAGTTGCATTAGAATTTCAACATGCTTATTCTCTTCAGGACTTAATACTGAATAGGTCCATGTTACATGCCTCTACACATGCCTATTCTCGCAGATATTTTAAAAAGGGGATGATTTTCTTCTTTCTTGTTCCAATATCAGTTCTCCCAAAGTCATGATTAGATGTATTTTTTCCCCAGTGCAACGAAAAATCATTTAGCCAACAGTGTTAAGTGAGTGAAGTGACAACTGAGAAATTATGTTGCTGGAATGCCTTCATGCTGCTCATATCCCCCTGCTTGCATGTTTATAGGACATAGGGGAAACATTTTAGGGAGCTTGCAACTTTAATTATCTGGGAATAGCACTCAGAATTTAAGTCCTCTTCAGTTTTTGATTATCTGAGTAAGGGCCCAGGATTCAGATTGTGTGCAGCAAGCAGACTAGAGAGATAGTGGTGTCCCCTGCCCTAAATTTGTTTTCATATGTTATCCAAGACTCTCTAACATAATTGCCGACTACAACTTTTGTCAGATAGGATCCTCACGTGGATGCATGTGAATAGACAGGTAGCAGTATTTTGAACCCAATCTCCGTATTATGTCTACCAAGAATTATCTGATAGAAATAGTAAAGAACTTGTGTTATTCTCAACAGTTTTATAACCAGAAAATATTTCTTTAAAACTATAATTCTAAAATATAAAATCAAGTGATCCCTATTTGCACAGGGCTAGCAAAAGACAAGAAGACAGTGTGAGAAGAAATCAGTCACTTTCTCAGTGACAATGTTTTCTACTCTTCCCCTTGGCCTCCTGACACATGAATGATCTCCAACCTTAGAGAGAAGGGACAGAACATCTGAAAGGATTCCGCACACATTTTACTTCCTTTGCAAGATTCAGTCTCCTTGTGCAAGTGGTGCTTAAACTTCTAAAACAGTAAATTAAAAGAAAATCCTATTTGAATACAGCTGCCATCTGTCCGAATTCTGTAGTATCATCTTATTTTCAAAAAGCCTATCTCGCCAGAAATACTTGCAAATGTATTATGACTAATCCAAAACGTACTGATGTGATGTGACATTATCACATTTTTCTTTACAGTCTATCAAATATGAGTGCACTAATGTCAAGATTTAGACAGATGGGCACAGGAAAAAGGATCAGTAACCTCATTAAAGGGTGTTATGAAGCACAGTTTTCTGTTTCCCTTGATAAGGCTCACAAAATATCTGCAACAGCATGAACCTAAAAAGCAGTAAAAGTACCAGAGAAATACCAAGATGAGCAAGTACCAGAGAAATACCAAGATGAAACTCGTTTCCCTGTCAATGCAATGCACTTCAAGATTTGCAGTTGTTTCATTCTTAACCCTCTCAATCATGGAAGCTGTGTAGAACATGACCACCACCAGCAATCTTCTGTAATCACTCTGAGACACCTCAGGAAAATACAGTGCTAACACCAAAACTCACAAAGTTCAATCTGTGAACTCAGATTAATATAAAATAGCAGAAAACAAAATGCTGTTTTGTGTTCATGTTTATGCATTTGCTTTCCAAGGAGTCTTTCCATACTGCTTTACAAGTTGCAACTGCAAGACACTTCTGAAGACACGCTCTACAGAATGACCAAACATGCAAACTATGTAGACACAATACGATGTCAAACGCCCCAAAGCACAATCCCTAGAACGCGGTACAGGAGTGTTCCATCTACACATAAGTAATTAATCATCACATAGTGCACCACCACGTAGTGCTTACGAGTACTCGGTAGAGTTTGCATTTATTGTGGCAATATCACGTATCGTCAAGGGAAATTACATAGTGATGAACACCTGTTTTACATAGGGAGCTACTAAGCTCTGCATTAATGTGTCCCAAGCTGCTTCTCAGAAAAACTGTTTGAAGACACAGTACCTTAACCCTTTTAGCAAACTCCCTCTAATAAAAGCATCTTGAAATACTTTTAAAAGACCTAATACAAGTTTCTTGGTAGACATTCCCATAGAAAGCTTCTCAGTTTAAGTTCTTCAGCTTCCTACTGATTTTCAATTTCATTAGCTAGCATAATTCTAACTTTCCGTTTAATGGAAAAGCCTTCTCAAGTGAAGCCCTAGCAAAGCCAAGGAGAAAAAAAATAGTAAAAAGCATGAGTTTTTTTTTTCCTATTTAAAATGGCCCTCTGTCTTTGTTTCTTGTAAAAAAAAATATTATTACATATGACCCTGTAAAAGCAAAGTCCACACGTCTATGCTAACAGTGCATAATCTAACGGGAATAGTTAAAAGCTACATCAATAGCAGAATACCAAGAAAGGCAACAGTCAATAATCTGTTACTGCAGTACTTTAATTTTTAGTAACTCTTCTTAAAAATTTTTTTCTATGATTTCATATTACTTTAGGAATATCTATAAAAGGCACTATAGCTTTGAGAGATAAAATAGTTGTGAATTATAACGATAAGGAATGCTTTTTACAAAAAGAATTCAAACATTAGTAATATTAACCTAAGGTTCAACTGGATACTTTCTTGCTTATATTGTTATTCATAAAGTATTCAAAATTACAGGTTTCCTCCTCCCACTCTTTAATGACTGCTCTTACTCCAGAGGAAACTACTCCATCAAACCATCTGCCAGCACATGCTGAATTTATGCTCTGTAAAACAATAATGGCCAAAATCTATTTCTTCGACCAGCTGTGACAAACTGTACTCCGTTGTAAAGTACTCATGTTAGCAGGTCAAAAAATATATACTTTAACTCTTTTAAATTATTGACAGCAATTCTTTTTGAATGATTTTAATTTCTCATTAATTTATAACATTGAAATAAAGCACTATTTGAAGTGTTTTCTTCCAGATGTCAAAGTATGGGAATTACATTATATTCTTTCTTTTCAAGTTATTTTTTTTTCTTCTGGGTATAATTATAAACTGTCTAGGATTTACTTTATAATGAATATTTAGCAACTGCATAAGTTTATAAGCTGATGAACCAGATATATCTATCTTACCAGTGATTTCATTAATTTCTTACTTCTTTCATTGAGTACTCTACAAAAAGAAGAAACCTTCTAGCAAAGTTGTTCTAGCATGTGCCTAAAACAAACTGCTGATTGAACAGCTGATTGCCCAAGTAATTGTGAAATTATAGAATGGAACACATTTGGGGGAAAAAAAAAAAAAAAAAAAAAAAAAAAGAAAATTTATCAATTAAAAAAAAAAAAAAATTGAAAATAACAAAAATACAGAGCAAGCATGTATATTTTAGAACGTATGTTTTTCCTGGTCAACAAGTACAGAACGTAGGAGGATTCATGAAGAAAACAAAATAAATGCACATTCTGCCACATTTCAAACCTTGTGCATAATATTTTTTTAAAAAAGCAGTAATGTTAAAAAATGGAATAACTGGTTAACATAGATGTTGTTTGTTTTATAGTAAGGAACACGAAAACAAATTAAAGAATTTTTTTAAATGCTTTATTTTTTTTAAACTTTTTCTTAGTGAATACAGAATATTCAATATAAGACTATATCAATGATTACTATGTTGCTAAAATATCAAGTCCACAGAGGCATGAGAGCAAGTGAAACAGGCCACCTGCAGCTGTGGAGGTGGAAATTAGAAATAACAAAAATTCATGGGCAAAAGGGAAGGAAAACAATAAAACAAAGGAACAAACAAAGACAGAAAAAAAAAGAGAGTTAAAATAGCTATCTGATACAATAGCCTGAATATTATATTTTGATTTGTGCTTAAAGCCCTTATATAAAAAAGGAGCACAAAACTGGAGTGACATTTAAAACACACCATCCACAGGTTTGAAAAAGAACCAGGAGCAGCTTGCAGCAGTAACTAAAACATAAATATTAATTATCATTTTGTTTTTGTTTGAATTAAAACCCTATTAAAAAGTCTATGTCAAATCAGTAAAGTAATTTTAAAGCTTGATTAAATTATAGTCCTATCTTTGTGCAGTTAATTGTATTGTGTAGATACAGTAAGTATCTACAATACTATCTAGAGGTATTGTACAGGCATAATAAGGGATGATACAATTCAAATTTTGCAAGTCTTCTGCAAGCTTTGACAGTATTTACCGGTACAGATATTAAATTGCAATAGACAAGTTTATAATGTGATCCCTAAGGTACAAGAGCAGGAGGGGAAGCTTTTCCAAATTCTACCTGCCACATATAAGTAGATTTTAATCTCTTCTGCCAATTAACTGTAACTTTGGGTAGTTAATGGGTGGATCAGTGGTGGTTCCCAGTACAATATACATACAAGTCACAAAATAAAACCCACCAACGTTCAGGGTACCTGATGTGCTTAGGTAAAAGAGCAGCAGGTTATACACAGGGAAATCACACTGTTGTCTTTCAGTCCAGGAGACTGGGTGATTAAAATAGGGGAAATAAACAGAGTTGTCTTGTCATGATCTTAATTTGATCATATCGCTGTTCCTTAGAAAACCAATCTTCGGCAAAGACAGAAAAATGCTTTTTTTAAAACAAAACAAAACAACAACAACAACAACAAAAATCCCCCACAAGAACACTTAGCATTTTAACTGTGTTTCCGTTCTCCAGCGCCTTCCCTAGCAGAAGACCTGCGTCAGTGCATCTCCTCAGCACGAGTGATCTATGCAGGGACAGCAGCTGGAGTTAAAGCAGTTTTTCAACAGCAGTAATGCCTCCTACATATTGAAATACTAGTACCAAATATTAATCACTGTTAACGTATAAGCTCGCGGGCTCGTAATTCTCCCCGCGTTGCCCCATGCTGTTCGCAGGTGCTTCTCCCGCTGCGAGGAGGTTAAGTGGCTGCTGCTGCTGCCTGGCGCATGCAGGTGGATGCTGCCCCGGCTTGCGTGCGCGAGAGGCAGCGCTGTTCTGGGATTAGAAACACCCTCTCTTCCAAGGGTGCAGCCTGGCCCAGGGAAAGGCTTCAGATGCGTTCTGTTGCTAACCTGTTAGCAGCGGCTAACCTCTAGGAACAGATTTTATGCTGCCAACTTGGCTGAGTTTGTTTTAAAGGGAAAAGGGCTGTTCACAGAGCCTGTGCAGCAGCAGCCACGGGAATACTAGGTGCCTTTCACTGCAAATCACTGTTGAGCTGGAACAGCTAATACCTAGACCTTTGGCTTTGCAGTTAAACACGTGTTTTCTAAAGCTATTTGAAATATGTGTTTATTCTGCCTTTGAAGAATAACCAAAGCCACAATTGCTCTGACTGATAAATGATTTGGTCTCTGCGTTGCAACAATGTGTCACGGCAACAGGGGACACAAAAGAGGGACAGGCACAAGCAAAGCTGGACAGGGTTAGCAGGGTAAGCGCAAGATCTACTCTGTATCTCAGTAGCTTGGTAGCACCAACTGAGAGGAGGGGGCAGCACGGGGCACGGCCCTCGCAAGGACAAGCACAGCCACAGCCCCGTGCTCAAGCCAGGCCAGGCTGGACGGGCCGACGCGCAGCACAAGGGCCTGCTCACCAGCCGCACGCGCACGCGCCTCTCGCTGGGAAACCATCAGGAAAAGGGGGAAAGAACACGAGATAAGCAGCAAGGCTTGAAACTGCCTTGCTCGAAAAGACAAGTATTAGCACTACAGTCATGTACTTTCTCAAGTATTATAAGCATTGCATTGGTACCTCTCAGCAAAAGATGGCAAATAAAGTATGTACAAGTGAAAACAGGCTACTTAAAATGGTGTGTGTGTGTATGCATAGGCATATAAAATACCCCAATGGTATTATAACCATTATATATATTTTCTTTGAGCTGCAAAGGCCAGTTATCAGAAGATAACGAGATTATGAATGGCCTAACTCAAACGGCCCATAAATGATATGCTTTATAAAACACATGTGCATGAAGTAGCCATCAGTCCTACTTTGAATTATTTCAGTGGCATAAGAATAATGCATAGGCAAAAGCTAAAATATGAATTATGAGGGAATTGCTTTCTTTTTGTTATTCAAGTCCTCACCTCTGCTTACTTTTCTTAAATTTTGTGTAGTGGTACTTTTTTCCCCATTCATCTGTTTTGCATATGCAGTATACCAGAAAGCACTGTACAATAAATGCTCAGTAGCTTCTGGCCTTGAACAGCTTATTCGTCTAATTGCACATCCCTGGTGGATTTTTCATAATACTTTACAGATCTAATTTAAATACTTTTACAGATTCATCAAATACATTCTCTGAGGCACATTTATTCAGCTTATTTTAAAAACTTCTAATGAATTCTCTCAATATGTAATTCTATATTCAGCATCATGATTTGAATTAAATATTATTGAACAAGGTGTTCATTATTGGATATGAATAATAATTAGGGCAACAGTAACCTTTACTATGATAACAGTTCTATTCTTTTTCTTGGAAGCTTTATTTCCTATGTGTATAAAGATCTTCCGTCTGAAAAACAACCTTAAATGCAAGAGATAAATAAAACTTTATCTGTCCCAGCTGTACAGAGGCTTGATCTATTTAGATCTTCTATTGAAAATATAAATATATCTTCCTACTCTTGTGTCGCTAGTCAGCAATATAAAGGTCACTGACTTAGTACACACAATACAACATACACTGATACTATGACAGAACCTAGATTTCCCTGGTACCACACATTAATTTTGACACTGGCTGCTTTACTGAAGTATTTCTCATTTGTTTTGAGTAGAGAAATGAGTTCCCAAGAAGATTATGAAGTGCATTCTCCTGGAATCCGTTTCTAAACGCATAAAAGACAAGAAGATAATCAAGAACTGCTGAGTGCATGAAACCAAAGTGTATCATGCATTACTGACCTGACTGCCTTCCATGCCGAAAGGGCTGGCTATGTGGATTGTGGAAGAGCTGTGTCTAATATCCCTTGACTTCAATAAGCCTTTCAATACTGCACTCTTATCCAGCAGCTGAGGAAGCATGAACTGCATGCACAGACTTTCAGATGCAATGAAAAATGGCAGGACTACCAGGCTTTGCATTAAGTCATCAACCTGTAAAAGGCAGAGCATCCCAGCAGTTGACCATATTGCCCAGCATCCTCTCCAGAGACTTGGATGTTGAGACAAAATGGCCCTTTAGGAAATTTTCAGATGACACTAGGAAAGTAGCTGATGTATAACTGAAAAACTTCAGTCCAGGGGGTCCTTGAGAACTGGGCCAAGAGAAACATCATGAAATTCTGCTGAGAAGGATAAATTTCTATACCCAGCACAGGCTGTGAACAGACAGACGGAGTACCAATCCTGCTCCCCTCAAAAGCAAGAAAAAGAGAGGATTGCAGTGAACGTGGGGTTGAGTATGAGCCCACAGTTTGTACTTTGTGAACAAAGCAAGACAAACAACAAACTGAGGCATGACAAGCAGACAGAGGGAAGTTATCATCCCCCTCTTCTTGTTAGTGGTGAGGTTGCACCTGAAACACTGTGTCCACCTCCGGACCTCACTGTAGAAGAAGGGCGTGGAGAAGCTGAAAAAATTAGCCCAACTGAACACAGCTACAAAGCTCATGACTTCTGAACAGGGAGAGAAGCAGAGGCACCCCAGCTTGCTCGGTCCTGTGACAAAGTGCTTCAAGGACACACAGATAATGAAACTCAACTCTTCATACTGACAACAAACGAAATCAAAAGGGACAAAAGGGACAACAGACGCATCAGCTTGGAAGATTCATAGAGAACATCAGAAAAAAAAAATTCTTCACTAGGAGGGCATTATAATGCTGGAGACTGGAATTTCTATCCCTAGAGGTTTTACAGACCTGGTTAGACAGAACCATAGCTCTCCTGGCCTGGTGTTGGCCAGAGCCATGCTCTCACCAGGAGCTGGGACAAAGTGACCCACAGGGATCCTTTACAACCAACATTTCAGAGTCTTTTGAAATTACTGCAAAAAAGAAAATACAAACCAATGACAAGCCTTACCTCTAAAATTTAGAATTCCTAAAATACAAAAGTGGTCTATATTAATACATGAAGGTTTTGTTCTTCCAGATAATTAGTCTGGTAACTCCAATTCTGGAAGTATGTCACAGACCATAAGACAAGGAGCACATTCTGGTACGTTGTAGGCTACAACCATGAGCACATAGGTGTGCTGTCCACCTACAAGGCTACAGAGTTTAGGACAAACAAATCTGAACAATCCTGTTCCACACTGAGATGCATTTCATCTGCACTATGAGACAAAAAGGAAAGGAGGAGCAGACAGACAGAAGAATTGCAGCTTAGGAAATTCTCCTTCTCTTTAAATATTGTGTCATGAAGGCTGAAGGCTGAATTACAGTCATGAAAAAGTAAATTAGTAAGCATAAATTTCTGAGGTTTTTTTTTTTTTTTTTCCAGAATCAGCCATCAAGTAGTAATTATTGATTTAATGTCATTTACTCTAGAGCATATATTCATATTTCTATTTGAGGTCAAAAATTGTTGGGGGGTGTATTGTAGTTGCACGGGGTTAATAGTTGTATCCAGAAGGAGCTGAACGATTAATTTGCAAACACAGTAACAACCAATGACTGGAGCTGCAAACTCATGTTACGTTATATCAGTGACTGCCTTGCACAAAATAATACCTTGTGGCCTACGCAGAAGCTCCTTAATAAGGCTTATTGTGTTCCAAAAAAATATCATTCCTGCACCATGGAAAGAAGAAAAAGTAATTCTCACTATCACTTTTTAGTATGAAGAGCAATCAAGTTACCTATCAAAACTTGATTTTTAAAAGCAATTCATTATTAGACAAACACTTCATCTTTTTAAATGAATCTAGTGCTCAAGAAGCAACAGAGTGGGAACTGTAGAAAATGATATCCTGTTTACCCTCAAAAAAGGAACAACAACAACAGTAACACTCAGTTACTAAGGTGATGAGAGCTGAAGAGTTACGTTTCAAAAGACCAGGCTGAGGAGGCAGCTGCAGCCACCCAGGATCCAAGGCGCAGACCTGGTGCTGCACAGCTGCCTAATCCTGGCTCAGGTTTTACCTCAAAAATTGTTGCTACATCCGAGTAAGACAGACATGAGAAAAATGAAAGTATGGTTGGCCTATACACGCCCAAACTTAAATTCAACTTTAACATCATGAAGAAAAATGGTAATTCAGACCAGTGAACATAAAAAGTTTTCGAAAAATGTACATCCTCCTTCAAACTCCTCAATCATATCTAGCAGTAATGATTAGATAAAAATACAACTAGTGGGTCACTCTTATTGTAAAATAATCTATGAAAAATGTGACATGCACAGGAATTCAATTATATTTTACTATATGAAAAGTTTGAAATGTCTGCCTTAATCTGTTTAGATCATTTGGTCCGCAAATTTATAGTGACAGATACTAGATTTAAAAAGGGTTCAATATTAATTACTTCTAATTTTAAATTATTTTTAGTTCCTAATCTAATTGAAGAAATTACCTGCAACCTCTCAGAAAACCCAATTTTTTAATTAAAGCAAAGAATGACGATGACCTGGGGAGGATATACCCGGTTCATCTTGGAAAAAGATGACTAAAAAGACAAAATCATATTCACCTTAACTGCAGAGTCATAACCTGACCCGAAGCTCTGTTTTATTTTAATCTTCTGCTTGTTCCTCATTTAGTTTGAATAGTGTCGGGAGCAAAGGTGACCTGAACGAGGCTAATGGATGTAGGTCGCACTACGGCTCAGCAGCTGCCAAGACAGACCTGCCTGCACCTCACGCCAGTCACTAGCTGCTCCCTGGCACCACGTTGTCACCTTCTGCGTGTTCTGGAAAATCAGGTCCCTTCAGAAAATAAGCTCCATTTGTATACGCAGTATTTTTGCAGTTGCTCTAAAAATGAACAGGTTACATACTGCAAAACAACTGCTTCAGTTCTAGCAAACATTTTGATATACGTCCCAAACCTCTGTTTTGTACCTTTTAGGTACAAGAGACTGATGGGGAAAGTATAGTCACGTAAACATAGACACTTTTCCTGGTCTTGAGTTTTAGTTTTTACATCATAAATCTAAAGTATTCTAATAAGCTAGACTTAGCATCATCTAGAAACTCCGCAGGTCTTCTGTCTCAAACTTCTAAAAAAAGCACAAAACCTCAAGTTTAGCACACTCAACTTGATAGAAGTATGTCAATATAGGATAGAAATGTGTAATCTCTGTTTTTAATCAAGGTAACCTGGGTGCAAGAAAACAAAACATTTAAGAACAAAGATTTATGAGATGGAATGAAGTGCTTGTCCAAATGACATCCAAACTGAACATCCTAACACCGGGTTATTTGGGAGTAAAGGCTGCATGTCTACCATCCTCTTTGTCTTTCATGCATTTGAAAAGACTATGTTTATCCTAAAGCACAACGATCTTTTTATCTTTCTTTTGTGGAAAAACAAGGACAGAAACAGAGTTTGAAGTCACAGAAAGCTTTTCCTACTCAAGCCTGTCTCAGATAAACAGTACAAAATTTACATTCTTCATAAAAAAATTTAATTTTATCTGAGAGCATATCATGCTGTTCTCCACCATCGTGTCAGGAAATGAGAATAATTAAAATAAAAAGCTATTTATAAATGAATTATTATAACTTTTGCTAGAAAACATAATTAGTAAATTCTCCGAGTTTTCAACTCCGAATGAAGTTCTATTTATAGCTCTGTTCTGAGAAATCAGTAATATTAACAGAATAATAACATGAATAATAAGGCTATAATTAAATTTTCTTTTTCTATTTAGGAACAATATTCTGTCTATTCACAGACAGAAATACAGAGAAAGCTGTACATGGTTCTTTTTTCATCTTTGAAAAAATGTTATCTTTTGTTTAATGTATGATGTCCTGCACAGATTTAAATTTCCCCATCTTTACCTCCCCCATATAAACTTATCCTTTAAAAATGCACATTGGTCCCTGGCAAAGCAAACAAAGAAAATTTTCAGTGTTGAAATGAAATGTTATACATAATCTCTATAACATGTCTATATAATCATGCTCTGCAAGTGAAATTTATTAGTGTAAAATCATCTTTTTTATAATCATCTTGATTCTTCCTTTGTATTTGACACCTGATCATTCTTCATTTACTTTAATCTGCACCATAAGCCCCATAAGCCCAGCATGTTTTAAACAATATAATAGAGAAATACTATACAAAAATATTAACCGCTATTACTCATAACTCAGTTGTAACAACATGAAGCTGCAACATGCTGTTTTATATTAACAGACTTGGCTCCTATGGTCAAAAACATTATAAATTTCACCTTAAATAGTGAATATGAAACACTACACAAAAATTATTCCAAAAACAGAGCTCCATGGAGGACAACCCTTTGACAAAACCTGAAACGTTCTCTTCTTCAATATCTGCTAGCCTTCTAATCAGCCCAAGTCAAAGCTTAGGATCAGGCTCTACAGTTTACAAACACTAATTTACTTCAGCTATTTCACACTAATAATGAAGTTGGAAAATGAGTGAAACAGAAGTGGAATGCTGAACAATTAAGATTCTCCTCATAAGCCCATCTCTATCATTTTATTAAAGGCAACTGGGAAAACCCATACTGAATAACTAATTCAAAATTGTATTTGTAGAAAACAAATTAATGTAATAATTTTCCTTCTGAAATTAATTTAAATCTCTGTGGATGCTCCAGCAAATTTACTCTTTACTCTGCATACAGAAAGTTATGAAGAGCCTTAGTGCACTGCTTTAGGCACAGATTCATTGCCTCATTGCTAGCTCTAATGGCTATTCCCACCTAGAAGACTTGCTTTACAGCACATGCAGTTTGCTCCTGCACTTACATCAGAAATTCTGAATATTGCTCTGCTGTCTTGCCAGACGATAAAATGAGATAATTTCCAGGCTAAATTAACGAGCCTGAGTAGATCATATAGTATGAATCCCATTTTTTTTACATTTTATAGCCTTTTTCAATTTCCTTCAATCAAACAGCTGGCCCTGCAGTACTTCCATACTTTTTCAGTATTTTTTCTTCCCATCCGCGTGTTTGTGAGTCATAAAAGAGGATCCACTAGACTTAGCAATGAACGAACTAGGCTGGGAAAGGCACTCTCCGGCCAGGGGCACAGACAGTTAAACAGCCCGGTTACGTGTGTCCTGCTTGAAGGTACTGGCCAAGACACTGTTCTCTGTTCATGTGTTCATTCCCCACCTACCTCTCTATTTTAAAACTTCTGATTTAACATTTGTTGGCATAAGAATTAATGTTCTACTTGCTTGCAAACCTAAAGCTATTTCTTCTGTTTTTCCAAAATTTCTTACTGAGAGATCTCTGTATTCTGTCATGTAAGTTGGATTAAATGACTTAACTTTCTATTTGCAAAAACCATTGAGGGTTTTATAGGTAAATTGTTTTAGGCAATCCTACTTCTGAAGCAAAAAAGGAACAGACCTTCGAGAGTATTTCTTACCGCGCTTACACAAGAAAGGCAAATTAAACTTCTCCCTGGTTACTCTGTGAACTGTGTGTGTGACTGATTTTAAGGGAATTTGAGAGTACTTAGCACTCTGCGAGTGCAAGCATTATCCTATCCAGTCCATATGCAGCTACATGACTAATATATACTCATATGATTTAAGGAAACTCTGACAGCAATTTGACATTTACTTAAAAACAGTGTGACCTAGTATCTTGAAGCTGTATCTCCAGATCTTTACGAACAAATCTTTTGAGCAATCAAGAGCAAGCCTCACTCTTCCTACATAACCTGCTGTGTTTTACCTGCCAAAGAAAACAAATATCAAGCAACTGCTTTACAGATTAAAAAGATTTGAAGATGCAAAACAAGAAGAAATATCCATGTTACACAGGTTAGAAATGTACTTTAAAGGGATATACTTCAAAAGAGCAGGCTTATTAAAAAAAAAAATTGATTAATCACACTAAGAAAAACTAGTATTTCAATGTAAGTATTAATTGAAACTTCTCTTGAATTATAAGGCAATATAACCATCTGAACAGAAAGATATGTTTTTCATTCCAAGACTGGGGACTAATCTTGACCAGTGAAAAAGAACTATCCAAATCATTAATATATTAAAATTGCCACGAAGTAATTATGTATTAATGTGATTTAAAACAGCTATTGGAGATGACAGTTGCTGATTATCTATCATTAAATTGAATTTTATAAATCTATCAGACTTTTAAAATGGGTTTAAATCTAAACTGCTTTTTCAAATCTTCAGCTCAAATCCAGCACTGAAAGAAGCCAGCAGTTATATGATTAATCTGACCACTAACAGTTCTGTATTTTATTTAATATGTAACTTTTGTTGAAAGTTAGCTTTAAGGGTGGTAATGTCAGATTCTTTGTTATTATTAACTGTAGCTGTTTTTTAAATTATTCAAACCAAGCCTACATGTTGCTTTTCATTCAGATGGAAAGCCTGATAATATAAAAATAGAAAGCTCAAATGAGAAATAATCACCTTTTGAAAGTGGAGAGCTGTCTCTTTGAGGTGCATGAGGCTTACTTCAGTTTGTAAGAATTATAATGTTGATAAAGGTGAAAAACAATAATGAGACCTAAACTGTCCCCTCTGAGATACTTCTATTCATTAGACTCCTGTGGGTAACTAAGAAGAAATAATATTTCTGATAGCAATCCGTTTTAAGTTACTGCTAAATCTGAAATACAGCAGTTTGCAACTCTGTTTTTAGTGATTAGGTGTTAACACCAGATTAAAAAGTGTATGAATACAAAGGCAAAAGAAAGCTAAACTTTAGAAAACTGCAGAGGAAGCTAAGCTGCAGACTCTTTTTACTCACATTAACATGCAGATCCTTGGGGTTTTTTTTATTTCTTGGTGGAAGATGCTAAGACTGTCTTAGCCTTATTCACTTCTACTATTATTATTCTACTCCTATTAGAATGATTATTTTTTGTTACTTTATAAGGCAATAATACAGAAAACTATTCTAGCTATGTCTCCCTCCTCCCCTCCCCTTCTTAGGTATCAATTAACTTGGAATAACTAAATTACTTGGGTGTTCCTGCATGGCCAATTGGTTGATACACGAATTTTAAAGAAGTGAAAAGAAAAATAGGGACAGCACTGAGATATTCCAAAATGTTTGCTAGCGCCTTTCACCCCAAACTTATTCAGACTTAGAAACATTCAAGAAGATTATATATAGACTTAAAGTTATGCTAATTCATGATTTGTAGAACCTCCGTATTTTATAATAGTGGTGGCTTAACTGAATTAAAAAGTATATAGTAACCACATAACATAACCATGTTTTTTTTCCTCGTTTTGACTATGCTAATGGTTTATTATTTTCCATTCTTTTCTTGGGCTGTCACCCAAAAGTCCGTGTGTAAATGTGGAAAATGAACAATTCTATATTGTCCTCCACTCCACAAGGCCATGCAAAATAAGGACCTCCTTTATCTCTTGCCTTGAATATATCCCTTGCTGCATTTCTACCTTTTAGCGTTTGTAGCCTGGAGTGGAATATTCACGTCACATTTGATTTGATATGATAACAAATAGGAGACTTGTTCGCACTATGCAGAAATTTGCAGAAGGGATTTCCACACTACCTTTTACTGATTTTACTACATTTACCTGTAGTAAAATGAGAAGGGCTGCAGGACTTATTTTTGTTTGTTTTAAACTTAGGAGATTCAGTCTTCGGTAGGAAACTGATGTGCAAGAACCCATACGGACATTACCCACCAAGGAGGCCTTCTGAGTCAGCATCCTTTTGCACGGCTGAAGGTTGATGATTCTTATAGTATTTATTTTACTCCATTTACAATAAGATACACATAGATTTTTAAAGGTACTACCCTTAAAGTCAGTAAGTCTGACAGCTCTATTCAATAGCAAAGGTTTAAACAGCTCTAGCAGAATCATGTAATTTTATCAGGACATACCTTACTTAAAGGCTTCTGGCAGGCTTAGGTATGTCAGGTAAAGTGCTACCCTCCAAATCAAATATACACTCTGAAAAGAACATGTAGCCCTCTGATACAGATTCTATATTTTCCCCCAGGGCACTACTCATTTTCACTTGCTATTGAGTAATATGCATTGTCATCAGTTTTCTGTGTCTGTAGGGAATCACTTCTCATTCCTTACTATGCGGAATAGAGACATATAAAGGGAAGAGGGGGCGGCACAGAGACTTCCCTGCCTTAATGCCAAGCAGAGTAAAAGCTATCCAGCACTCATCCTCTCCCATGTCAGCTGTTATACTGAAGTGTTTTTTGATTTGCTTGGTCTTTCGCTGTTTCCCCCCCCACCACCCCAGATATGCCTATACGCCTGCTCAACAAAATGACATTTACACATTGCTAGAATGTGCAGCACTTAATGCTATGAAATAAATTCTTAAACATAGCAGAACGTTATTAGTTCAGAGAACTTGGGAGGGTTGCACCAAGGACAGCAAGGAAAACTGCCTTCGCTAGTGGATCACTTACCTGGGTTTTTCTGGGAACAAAATCCTGTGCACTGAGAGTTAAGCTCCTAAGTAGACACTTCTGGCTGTCAGGAAAAACACAGCTTAGCGACTCCTTTCCTGATTAGGAAAGGAGATGGATAAGCACCCTGCCCAGGCACCACAGGGCTTCAGCATCACTCTCAGTGCCTGAATTTGATATCATAAAGTTGTACGTAGGAGCTTAAATAACTCCTCTAAATTGTACGCCTATACTCTGACCATGCAACTAGATACTACGGCCATCTTTATCCTCCTTGTATTCTTTGCCAGCTCGAAAACACTTGTTAAAATCAAATTTACTGCACACGCCACAACAGCAAATAAAATCTTTACAATATGTTGGCTTCTGAAGTCTCTCCTGGCATGATCAGCTTCACTCAGCGTTAACATATTCATTAATGTTCATGAAGGAAAGAAATCATTAAGGAGTTTTCAAAGGCTTAATGCAACAGGAATTACCAGCAAACTAAACCTGTGCTATCCGTCATAACAAGATTAATAGGTGTTGCAAACCAACAAATGAAATGAAAACAAACACATGTATTAGGTTGATATATTTTTCATCAGAATGCCATTTTCTTCATGTTAGACTTGAAACTATGCATTTATTTTTGCAAAATGATACTCAGTATTCTTCATGCATATCATAGTTTGCCATTATGCTTAGGAAATTATAACAGCAGTTGTTGGTTGATGGTCTTAATTACTTGACTAAAATGTAACACTACATTCAAAAAAGAATTCAGACCCTTTCATCAGAAGTAAAGTTTTTTTCATGTTATTTTGTGTATTACAGATTCCTAAGGCTTGAAGCTCTATTTCAAACAGACCTGTCTTATGTGTTATATATGAACAGACCACAAAGAGGTTCTTAACCTTAGAGGATTAGCTGATACAAAAATGTTCTGTTGCCTTAAGAGCATTTTACAGGGGGAAAAAGAAAGCCAGAATTACTCATTGCAATTACTGATTCAGAAGAAAACTTTCAATTCATATGAAATCTTATTTTCCATTCTGCAGGACAGACTCACAAGTTTCTAGATCCTGGAATGATGCTTGAAGCCCTATTAATGGGAACAGCAAACTCTATTACACGTTATAAAGTGTGTTTTAACAAATGAAAGTGTTAACCCATCTCAATAACATGCTGGACGCTGTTCATTTGACTTTGATGCCAAACTTCCTCCTGTCACACAAACACATCCCTGTACACCTAATTAACGGCAGCCTCCAAAACTCACAAGGGCTTTGTAAAATTTTAATTAAAGAAAATGAACAGACTCACTATAACAGTTCATTATAGCACCCCTGCATTCTGCACTTAAGCAGTTGGACTTCTACAACTTGTGCGTGTTCAGCCTTGCTGACACACAGCAGTATCCGAGGATCCAACCTGGTGACCTGAGTACCAGAAGGCACAGAACATTTTGTTTCTGATGGTGACAAGGAAAATAAAATATAATTCAAAATACAATTTGTAAATGTCATATGCAATATGTTAAAAAAAAAAGGAGCAAGTCCAATGTTATTATGCACTAAAATATTACTAGGGTTCACTGAGAAGAATTAAACAATTTGAAATAGAACAAGTTTACTGCAGAGAAGGACATGAGACGGTTTCGTGATTATAAGCCACTGTATGGATTGTATGTGCTACTTCATGCACTACTCCTTCTCCTAAAATAGCCAATATTACCAAACACGTGAAGATGAAAAAAACATTGAGAAGGGAGGCCACGAATACCAAGGATAAAATCCTACAGCATGCTCTGGTTAGTGACTTCGATGAACACTCGTGACGAGATGAAGCTTGTAAATACATTGTCCTTTAGAAAAACCCTGCAGAACTTTGGTCTTAGATTCCAAACCCCCAAGAAATTGATGACATTATGCAGGAGATGCCACCTGGTCACCTAAATACTCAAATACTCAGCTCTGGCTGGACAAATTAAGCTGGAACAAAATAGATCTGGAAAACAATCCCGTGTCTGGCACTTGCTGCATTAAAACCCTGCAAATAAAGTCTAAGCACAGTGAAAAGTGCATTTCAGCCACTGGGGAGAGCTTGGACACCTCTTGTGCGACCAAGGTTCAGAGGGGTCGATTACTGCAATCCCAGGGCCTCGGCTGCTCAGTGCAGACAATCAAAAATCTAATATTCTCCTGGAACTCTCAGCAGCTGAACCTCCTTGCGAGGAGCTCAGAAACTTAGCATGGGGAAATTAAACACCAGGGCTCATCTAGATCCCTTTATAATGTTTTCCAGACAGGAGGGGAGAGTGATGCAGGAGCCAAAAGGTGCTATGAGCTTGCCATGATATTACATAGGTTTAAAAGCAAGTAATTGCTTTTTCATGAGTCTCTCTTTTTTGCTTTTACATATATAGTTTATTGTTTTACATGTTTATCTCATATAGTCAGGAGCACAATAGGAGGATGGTAATTTACAGACTGGGTAAACAATTACAGATTCATAAAATAGGTCCTCTATTAAAAACTGTATTTAAATATTTAATATTTTAAAAGTCTACAAATAAAATAATCAAAATATTTACAAGAAATACTGATTAGTAAGAGGGATAAATTAACAGTCTTCTCAATTAGAAGTCAATACACTGCAACATATGTCTCCTTCCTTTTCCTATTTTATTACAAAGCATAATACCTTATGGACAGTTACTGGCTAAACACTTAAGAATATTGATTGTGATTTGTGAATTCCTCTTAAGTTTAGCAGTGTCACTTCACTTTCTATCTGATAGCTTGCCTCTCTTCTACCCATATTATTTAGCTTTTTGTTAAAGCCAGGAGGATCAGGAAATAAAGAACAATGCAGAGTATAAACCAGATCTCAAATCTTAACCTTGCAAGTAATGCAATTCACAGAAAAATGTTCTTTTTTTAAATAACAAAATATGGATGGTTGTAAATGTAATATATGAAAAGAATATTAACTATCAAACCCTGTAAGAAAAAAAAAAAAAAAAAAAAAGAAAGAAAAGTTATATCTTTATGTCTTAACCCTCCAACCTCCAATAGCACCAAACACTTCAGGAAGCTAAGATATCCAGGGGTTAAGAACATTCAAATCCTTACCAAAAATACACACTGTATCAAAAACTATTTTAAAATATGTTGAGATAGCCAGTCAAATTTATCTACTGCGTTGTCAGTTGAAAGTTAAAACAGAAAATAATATTTTCTATTAGTTTTTTTTTTTTTTTAACCTTGAATTCTGTGAAGGCTAGCGACCTTCTCCAATGATAGTCTTACACAGAATATCTTAAACTGTAATAACAGTCAAGGAACTGAATCACAGCAACACACGTGGAAGATGGAGGGAGGTTTCAACTTGATTAACTATGGTAAGATTTACCCTCAGAACTGGAAATGAGATTTAACGTTCCATTCTCTTGAGCTACCAGAGTATACTGCAATAACCGGAGTCATTTGCAGTTTTTCTGTATTACAAAAGTAAGTGCATCACCACATGACAGGACAACGCATAAACAGAAAATAGGGTCAGAAGGGATTATAAATCCATCTAACACTCTTCTTGCCTTCTGAAGGCAGATGCTATCTAACCAGAAGGCAGGTACTATCTAACCTTTCTGGAAACACCTTGTTTCCCAAACAGTTTTGTACCTACCTTACACTGGTTTTACCTAAACTACCACTTCTAGCTTGCTTATCAGAATGCCATCTCAGACAGCATCAACAGCTTTCATAAATTTAAGATACATGACATCCATCACTCCCACCCATTCCAAAAAGCCCATTAACCCATAACAAAAATCAGCTCCCATTGCCCTGGTGTGAATTATTTGTGACAAATCAATGCTAGCTCTTACTCGTGTCTTTACTTTCTAACCACATACAACAGTTAAAAGTTTTTTCACCTATTTATTTCATTAAAACTGACTAATCTGTAATTGCTTTTTTTTTTTTTTTTTGCCTTTGAAAACATCCATTTTGCTACCGTCAGAAATACCCTGCATTTTCTCAAAATTACAGACAGCTAACACTTTCCTCACTTATATTACTTGTTAATTTAAAAGAGGTTGCTTTTCATAAAAGACCTTTTTTTCCAACTTATCTATTCAGTTTGAATATTGAAAGGAAAAATTGGGCTCAATAAGAATAAATCATTTGAGGGTTCTTTGGGTCTTTTACATTGTTTGGGAGCTGGAACCAAAATTTCATTATTTGCACAGCTTGAGTCACACATCTTTATACACACTTATATCTGTGTGTGTGTATATATATATATGCAAAATGCAACAAACAGAGGTTGGTATTGGTGTGACTTTTATTATAGTCTGGGAAGGAATTATAATTGGTTGTATTTTTCTCAGAAAAGAGTTTGAATTTATAATTTCCTTTTAGACAGTCTTTCTCAAAGTGTCTTTAAAATTGTATCAGCAGTACAGAGAGATGCAGCTATTATGGACTTGATTTCCAGAGTGCTGAGCATGCACAGCTCCCACTAAAGTCCATGGGAGCTTTAGATGATAAGCAGCTCTGAAGAAAAAAAAATGGATCATTTCTGCGTTACTACATAGCACAAAGCCTTGACTAATAAGAATAACTTTATTTTGGGAAAGAGTATGATAAAAAAGCAGAATGAGAAATATATTTCCCCCCCCCCGAATGTCTGAAATATGTAATTTACTCTCTTCATTTAAAAATGCAAATAAAGAACTCATGCTCCATAGCCACAATTTTCCATAGATTAGCTTTTAATTTTCAGGTGGTGAGTTTACCTACTGCAGACCTTAATGCTGAAAGTAAACTGTGATTCTGATTATAATGAAATGTTATGGTCATATTTCATACTGAGATCTCTTCTGCGGTTGCTTTTACATCATCTCTGTTTACTCTGGCTTAGCAGGGATGCAGTATTAGCAACACACATGATGTGATTTATAAGATTTCCTGTCCTCTGAAGAAATCATTTGCTGTGGTATCAAATAGCACTCAAGGTTAATGTTTGCACTATACAACCCCATGCACCATTTACTTGGAATGAAACAAAATCCTTTGCCTGCAGACTTTGTAATTGGCATACGAAATTCCAGCTTCTTCCAGGGAGCATCAGTATTACAGTGCTTAGGATCTGGTAATACAGGCAAAATATATTTTCCTTTCCAGAGCAGCAGAAAGGAATCATTAATGCATGTTAAGCATTCTTAATGCAAAACCCTGAGCATTGCCAATTCAAGTCATTACCTAGGAAAAGCAGCAGACTCTTAAGGCACTGGGAAAGGGCCTGAAGCGCAATCTCAGTTTTTCCCCCTGCAGGTAGGTCTGCACGTGCCCCCAGCAGCTCCCGCTGAGGCTCTGCTGTAAGTGCGCCC
Source organism: Crypturellus tataupa (assembly GCA_034781795.1). Lineage (NCBI taxonomy): Eukaryota > Metazoa > Chordata > Aves > Tinamiformes > Tinamidae > Crypturellus > Crypturellus tataupa. Next base: position 1,003,684 of record JAWLRI010001017.1, read on the forward strand.
ACGCTCCGAACTCTGAACACACGAGGTGCAATACTCAGCATGGCTGCGCTGGAGGCACAGGAGCTTTCGGGCAAAGGCCAGTCTCATCCCATCGTTGCAACGCGCTCTCCTCCACCCCAGCCCAGGAATCTGACCCCGACAAACTGTTCTTTCCAGCCCCGACTCCCTTCCCTCCTCCTCTGTTTTTTCTTTCCTTATTTTTTGATTATGTTTTATTGCCGATTTGGGTCTCTGATGCAGCCAACGTGGATTCATCATGTGCCAGTATAAGGCAGGCGTGAAGCCACAGGTGGGAGGGGAACGCACACGTTAACACGTTTTGGAAGCTGTTAGTGGTTTAATTTGCTTATTGGTACCTCAGTCTGCACTTCCAGGTACCATCCAACAAGGTAATTAAACATGGGATGGGTTAACCAGTCAATTATTTACTGTCTCCTGCCTCAGATTTGCAATTAAAGGTAAATAAAAAAGCGTGTACATGTACTGTTTCTACCTTTCATATTAACATATTAAAGCAAATATGTTACTCCAAATTGTTCACATTGCCTCAATTGCAAAAGTTCTCCCTGACTTAGGCATGTGCTCAGTTCCAGAAAAGCTTCAAGTCTAAGATGAATCCTCTAATCATGGAGAAAAATATTCCAGATCTATTGATTGGCGCTGTAACATTGCTTCCCTTAAACCAAAGCCTTGCACAGCACTGTTTCCTTCAAAGCGGGTCCTGAAGGACAAGGATGGAAAAGCAAACAGGGTGCTTGCCCAAGGCACTGAGGTCTGGAGACGTGAGCAGGATTTGTTTTATCAAGCGCGCTACAGCCCCCTTTGCGGAGCGGCCAGGCGGTCCCGAGTTCGGCCCTGCGCGGCTGCGTCACGGTGTCCTGACACGGCCTGACACCAGGATGCCCCCAGGCACCCTGGTAGCTGCACACAAATTGCAACAGACACAAAACCAACAGCAAGCAAGAGGGGGACAGAAGGCAGCAAGGTGATTTTTAATAGCATCAGAGGTAAAACTTAGGTGGATGGGGTAGAATTTGGACTCGCCTGGAGAAAAGCCTAATCTGAGGCCATCTGTAGCTTGACTGTGCTGTAACATTTCACATCTGAAGCACAAAGCTGCATTCGGTTATCTCTCAGCCTGCTTTGAACACCGAGTAATTCCATGGTACCTTAAAGCACCTTCATCTGTAACAGACTATGGTTCAGACCAGGGCTGAGCTAAAGGCTGTGCAGCCCCGTCTGCCAGAAGGAGCTCCTGAAGCCGCAGACACGTCGCGACTGGGCTGCTCCAAACAGCTCTGGCACCACTCGCCCCGGCAGATGGAGATAAAAGCTGTGGCTGAGCAGATACCCAGAACGCAGCATCCTCCGATCAAGAAGGCAATGCAGCAGTTACTACAGCCACTGACACGGGGGCAGAAAGGGAACCTGCCACAGCAAGACTCAGTTACCTTATTTTTCCCCCTCATCTGTAGATTTTACTTACACAGAGGAGTGCAGGGGTCAAGCAATGAACACCCTCACACTTACAGTTTCACCAAGCTCCAAGCGAGACCAAAATCCACACAGGATCCTCTCCTCCCAGCGCCACAACATTGCACACAAGTCTCTGCTGGAAAGCAGATGTTTTGCCTCACTACTTATTAATAAGTTTGAGCAGTGGCTGCATCTGGTCACGAGCACAAAACATGAAACTAAGCCTGCTGCTGGCTAGGCTCCAGACTCACGGACAGCATGGGTGCAAACATTAATTGCTGACAGGACATCAAAAACACCAGTATATAGTAAGGAGTTAATTCTTGTTACTGTGGGGAAACTCCAGAAAACAAAGGGAGGGAAGAGAAAACCAGAAAAACTAGATATATGGGGTAAAAAATTCCCCTGACACCAATATGACTATGAATACAATAAGAAAAAAATAATTGTATTACTGGTTAGCATGTAAAACTTGTTGAACAAACTGAGAGTTTTGCACAACTGAAAAAAAATGCCACATCCTTTAAACATACCATCGTGAATGTACACATTTTAGACATGCAAATATACATATTTGTATATATGCCGGTTTGTTGTATACACATCATATTCATATAGTATTTTGTTAGCTGGTTTTAGGCAGGGACTTTGCTTTCACATTTATTTGCCAACAGCAATGCATACTGTTTGTATTATGTTAATTACAGATGTTAATTATTCACAGAGTTTGCCACTTCAATAATTTATACCTTGAGATGAAACAACAATTTCTGGACACACATATATATATATACAGATAAAAATACAAGGCAAAATCTTCCATAGCAGCTGGAAAGAACCTGTTTCATTATTAGAAATCTATAGGCATGCATTATGGACTTTGTTTTCTTTCTAAAGAAAAGAAAAAATTGTGACCAACCACATTCAAAAAAGCCACAGAACAAAACTAGAACTCTCACATTCTAGCTAATAAATTTGAATAACTAAGCCTACTCCAAACATAGGTTTAAATAGGAAGAGCACGTAGCTAAAGCTTTTGCTCTGTTTAAGCATAGGTACTGAGTGCTGATGCTCACAAAAGGAGGTGCGAGAAAGACGACAGTGGACACCAGAGAGGGATTTGGAGGTCTCAACCCAAATCTGCTCAGATTAACAAGACGATCTCTACAACTCCATGGTCTCTGACATGTTTGAAGCAAAGACCATCCAGCCCAGGGCAGCAAATTTGATCAGTGAGCTTGTACCGCCAAACACAGCAAAACACAAGTGTTTAGGCTAAAGCTAAGGATACGCAGTAATACAGTAACGTGGGAGCTCAGCAACCAAATTTACTACTTGCTGAGAGTTTCCTCATGTTTTTTTCAGTGGGGATTTGACCTCGAATACCTATTAGACCGCAGTATTATTCACAGCAGCACAATAAGCACGAAACAATCACCAGAAAAACACCTCGATCTGCTGGGAACTTCTTAAGCCTGTCCAAAACTCCCAAGGTGGAAAAACACAATTTTGTTTTCTTTATTCGAACCTGCTCTAGATTTAAGTGCTGTCATGGTGTTAGGGGGCTTATTATCTACTATAGAGGCGAAAGCAATTTATTCTGCGTATTTGTTATGATTATACTTTAAATGAAACTGCCCCTTAAGACTGAAAAAGTAGGAAACATATGCCTGTATGAAGGAATTTCTTATTCAGAGACCAATCTACCTTTTCCTCTGAAGTACAGATCTTTCACTTATTTGCTATTTCTTTTTCAATAAGGAAAGGAACATAAAAAGGTAGTAGATGGGAAGCCTGTGATATCTCAATAATTAATGAAAATTGTATCTGTATCTGAGAAAATAATTATTTTTGATGTAATGGTCTTGGAAACACATTCTTTCCTTTCTGCTTTGAAAAAAAAAAAAAAAAACCATCAATCACAGCTCCCTGATATATCTTTTTCTCTAACAAGGATTAAAAGTTGTAACAAGAAAACATCAGAACAATTTATTTGTTTTTTGATTATTAATTTGCTGCTCCTAGCAAGCTATTAGGTGGTAACATTCTTGCTTAAACCTATGCTCTTTTTTGTCCCTTTTCTTATTACAACACTACTTCAAATATAGAAGACTAATGTACATTTTATATAAAAAAGTTCCAAATTACATGGCTAAAAATGTGATGAAAAGTGGATAAATTAGAAAAATTGCTGAAGGGAATATTAAGAATATAGATTTCTGACTTAAACCTCAAATTGGTGCTTATAAGAAAGCTCATCAGAAAGCTCACCCATAAGATCTTCTCTGAGAGCAATCCTGCTTATGTTGCTTGGATGAGGGCCCCACAGCAAAGAATCAAGCGGTGGCCAAAACTTCAAGGTTTATTTTGCTAAATACAAGTGTGTTAAGTCCAGCACACCACAATTAAAACTTTTTAGCTTACAGATGAAGCTGCGTGGGACTACAGTTTTCCAGGGAGGTCTAGCGGCCTCCCCATCTTTTCGGCAAGAGTTATATACAATTTTCAATGTGCTGTTACAAACCCTACACCCTTCCACCTACAGCTCTTTCCTTCAATCCATCTGCAGGTTTCTAGATCCGCTATAAAATAACAACAGCCAAACAGTAACAGTAACAACAGCCAAAGTCTTAAAATGTTGGACACAATCAGCTAGAAGGGATGTTTGCCTCAAAACATGAAAAAAATTACAGGCAAGAATTGGTAAGGATTTCCAAAATAATTTCAAGATAACAAAAGCAGTTGGTGTTTAATAGCATTCAAGTGTGAAAGACAAAATCCGTTTGCTGCTCACACTAGGACAGGAGCTCCAAATGCGCCTTGCAAATTCCTGCCACTTCAAAACTTCCCGTAAAAGGCAGCACCATTAATAAAGTGGCTTGCTCAGCACATTAGCAAGGAGGAGAAAGCAACCATCTCGGAGCTCCTGCACGACACTCAGCAAGGGAAACGCAACGCACTTGCAGGGTGCAGGATCCCCCTTCCAGCGAGCACCAGCCCCACAACGGGGCAGTGACAGCCTCGGGCTGCCTCTGATGGCAGTTGTGGCGCTGGACCTCTCTAGTTTCCTCCTGAGCAAAGGCCAGCGCTGGGCTTGCATATTGCAGAATCACAGAATGGTTAATTAAATGATTAACCATTAATGGCATAACCATTGATGACAGATATGTTTCAAGCAGAAAGGTGATAAACTTGTACCTTAGGTAGGGAGCACTCACTCCTGGCACACAAGACACCACCAAGCTGCTCACACTGCTCCCAAAATGTATTTACAGATTAAATGGTTGCGAAGTTGAAAGGATGAAATATATGCCTTGCATAAGATTTATTCTTCCCCTCATCACATAGATTTTTTTTGTAAAGATGTTTCTCCAAAACAATCTCTTTCCTTATCCCTCCCCCCACCAAAAAAAAAAAAAAAAAGCATAAATACATCTTCATTTTACATACACAGCGGGTGCAAAGTCAACAAGAAGTAGGAAAGAGAAGACGGAAAACCAGCTGATGAGCTGATGAAACTAAGCAAGAAAAAAAAATAAACTTTAAGTTTTCTAAAGGGTTCTAAAATTTTCCAAGTTTTCTTTAAGTTTTCTAAAATAAGCTTCCTGTGATCTTTTGAAGAGAACCTTTTATTATGGCAGGATGATGGTGAATTGATAGGAGAAGATATTACCTTAGCAGAGAATTCAGTGCAAGAAAGAATACTTCATCGAGACCTAAATTTCATATTTCTTAATATACATTAGAAAGTGTAATTTTCAAAACATTCAAAAAGATTGTTAAATATCATACTACAAAGTAACATCAATTTTCTTGTTTATTCTAGTGCTATTATTGATATGTTCTACTAATCATTGATGATTCCTTTAGGTGCGTCTCCCTGCATAGTAATATTACATTCTCATTTTAATATCACTTATTCCTTTTTTGCAATCAGTGCAATTAAAGGCACATAACTTTCTCATGATAAAATGAAAAAGATTTTTTTGGTTAATATTTATAATTTGTATACAAACTATTCAGGAAATCTTCATAAAATATTTAAGAAGATATGATAAACTTTAATATTGCTCCTAACAAGATAACCAATGAACTAACAGGTGACCCTTTTAATGGCAAAATATTACCTTAGCTGACTCAAAATAGGAGGGGAAAAGGTTTCAGTTTATATATGAAAGTATTGGAAAAATGCCATGGAAATCTTGCTTTTTCTTTTTAAAGAGACAAGGTTTGACTAGAATACATTACATTGTATGTGTGTTACTCCGCACAAGAGATTACCAAGAGTTATATGAGTTTGTGTTGGTCTTTTATATTTGCAATCTTTAAAAACAATGCGCTTTCTAAAATAAATTTTAGTAAAGTTACACTGGAGCATCCCTTGATATCTCAAGGGATGCTCCAGTGTAACTTTACTAAAATACCTTCTTTAAAAGTGATCTCAGAAACAGGGATTATAAAGATAACTTAAAGCTTCATTTCTTTTATCTTATCACATCTTTGCTCCCTCACAGGAATAGAAGTGATAACTACTGTAGAAAAGAAAAACACATTGCAGACAGATTTCAAGGCTACATCCTTTTAGATCAGTTGATGGACATTCAGGAGAGAGGAACTGTATTTTCCTTATTTTTAGCTATCTTATTTCCCTTATTCAAGGTGTTTAAGCAAAACCAACATGATCAGAACATAAAGACTCCAAGAGAATTGGACAGAGATGGCCACTGAGCAACAATTAGGGATACCCAGGGAACCTAAGAGATCAGCAGGTCAGGCTAGAACAGATAAAGGAGGACAAATAACTGGTTTTCAACTGAGTGGTTGGACTGCCATGTAGTACCAGACTGTAGTTTGCAGTATTGCAAAATATTGATCATTTTGAGCAAGGGTGCCCATAAGCTGCTCATTTGCAGAAAATTTTACCAAAGCTGTAAGCCACATGCTTTTACAACTGCTCTAAAACTCCAATAAGACCATTTCTGATATCTTCCAAAGTTGTTTTAACAGAGCTTAAAATGTTTTTAGTTTTCATGACAAGTATTCTTAGTTTTTACGAAAAATACACTAATTTTATGTAATGTCTGGTATCACAACCTAGTTATCATTTGAGTATAGAACTAGAACAAATTATAAAAGACAAAACATAACAGCAAAGATATATGAATTCCAAAAGATGCAATTATTACACAGCTTTTGACCAAAGTCATCATTCCAGTGTTCTGCATTTCCTTCTTTTTTTTTTTTTTTTTAATTCTCTCCCAGAGAAAAGTTTTACGTAAGGATTTTTTCCCCCCGGGACTGAGACCTGTATTTTTCACGGCAAACAGTTAAAATCATGAAACTTGTCTTACGCATTTAATTTTTATTTGCACCTGTTAACAGTGCTAATCCTCACACATGTACATCACATGTGATGAACGGTCCTTGGAAAGCACTATCACTTGCAAGCTGAAATTTAGGTATGCACTTAAGTGCCTTTTTGAAACCACTCAAATTCTGCATTATTATTTTCAAGTATTACATATATACTTCCTGTACATAAGGTAACACTAACAGTACTTTTATATCAAGAGGTTTAAAAAGTCATTTAAATCTTAATTCATTTTGCCATTTAGAGTTTGTGTGTGTACATTATATTTATAACTTAATAATGAATTAAGGTTTTTCTTGAGCTCAGAAAGTGTAATTCCTTCCTGAGTGGGTTTGCCTTTAAAAAAATAGAGTAAAGTGTTTGACAGGCAGGATTTTCCAATCACAGCCTTAACTTTTAAATATATGTATTTTTACTTTAAATATATACAGGGATACAATACAATAAACAAATTTAGAAAACAAATGAAGGATAAACAATAGAACAAGAAAATATAACCAGATTAAACTCTTCTTTTGTCTGCAAAAACAGTGTTCTGCCTCTAAATATAAAATGTTACAACAAGACTCCTAAATGATATAAAATGCAAAAATATCAAAAGACAAACACACGCAGTGCTTATTTTCCTCTCTCCTTCCAGGCATATGATTATTTACCACCCAACAGGTAATTATCCACTTGTGCTTTATCCCGAGCATCCAGTCCCTCCTCGAGAGCGAGCATTTGCATAAAGGCGCTCTCCTGGGAGCTCGGGCTCTATCTCAAAAATCACGATCAATTCCTGTGTAATCCGGCTGGATATGAAAGCAAGATACGGCACGCAGACAAATGGAAATGCAAGAGGCACCAAAGCGTGAAAGAAAGTCACCTTGAAGGGCTGATACTGCAGCGCATTTTGCCCGAGGTTTCCGAGCGTCGCTACACGTGTGGATATACGGTGCCTCGGCATGGACTACAGCAACAAGCACCTGAGAGAAGAGCTAAACATTACCCAAATGGGCATCTCGACAAGTTTAGGATCCAAGTAAATTATGCCTTATCGATCATTTGTTTTTCTCCAATTTAGTATAGAAATAAACTCCTGCAGATGGCTCAGATAAATCTGGACAAAACTGGGCTCTGTAGCTCTCACTTGCCACAGAAAGTCTACAACACATGGAGTAGCTCTCTAAACTACTGGGAAGAGGTACAAGGAGGTTATCAGTTTGATTAATAACTTTAAACCTCACGGTAATGCTGTTCTCGGACTTAACATTATCCCAGTGGTTTGTTATTTGCCTTTCCACAAAGGACTGTCAGTCAATCCATTCAGGGAACGTTAGATTATTTAAAACACGTCTCAAGAAAGGTCAGACCAAGGGCAGCGCAAGGGCACTTGTGTAACTTTGTTACACTTTGTGTAACTTTAAGTTACACTTAAAACAATAAATAAACAATAAATATAAATAACCTTAAGGAACAGAGCTGTGCATGGTCCCTTTAGAGTTTAACGCTGTAAAAATAATTCTCATCGCTCTAAGTGGCACCCTACAGAAACGTGCTCAGCCTCTGGGCACTCACAGTGCGTGGTCAGCACGGAGGAGGAGGAAGAGGAGGAAATCTGGCCCTATGCCTTTTCCTGGGTCTGCCAGCAAGGAAGCAGCCGATGGCTAAAGGCGAGAAGGGTACAAAGCCCCCAGCAACCAAAGCAAAACTCTCATCTGTCTCAGAATGACTCTGACATGCAAAGACACATCACTAAGAATTTAATAACTTGAGCAGGTTTTAGTATTCAACACAAAACCAGACTGAGAAACAGCAACTGCAGTAACTGCCATTTTAAACAACATGCACACACGGTAATTACTTCCTAAAATTGATCAAAAAGGCTGGCATCAGGAATTAACTCATATCAGCCGCCTCACTGAGGCAGGCAATCCCCACCACACCCAGTGATCCAAACCAGTGACATTTACTTACAGTGCAAGCACTAAATAGCATTATAAATCACATATATGAATCTTTTAAAAATTTTTAGAGAAATGTCAAGTCTGGATACAAGTAATCAGAAAGAGAGTTTTTTTTAATATTTAAGGCAATGCAATATGACAACTGATGGCAATATACTGCTTATATATATAGGTAGCAAGGCACTGCCTCTAGATACAGCACCTCTGCAATACATATATACTACACTATCTTGGTTATGTCTATCTATATTTATCTATCTGTACATTAATCAATGACTGTTAACTTCAATGGGCTTCAAATAGTAGACTTTCCACAATGTGTTATAAGCTTTCCACAAGCTACTATCACATTTATTAAAGCATCTGTTTTAACAAGATGAAACAGGAAATTCCTGGAGTTTGCCAAAATAAAGGGAGTGTAAAAAGGGCAATGTTCCTCCAACTCTTGAAACTATAATAATGTTAAAGTAGTTCTTTAAAAATAAATCAACATCAACCATTTTCTAGAGTCCCAATAATTACTACTATTAACCTATGTTGTTTATGTTGTATTTTTAAACAAAAACAGATGAAGAAAGCTTTTCTTCTTCTATACAGTTTGAGTTTCAGAAGAGCTAGGAAAACCTCTTATGTTAGCTCACCTGATCTGATTCTGAAGCTAAACTGAACACATTTTAGATTTATCAACATAGAAAATACAGAATAGAAAATAGCCAGGTTTACAGATGTATTTTATCCACTATTTCTGTCCTTTTTTCATGTCTTGGAACCAGAATTTATTTGCGAAACCCAAGGTAAGACAAACAAGATTGTCACAACAAAATATATGCAGAAGACACTGACACATCCCTTTGCCAACTTTGTTCCTAACATAAAACCAGTCTATAGAGCGACCTTTCTTTATTAGGCAGGCGACAGGATACAATTTTGTTTTGTGCTTTAGAGGTTTAGACTGCATAAAAGCAAGAGAAATTCTAAAAAGTGAAGAAAAATTCCTTAAAAGTTTAAACTATTAAAAATAAAGAAAAAAGAAAGTTAGTATCTCACACATAATATTTTACATTAGAATGGAAGTTGGGAAATGGTATGTATGCTGGTGCATCTAAATGGAAAAGCTTTAACCATTGCATACAAAAAGTTAGCAGAAAACTTCAAACTACTTTGTCCTGCTAAAACAAAACTTGTGCTTCAGCAGGCTGTGGAATGGACACCAGGCTGAACGAGCACCTGCACCTGCTCCCTGCATACTTTGCCTGAAATGACTTGGAAGCTGCTCTGCTATTGCACACACAGAACAAAAAGGAAGCAAAAGCCTAGTTCCTATAAACCCTCACAATCAGAAAAATCTTTGTGTAGGACTACAGTATTCAGATGTAAAACATGTTAATTTGGAATTTTTGAAGCAGCTGAATTTAGAAGTCAATGAATTGGGTGGGTGCTCATCAGTGCTTAAAGTCACATTTATGGTGACTTACACAGATGAGTTGAACAGTATTTTTTCCTCAGACAGAAGTGCACTATGAAATTTCTGTTCAGACAGCATTTCTCTTCAAATATATTAGCTGCAGCTGTAGAGTTATTGAAGCAACATGTATCACAGTCACCTCTCAGCTGCTTCAGCAATGAGGCCCCGGCGATAGTGAGCTGCTCGGGTTCCTCTGACGGCAGCATCCCACTATTTTAAGCAGCCTGGCACCACAGAAAAGTTACCTGCTACCCACTTTCATTACAAGCTTGAAATTCAAATTAAGTTCTCAAGAAAGTTTAAACACAATTTTAAACACCTCAAGCCTGCTAATGGGTTTAGATTGGAATTGGGTATTTTGATCTGAACTGGCAGGGAAAGTGAAATCACTCCTGAGCTGTTAATAAGCTGCAGATCACCTAAAAAAGGGGTTACATTTAAATCTTACCTACAATATACCTCTGTAAGAGACTGTGGTGGACTGAGTTTGTCTCGACATTGTTGACATTTGTACCTCATAACCCTGACATCTTGTCTCTGGGAGGACCAGCCCAGGACCCAGGCGGGGACATCCCTCGCCATTTGCACCTCATCACCCTCACATCTTGTCTCTGGGAGGACCAGCCCAGGACCCAGGCAGGGACATCTCTCACCATTTGCACCTCATGAAAGAGGCCTGAACAATGACATTCTCAGCAGTGCCCACCCGACTAGTT
>JAWLRI010001017.1:1014760-1030416 GCA_034781795.1 Crypturellus tataupa
CGAGAATAAAGCTAACAAGGTTGTATGGCATTTGACCTCGTTTGTGTCTTAATCTCGCTCTTGGGATCGTATTGAAATCTTCCCCGACACCGGATCGGGACAACCTCCATATGCGACAGCTTGTATTTGGGATGGTTTTCAAATCAAAGATTTTAATATAGTAAGTTAATAACCCTAATGACTCTAGGTTCACAGAGAGAAAGCTGCAACTTTAGGGAAAATACTACCAGACAGAAAAGAAATGTATAGGGCATTAAAAAAGTTGTTAAATCACGAATTAGAAACAAAGCTCCACAAAAATAACCTGGAAGTGTTGGATTTTGGGAGGTTTCTGTTAAAGTTCTTTTCTTTCCCCCTTTCTTTTAAAAAATAGAAGAAGAAGGAAAAAAAGTGATTTAAAACAAATCAGGATACCTTATTCTTTAATTCAAGGAATCTTTTCTATGGTGAATGAGTAAGTTGTCATTCATTCCTCTTCACTCCTTTATGCACCTTCTTGTAGCTGAGTTACTGACGATTACGAAAGTCTCCTACAGAATTTCTTCAGGCTTTGACTTGCCAGTGTTATGAAACAAACGTTACGTACTACAGAGTTTGAGAATATTACATGCATATGAATGCCAGAATCTGTAGGGACAATTTCTTTATACCACAGTTTCTTTGATAAAGAATGTAATTAGAATGTCAAAGTTTTTGTTTTTTGGATCTGTTTATCTACAAAAATCCAGATTAACATTTTGGACATTGTTATTTACAAAAGAACTTATCCTCTGGACATGTAAATATTTAATGGGAAATTTACAGATATTACAAGGACACTTAATTGCTATATAAATCATATCTACAAATGATATAAAAACTGTGTCATCAAACCACTTACACTGCTTGGGGACAACAACAACAACAAAGAAATATGGACTCTCAGCAGAAGCTAGAAGAAGCTTTCCAAGTATTAAATGTCATTTACTTAGTTCAATCTAATTCTCAAAATTCTAAAACTTAATCTAGACAGAGATTGAAAATAAATACATTGATTAGAAGTCCTTTCCAATTAGGTAGAATATAAGATACACAAACATTTGGGTGAGTGGCTCTTTCAATGACTTATAAAATATTAGAGAATGTTTATACATATTTAGCCAAGATCTGAGGAGAGTATTAGTGCTTTTTGGCTTTATACAAAACATTATGCATAAAACCAAATCTTTAATCTTTTTTTTCAAGTGAACGTAAACATATGTCTGTGTCTATACACAAACTATGACTGTACAAAACACTAGTAAAAACAGCTTAAATTTAACAGTCATTATTGCCTTACTGTGAAATATGAATGAACATAATAGTTTTTAAGCACATATATGCATATAACATTTTCCCAGATTACTTATACAGAAGCACCAACTTCCTTCCATCATGTGGAAAGAATCAGGAAAGGTCTTCATAAGCTAAAATTAAAATCTTTAAACATGGATACAGAGAAGTTGGCTGTTCAAAGCCACAGCTTAGTATGTAACTGCTACCTGGTCCCTGCCTTCCCTCCCAGATCCGCTTGTCTTCTCGAGACTCTCCACAGAAAACAATTTGCATTAAATGTCTGCAAAAATACAATACTGATAACAACAAAATTGAGAGTAGGTTGGGCTACAGCTTTCCTCAATAGTGAATGCCAACCCAAACACCACTGCTAGTAATTTAGTCAGTGGTATTAACAGAATAAAGAAACAGAATTTGAAAGATTAATGTTGAATGAGATAAAATGTGAAATTTAAAAGTCCTCTAAATAATGAGTTTCTTGCTGTTAAAAATTGCTCTGGCTAGATAGCCAAACAATTACTTTGTGACAGATTGCGGGGAAAACGGTAACTTTATTTAAAGGGCAGACAAATTTAATACAGTTATTTCTTTCTTTATTTCCCCCTTTGTGTTACAGCACATTCTTCTGAGTGAGTGGCTGTCAGGGACTTCTATGGGTGATAACAATATAGTAACAAGCGACTACAAAACGCAGTATTTCTGTAAGCGAACTGCCAGGGGACCTGCACAATGGGCCTGCTGCTTTCATGAAACTCCTGCCACAATTGGTCATGAAATATTTTTCTTTCCCTCCTTTACAAAAGGACTAGCAATCACCAGTGATTCTGTTGTTCTTTTAAGTTACTGTTTAGGGTGAAGTGTCCTGCTTCTCTTCTTCCCAGTTGTGCAACATCTGTTAGGAGTTGTTCTTCCTCAGAAATGCTACCCATCAATTTGTAAAACTGAGACAAACTGGAGAAGGAGATACAATATTTGCCTTTAACAATAAGTAGTTCTATTTCCTGGAAGTTAATTCCTTAGTTGCCCAAACAGTCCTGCATCCAGAATCAAGATGGAAGTATCTCCATGAACTGCATAAAACTGAAGTACAAAGGTGAGTTAAGGGATTAATTTCATATATTCATTTCTAGTTTCATTGTTAAATTTTTATTTGGTGAGGTCCTTCTCAATGGCCCTACTTTCTGAAAGTTAATGGTTTGCCTTACTGCAAGTGTAGGGAACAAGCTTATTTGCTGGACACTCACTACCAACATTGCAATGTGTAGCTTCCAGCATCATTAAGCACAAATATACTCAGATTTCAGAAGTGGCTTTAAGTCTGGAAAAAAAAAAAGAGTTTGAACTAAGAGCAATTACTTACATATTTTCTTACTTTGAAAATTATTTGACAAGATAATTTTATTGATATATGGAAAATGCTAATACCAAGACAGCTAAAGACAATGCTGGCTGTCAAATGTGCCTTAGAATGATTTTTTTTTTAATAAGTGGAATAATATTTTAAATAAAAACATAATATTTGAGAAGAAAATAACTTGGTAATCCAAGATGCTTGGCCGCTAGCTTAATAAGCATGTTTTCCTGTTGAGCAGATGTTGCATTTTACAACTTCTTCTTAATGATTAAACTCCAAAGGTTATGGTCTACAAACGCAGCCAGTTGCATTGACAAGCCAAGAACAGCAGCCTGGGGTAGGTGCAACCTCCAGCCTCTCCCAGGGACGGCGACTTCACTTAGCGCTTTGGACAGGTTTCTGCAGACACCCGAGCAACAGCGGTCAAGTTTCTGTAAGCACCACAGAAAAACACTAAGGTTAAAGCAGCACAACCAAGTGGCTGAGGATCTTGACACAAAACTCCTCCCAAGGGTGCCAGGCAGCATGAGAAAGCACCGTAAAGGACTCATCTGAAAACTACAGCAACTGGCTTAAAAACATGTATTTCACGTGAAGGACAGAAGCATGAGGGAAAAAAAAAATTGCACTTAGCAGAGTGCATATATAGCTAGAAGAAATGGGTGTTACAGTGTTACATCCCAGAGGATGCTAGACAATCATGGGTGAAGCACTTAACTATGCAGAAAGAGCCTGTTATTCAGAAGGAATATTTGGTATTAGCAAGCAATCTGGATTAATTAGCCTAGGAACAGGCAGGGAAGTGATTTTGTGTGTTGTAATTGAGGAAGAGGCAAGAAATCAACCTCTGCAAGTCATTCCTTCCAGTTCCTCATCATTAGTTATCTCCAGCACTGAACAGATCCATTGCCTATTGAATGAAATCTGTTATTATTAAATTATCTTCAACCGCGCCTAGAGTGGTATTTGAGTTACTGGAGAATTTTTGTGTTACAAAAAGACAAAGCAAGGTTTATTGGTTACAAGTTGAAGCTACATACAAGCAGAATTTTAAAGTATATTATTTTGTAGAGAGGATTTTCATCTTTCCTACTACCTATCTTTAAGTCTTCTGAATTCCCTTCAATACTCTATCAGGCAGCTTTCCTAAATTCTGAGTTTTACAGATTATTTGTTTATAATTCTGAATTTTACAGAATTTTTACTGTCATTTCATGGGCTTTACATAAAACACAAGAGTGGTTCTAGCTTTCTGTAAAAAAAAGACAAAACAAGACCCTGAAAAGTCAATCTCTGATTTCAGATCATCATTTTGTCAGTTTTTATGCAAAAAACATACTTTTTAAGCTGCATATGATGAGCTGAGTACTGCATCCAGTTTAGGATTGTTCTGAACCTTCCGAGATAAAGGATGCAAAAGATGAGAGAATAAAATGATACAAGTCGGAGAAAAGGAATTTTCAAATGAATATAAGGGAAAAAAATCACAATGAGGGCAATCAGTCTTGAAACAGGATCTCCAGGGAGTTTGTGAAATAGTCATCCTTAAGGATTTTCTCTGAACAGGAGTTTGGACTAAGTAGCCTCCATAGGTTCCTTCCAACCTCGGGTGACTTTGTGTTTCTCAGATTCTGACCGGGCTCATCGAATAAGATGACAAGTAACTAACTGGGGTCACTGAAAATGCTCCTGTACAAAGCGAGAGATGAAGTTGCAAGCCTTGTATAGAAAGATTTTCAAGAAAGAAGTAATAAGAGCTTTCGGATATGTTAAAATCCTAACTATGTTTCTGCTGTGGAAACTATCTAGGGAGGACATAGCTGTCATTTTGTCTTCTGCTTCTTTGAAAATTCTTGCAAACTATTAAATACAGAACAGATTGTGTTGATGAAACAAAGAAAATGACTACAATGTATTATGCATCTCCTTAACTAGGAAAATATATAAATACAAATAATCAGATAAATAATGGAGTATTTTACAATGAAAGTGTTGGTAACCAAAAGCCTTTTTAATATACATTTTTGTCAAAGTATTTGAGTTATATTTCTAATTTTCATAAATTTTTCTGTAGTTTATGTGGTAAAGATTTGCGATTCATCTTTGCGATTTGAAATAATCTGATTTTAGGGGCTAATGCAAACTGAATTTAAAGCTTTTTATAACTTTGTTTACTATTCATACCTCAAGGCTAGAGTTCAGCAAGCAATCAACATATGAAACATAAAGTGAAAAATACTAGAAGTAAATCATTTAAAGACTC
Source organism: Crypturellus tataupa (assembly GCA_034781795.1). NCBI lineage: Eukaryota > Metazoa > Chordata > Aves > Tinamiformes > Tinamidae > Crypturellus > Crypturellus tataupa. The sequence continues at coordinate 1,019,692 of JAWLRI010001017.1, forward strand.
CTTAAGGGAATAAAAGCACCTTAGGAAGAAATTGGGAGTACCTCTGAAAGTCTCAAAAATTACCTCTTAAAAACTAGAAAATTAACATAAGATAAGGTCAAGAGTAGTAAAGTAGATAACACGTGCTTCATGAGAAGTATGGTTAATGTGCAGCTGGGTTTTAAACAGTTCTTCACAGTTAAAATCCAAGATATGTAGTAATAATTCTTCTGATGGTGGGGGATAGAAAGTTCTGTCAGTATTATAGTAACCAATGTAAACACATATAAACTATTTAAACAGACTTATGGAGTGAGGTCCCCGAATAAATACCTCACATTTAACTTTATTTTTTTACTGAACTTTTTAAAAAGTCTGCATTTTTTTTTAATTATAGATGTCTGCACCCCAGCTAAAATAGCTTCCTTATCTTCATATCTCTTCAAAAAGTGTTTAAAATTCATCATTGACATGGGTCTAGGTGGTTTATTGCACCCTCTTTTGTGCATGAAAACACAACTTCAAAGTCTTTCAAAAAGTTTAGCCCTCTGTTATGTGTCCAACGCATTACAATACCAATATGTTTGTGAGCAGAGAGGACTCCTAATCCTGCTGTAAAACCACTCCAGATGCCCCACAACAGAGCACAGCAAGGTTGCAGTCTCACCACTGAGCAAAACCCTCACGGGTACCTCGAGACACAAACACGAGGGGCAGCAACAAGCAGGAAGCCCAGCTTTAACGACTCCGCTCTTACCTGATCAGTCGTCATTACCCCTCAAACAAGGACACCAAGCCTTTCAAAGGGGTAGCACTGCATTCGGAAAAAGGTGGAGTGAAGATGCATCACAATAACAATTAAAAATATGCCAGAAAACTATTATTATCACCCCATGCATTGAGTGAGGTGCAAGGGAAAATCTTACTCAATCCTATAATGAAATACAGCATCAAAACATGTCTGTTTTGCCAACAACATCCCAAACTCTGCTGTTTCTACTTAGTCAGTTCTTGAGCTGCTTCTGGCCAAAAGAGCAGAGACAAGTGCAAGAAAGTTCCTTTTTTTTTTTTTCCCTACAAGGCAGATGAATGTTTTCAATATATTTCATATTTTTTAGAAGAACATAATACAAGAATGTTATTCACTGTCAGTCTTTAAGAGCATTGCCCACTTTGCAAGTGCTGCCCACACACAGTGACAGAACACTAAAGAAAATTAATCCCTAGATGGCACCGTTACTCTGTCATTTTTACTGTGTAACTGCTTCCCTGGTGCTGCTGCTTCTCTGCTCCGATTTCTAGAAGGATGCGTGGCAAGCGGCAGGGAATGAGTTCACTGTCTTTATGGCTTTAACGACTGACTTCGCAGACACACATACGCCTCATCGGCTGCTTGAGGGAGAATTGCCTGCATGGCATTTATTGGCATATTTGTCACAGAAGCAGTGCATGCATGCAGTAATTTGCATTTAAAACATATTTTAGTCTAGTGCCAAAGAAAACTGAACTATAGTTCACCTGTTCATGCTCAGAATGAACATAATCTTTATGACCTAATTTCAGGATGCACTGAAGAAAAAAAGCTGCTACAGCCCAGAAAACGAAACAGACTCTAAGCACCTGTTTTTCAATTCACTATGTGTGTTCCTAAATATCATTTTTACAATTACTAAACTGCATTTCAGCACCACCTGCTGACTCATACAAAAATAGCAAGTTAATTTCAGTAATTTATGATTTCACTTGCTGCTTGCCATGAAAAAACAATCAAGTTTCCTGACAATGTGTCAAAAGTCCAACTTGCAAGAAAAGCCCAAGAACTGAGCCCAAGAACCTGCCAGCAAAATAGGTTTCTACTTCTGAACTAAAGTCTCATTGGCATTGCATGCTTCTGAATGCAGAACAATAGTAACGCAGCCCAGAAACTATAAGCAACTTAAGCTCTGAGGTTCCAAATTATGGTAAAAGGCATAGGACTGATGAGAAACAGAAGAAAATCTAAGCCCCAATTCAAGGTATTTAAGAACGGCAGTATTATCTTCCTAATAACTACGGCATCAGTTTAAGCATGTGGCAATTCTAATTAATATCAGATAAAATCGACATTTCATTAGTTTGCTGAATGGGAGCAGCGCAGGCATCAGAGCAGCACTGCTACCAGTGCTGCTGGAAGGGAGCACTGACCATGATACTTCTAGAAAATGGGACTGTTCCTTGAATAATTGTACACCAGATTTTTGATATAGTTTTTATGGTCTGCCTTTCATTGATATGTCAGTAATGTGAATGGAGAAAATGAGTAAGATGCATAAAGTCTAGTGCATACTGTCACACAGTTCATTAACATTATGAAGGTGTGAATTAATAAAATATTTCCTATGCTATGCTTATATCCAAGCCTCAAACTAAGATTATCCTCTGATATTTTTTCCTCTACAGTCTTGCATTTGAAAAGAAAATGGAATCTAGGAAAAACAGACTTGGAGATTTTTATGTTTTTACTTTAAGCATCATAAAGATTATATTGTCTTACCAAAATGCATAACTATGTAAATACATTTTTACAGAGCAGAATTTACTAGTCTTCCCTGCAGCTATTAATTCTTATTTTCCTGTTATTCAGGCCAGTTCAAAATAGAGAGGCCTGAAGAAAACTCCATCTGCATAGCCTACACAAATCCTTTGATTTTCAAGGATAAGATAATAGGTCCTTTGCCAGACCAACTACTTCAATATATTTGTACACTTCAAATTAATTGGATTTTAATACTGTTTGGGTAAAACCGTTTTTCATATACTGTTAAGTAAGTGTGCTCTATTTCATACTGAGTTTACAAATTGTTATTTTATAAATGGTGAGTATATACTGGCTTACAGGTGTATTCATCTTGCAAATAACTGTGTAAAAACAGAAACATTATGATCACCGCAACTAATACATCCCCCAGCCAATCACTCTGCATTATTGAATTAAAAAATAAAATCAAGGACAGAAGAAGGCATTTAATTGTCTGTCCTAAACAAAGTGTTTTTTTTTTTTTTTTTTTTTTTTTTTTTTTTTTAAGGCATTTTTAAAAAGCTCAGTTGTCTCTGGACTGAGGCACCTGCGCTAGCCAAGTCTGCGCATCAAGTTGGTGATCCTCAGGTGTGCTGGGCCTATGGCCAGAGCTGGCTCCAGGGCTTGTTCATTATTATAGCTCTTTCCTGCTCCTAGAATGAACAGCCTGTAGACCTGGTGACTTGGAAAGTCTGGATACACCTGGGCTTACCAGGTTTGCTTACTGTAACAGCAGCCTGCTTGGACAGTAGGCAGTAATCAGGTAGAGAACTATTTCTCTCACAATACTTAGAAGTTTGCAACTGTGATAGAGAGGCTACATTCTGGAATAGCTCACAGATTTGGCAACGATCTTAATTTAGACTGCACTGCATGACCTGACATTATTGATGCTGCATATCTCAAACTATTCTGCTGTGCATTCTTTTCCTGTGTTACTTCTGAAATCATATCCCTACTCGTAATTAGTGTGGGCATGGACTGTGCTGACACAGCTACTCGGTTTTTCTTCTGGAAGACAGCTTATATCCGAACAAATATTTCTCATGCCCCTTAAACATATATGCACAGTCTGTAAAATACTGAATTAATGTTATCTTGTTTCCATATAAATTTTGCTCACACAGACATTCTGTGCCATGCTATTATATAAATCAGAAGAAAATTTTTGTTGGTTGCTGCTGGAATTCAAACTGAAGGGCTGTTGGAGGAATAGAAAAACAGAATTCCTTCAGAAGTTCCCACCATGCAGAAGATCTAAGAAAAAGAGAGAACGCCTTCCCGCAGGAAGTTAAAAAATAAAAATAAAAATAGAAATAAAAAATGCAACTCCAAAGGCATCAGGTGAGAAAGGAGAGCTGTTTTCTTTTTGTATATTATCACTATGAAATAAAAGATCATGCAGGTTTAAATAAATTCTACCAGAGTTCCTCCTAGGGCAACACAGACATAACCACGAATTATGGTGACTAACTTGATGCCACACGGTATTAGGGAAGCTGATTTGCCCAGATGCTGCCCAACTCGGGCCCAGGGCCATGGCTGCTCCGAAGGCGACAGCGTCACCGCAGCTGCTTGCCCAGAGCATCCCGGCGGCGGCCGCCCCTTCCCAGCAGCGCGACGGCAGTGGAATCACCGGGCCGGGCGCACGCCTCCCGCTGGCTGCAGTGAAACAGCGGGCTGGGCCTCCAAAGGGATCCAGGCGCAGAAGTTGTACACAAGACTCTTGCGTAAAGAACTGCTCAAATTTATCTGAAAATTCACCATATTTTGTAAGTGATAAGCTGCTGTCAAATTTGCAGATTCTCTCCCTTTGGAGACTATTGGAAGACTCCAAACAGCTCTCAGAATCTTTTAAAAAAAATCCCTGTAACACTTCTTCGTTTCTTCTGCAACTCTGTTCCTCTGCTCAGTATAATCTGTACTTTGCCACCATGACAGCACATTTTATGGTAATAATACTGTAATCTCACCACTAAAACACAATATAGCAATCAAAATAAGTGAAAAATCATTAGAACTGCCTCCATCATGGGTAAAATAATCTCCTTGGTACCACTGCACATTTGGAGTTCATTCTCATTCAAATATACTCTTCTCAGAGACTAATCTCTTAATCAGACAAACCACCACTACTGTGAAATATATCTAACAGAAAGAAGCTAACAGATCTTTTATGCATTTTTACTGATATTCTACTTGAGTGATTTAAAATAGCATGCAAAACGTATGATCATTAAGGAAAGGATCTGTTACAATATAACATGGATTTAACTCTATCCTTAAAGAGTATTTCAAAGATATAGTAAAGGAAACAGAAGTAAATCAAACAGCTTTTTAAGTTAAAAGAGATATTGCCTTGCTTATATACAAGGAAAACAGGCCATACAAAACAAGTGTTGTGCTGGAAAAAACAACTCTGTCATTAGCTAAGCACTTAATCATTAAGGCTGCCAGACAAAGTAATTAGGATATTTATCCTCAAGATGATTAAGGTCTTCTGCTACTTTTGTTTTTCAGTGGATAAGGAAACAAAAGAGAGGTTGAATGTAGCCTCTAACCTATGATCCATATCTGCTTTACTGGCGTATTCAAGCCCCTCTGCCTCATTTCTCATCGTTCCCAGTTATCACACTGAAGCTCTGGTTCCTCTCTCGGGCCCCCCGCCATGGCACACAGCTCAGTGCCAGGTTGTTTGGTTTCACCCAACACTCTGCTCGCTGCATCCGACATCAAAACATTTCACCACCTTCCGCCAGCCTAAACACTCACACTCATGGGCTCTGCACTTTGGACAAGCTTGCTTTCCTATGTGGGGATTTTCACTGTTCTAAGCGAAATAATAACAGAGTAGTAATCAAGACCAATATCACATCACTGCCAACTTAAAGCTGCATTTGCTTCTGTTTCCTAATTATAAGAAAACTATTAAATTTTTGCAAAGGTCCAGCAAAATTTCTCGAAGAGAATTTCAGACATACTTGAGGCATACTTCAGACACATGCCTCAATATTTACCATAAGAGGTTGGCAAAAAGAAATAAATGAATTAGAGACATAAAAGAACCAGGAAAAAGAAAAGGAGCATAAAAACTCACATGACTACACAGAATTAAATTGGGCATTATGGTATACTATAGTTATTACTCTCTGATGTGAGAGGGAAAATACCATCTGCTTTTTTGGAAGTTTGTACTGAATGGTCAGCCTAACATTATATGTCTGTGCTCGGTGGATATTTAAAACTGTTCTCTCTCACTACTAACTATATTTTATCTTTTGCAGTACTGAATAAGCCTGAACAGAGTACTACTGTATTTACCACAACAGCCTGTAGTAACAATTAAAATGCATCAAGCTAAAAACTACGTTACTTTTAATCATTCTTTGGTTATTGAAAGTATTCTCCCTTAAATGAAGTTACTAACATTACTGATGCACATAAATACCATCCAGTTCAGAATCACAGGCTGAGGGGAAAAAAAAAAAAAAAAACCAAAAGCCAAACCAAGTCAGTTAACTTTGAGTTTGCAGCGCACGGTGTGACCAACAAAATGAATAGGGACTATAAAATATGCCTCTGTCAGTCCTCCTGATGACTTCACATTCCAGATACTACTGAAAATGTTCCTCTAACACAAACATTACATATCCCTTTAGGGATGTGGGGAAGAAAAGATTACTGTTCTTTACAAATAAAATTATTAAATCCCCATCGTTGGCTCTAGCAGCACTTGAACAGCTTTTGAGCTCTATCTATGCTAAGCAATCTCACTGCCAAGGGACATGCAGAAAATGGTATTGAATCCAAAGTGATTTGAGAGAGAAATCAAAATACATTTTTAAAAAATGGTTTTTACAGTTAAGGTAAATGCGTAAGTGAAAACTAAAAAAGGCACACCCCCTATTAAGTAAAATATTTATATAAAACTCCCAACACATTTGAATTGCAGGACGTTACTGCTCTCTCCGCACATTCTTTGGGAGCTAGCCTGATTACTGAAGCTACATTACAACTCACTTCAGGACATTTAATTGCTGAGCCAAAGTATTCACAAGTAGCACAACCAAAGGCATAGTTGAAAGAAAAGTCATGAGGAAAAGATCATTAAGTATAGGAATAAAAAAGTAAAAACTGTGCCTGCAAAAAACTATGACCTGTGTTATTTGCATACTTCAATATCCTCTAAAGATCCTCTTTTGTCTCAGTGCTGGTGCTGCACAAGTTTAAAAGAAAAACTAGCCCCTGCAGGATCAAATAAGAACCATCTGCATACCTTGTGCCCAGAAAGAAGTCAACCATTTCCATTTACTAATATCATTTCCTCATTTAGGATGAACATACTTCAAACAACTCTATTTACTTTTATACACGGTAATAATCTCCAGGAAAGTGATTTTTTTGAGCTTTTTTTGATTTTTATGTGCGGCATCCTAATTAAAAGCACAACAATTTTTTTTAGCATTCAATAAATCAGCACGCTATTAACTCTTCAGCTATATTTTAGTCTCAAAATCCACACTGACATACTGTTTAGCCCACCATATCACACTACATTTTGGCGATTAGTTTTCTGTACAACATGTTAATTCATGCTGTCTGTATCTTTGCTATCAGTGTACTTCCTACACTACTGAACTATTAACTATTTAACACATCCTACACTTAATATCCTGGAATATATTTTTTTCCATATTTTTTTCCCAAAGTGATTGGAAAGTCCAAAGTATTTTTTCCAAAGACATGCATATATTAGAACCTTCCTATCCTTAGAAATATAAGAACTTCTCAATTTTTCTATTATTCATGGGTGTTATTACAAAGGAATATTTGAAAAGTACTAAATGGATTTTTTCCAATTTTTGATTCCAGTCTTTATTTCTTTGTTCTTCCAATTGCTCTAAAACAAATGGTATTTGTAATTTCATACTGCCTGCAGATAAGTTTCCAACAAAGTTGTACCTAACTGCAATGGTGTATAGATAACCATTTCACCTCCTGTGACTTGTTTACATTTATCATAGAAGACAATGTACTTTATTTTAGCATAATTCTCTTAACTTGGTGTGGTAGATTTCAGTGGTTGACAGCCTTAATTTTGCAGTACATTGAAACCACAGAGAATAAACATAATGAAATTAAGCCGTGCACTTTCTGCATGGATATCTACACACAGTTGGACACAGTCTTCCTTTCTATGAGATAGTTTTCTCTTTTTATTTAATGTATATTTATACTGTTCCATAAAAAGGAGGGTTAGAGCAGCAAGCACCCATACACTGACAAGCACCAGGTATAAGTAGAAATCAGGACAGGGAATAGGAGGGCTCTCTAAAGCTTGTAAAACAAGAAAAAAACAAAAACAAAAAAACCAGAAACTTTACTTTGCAACTTCCTTGTTAATGATTTTGCAGTCTGGATTCACAGCCTGCTCATGCAACTGTTCCTGCATGCTGAAGGTAGGGGAACAGATGAATAGAAAGTCACCCAGTTTCCATGTCTTTCCACATATGTTCCAGCATATTTCCACAACTTATTCTAACCTTTGCGATGGATCTCAGCCATTGGGATACTTTGCAAAGGTGTTAGAATTAGCCACCAAAACAGAGTGCTTCTCTTTCACATAAGCTGGTCAGCAGAAGGATTTATGGGTCCTTTTAGTTACCAGATTTTATCCCATTTCACCATTACCTTGGTGGTGCCCAGTAGCACCACTGCAGAACACGCTCAAATGATGATTTTCTTTCCAAACGCTTATGGCAACGAAGTGGCAAGACATACAGCCTGGCCCAAATCCCAGCGCAGTGCTAAGTTTTAAGCATCTCCTAAATCACTGTGATTACAGGCAGCCCCAATGAAAATACCATCAAATTTTTTAACGTTTAGTTCTGCAAACTATTCCATGGCTGCATTCTCAAAGTGACTAAACCCTTCCTCTCCGTTAATGCAAATGGACCTGACACCAACAAGGGGCTGACACAAAGCACAGCAAGTTCTCAGTCCAGCTAGACGTGTGCCTGGGTATGCATCTGGATCTAAGGTATTGTACACTCATACAATTCTAGGTGCAACTTTACAGGCAATTATATATCTTAAATGCCTTATCAGATATGAAGTGTCTTAAATAACTATGTTAAATCTTAAAGAATCTTTAACGAAGCCTGTAATTCCAAGTGGCACTTACTGACATTTTTGCAGCAGCCTTCTTTTCACATTAAACATATAAATTCCACCCCATTTTAACAACTGATGTCTTGCTCATCTTCAAGTTACCAAAAATATCATGCAGGTCTACATGCTTTAAGAAAAGCTTTTGTAATCATGGCACAAAGTACAAGCTGAATTCTACCACAGGGTAAGAAAATCCACTTGGCTGCACGGTGCAATGAACAAGCAGATCAAAGTGTTACACAGATGTCAGTATATTCAGCAGTAATAAAATAATAAAAGGTAATTAAAATGATGATTATTTCCAGTCCTTTACTAAATGGTATCCTGTGAGGAGATCTTTGCCTCTTTCTTTTAAAACCCTTTTTTTTTTTAATACTCGTATTATTTTTTATTGTATTACAAAAACTCCAGTCTTTACTACAAAAGGAGTTTTCATTATGCCTAAAGGATTAACTAGCTAGAAGGAAAAAAAAAAAAAGTTATTCAAACAATCTTATCTAAAGATTTTGAAAGCAAAATTCATTTTTTAAGAAATATTCTTAGTTATGTGAACCTCTGCTCTATACTGAAATAAGCTGTAAGTTTTAAAAAGATAAGGAAAAAGTAGTATGTTTCAATTAATCAATGTTTCAATTAAGTGCAGACAGGTTATTTATATGGTACAGTTACACTTGAAAAATTCTTCTGCCAATGCAGTACTACGCTCTGTGTTTTATATAAACTCATAGAATGGAATTATGTTCTGTGCTTTCCCTGCTGGGGGCAATATGACTCCACTTGTATTCAGCAAATGACCAGAAATTACGCAGAAGTGGAAAAACTCAGGGCTTTTAAAAATACCAGAGTGAATCACTAATGTAAAATGGGGCATTAATGCTAAAAGTGCTTTAATGATGTTACCAGCCAAGGCAGAGACAGTCACTAGAAGTGGCAGGAGAAGGCTGGGAAGGATTCAGGATTTTTTAAATTACTGTTATTTGCATCATCAAAAAAAAGAGAGAAGAAACAAACAAAAAATCACTGTAGCAATCAGAAGTTACAGGTCCCAGATACTGTGCTATGTATAAAATGTGACAACCCTTTATACAGAAATAATGCATGCTCCTCTAAGCTCTTGGCAAACTAAGTGTAAGTTTGGGGGAATTCCTTGTGAAGAAAAAAATGCCAGAGTAAAACCAAAATGGAATAGAAAAATATAAGAAGGTTCTTTTAATATAAGAAAAATATAAGAACCTTCTCTTGCAGAGAGAAGTTAGAAACTTGACAGTCGTCCAGGTGATCACTGGACTTTTAACTTTTTTGTTTATTTTAACACTTCTTGTCAGGTCTAGGTTTACTTATTTAAACAATATCCCTTTCAACTTACTTGATAAAAAGTTACAGCAATTTAAAAAGCTCCTCAAATTGCAGATGACCACGTGCGTGGTGTCACGTGTCGTCTGGCTGCGCTGGTGAACTCACATGGGCGGCCGTCCCCCTGTTCGGTATGAGTTGCCCTCACACGGGCGCTTGCAGCTCCTGGAGGATCCTGCTGCCCTTCCCTTGCCTGGGCACCGCGTACCCGGCACATGCACCTTCTGCCGGGAAAGCAGGCAAACCTCTCTTTTCTCCCTAACTTTTTATTTTCTCCTGTCTGCAGGTGTTTATAGCTTTGCCAAACTTAAATCTTCTATCCTTGAGTTTTGTGTGTTGGTATTTAAATGCCCTCACATGCTACTGCTGAAAAGTTTAAGACTAAACAAACATGTCAAGTCATTTCCAGAAATATTTAAGTGTGGAGGAGGGGAGAGAATGGTTTCCTATTCAAACATAATTCATTCCATTTGTACATAATACAGATTGACCATAAGGCAGCAGTGTGCCCTCGTGGCCAAGAAGGTCAATGGGATCCTGGGGTATATTAAGAGGAGTGTTGCCAGCAGGTCGAGGGAGGTGATTCTACCCCTCTACTCAGCCCTGGTGAGGCCACATCTGGAGCACTGTGTCCAGCTCTGGGCCCCACAGTACAAGAGGGATGT
>JAWLRI010001017.1:1032921-1048605 GCA_034781795.1 Crypturellus tataupa
GTGTGCAGGGGGGTTGGACTAGATGACCTCTAGAGGTCCCTTCCAACCTTAGGCATTCTGGGATTCTATGATTCTATAATTACTAAGCGCTGTAGAACTCTGCATTCTACTTGCTTTGGAATTAGGCAGGTTTGCCTAAGCTCAAATTTTGCTGTTGCTCCGATGAGAAAAAGCTATTTTCCCTCGAATTCTCTGAGAAATCTCAGGTAAAACCCACACAAAGGCTTATTAATTAATAATTAATTTCTCCAAACACTATTTCTACTAACCAGAGACACAAATGCCATGTAAAACTACTCTTATTTTCCCAAGTTCCTAACATTTGGCAAACAGAAAGAAAGGATGAAGACCAATATACACAGGACATACAGCAGAGCTCAGTTTTAAAATCTACTTATTTACATAGCACTTGTAATCTGTATTCCACCATACTAAGCAGTTTAATCATATTTTTGCAATCTCCACAGGATTGATGGAATACTTGGTTATATGCAAACAAAACATTTGAATTGTGACATCAGATTTCATTTAAAGGAGGGACAAAAAAGCTCCTGTAAGGGGCAGCATTAGGTTTGTAAACTTAGGGAGAGCTCCAGCAGTCATCTACACCTGCAGACAGCTCTCCACAGGGCACAGGCCCAGTCAAACCCAGCTCCACAGCAAGCCAGGTCTTTGGGGGAAAACTAACAGCACCCCAGTGCTCTGCTGGTAGCAACAGGAAGAACATACTTCTGCACCAGGCAAGCCCAGCTCTCACAGCTCCTTCCATGAACTGCTTTCAGATTCCTGAAAGCTCATAACAACAAAACAAACAAACAACCTGATATTGCCGAAAGGCTGCAGCTGTGTCCCTCTTTTCCCCGGCTCCCACTCCTTGGCTCATTCTTTCCCCTTTTCTAACCTCGTTCCGTTCCTTGTGTTATTTCTAGCACTAACTTCGTGGCTGAATTCCCTCTATAAAATGGCTCAAAAATTTCTGCAAATCCGAAGTAGCTTTATTCAGTACTAGTGAGCTACCTGGGTTCCTTCAGTGATCTCATTTTCTGAAATTAATTCAGAAAGGGTAATTGCTCAGGTAACGGTGCAGCTTCAGGTAAGACAAGATGTTAGAGGGAAGAAGGGAAGACAAATTCCTCACTTTTTGTGGAAAGAGTTGCTAGAATACCTAACTGCCTTTTGTGAAAGCTTCCCATTCATTAGCAGCAAGCAACGATTACAGCTCTGAAGCATACAAAAAAACAAAAACCAGCAATGCATGTGTACAGAATTAACACAACTCTCCTTTCATACATAAATATTCCTTTATCTCACCTTGCTCCTAAAGGCATCTTTTTCATAACATTAACATCCGTGGATACCTTCCTATTCTATTTTCTACCAGAAAAGCTTCATACTTGGGGTTCATCTCTTTCCCCACACCAACAGTACAACCTAAGAGATGCACTGTATTATGATATACACACACTTATCAACCTCAGATAGTGAAGTCTGCTAGGGACTTGCATTAACTTTACCACCACTCATTTACTTCTATGCAACCATGCTTTGCCTTTTCCCTATCTTCCAAAAAACAAACAAACAAACAAACAAACCCACCAGACCCTCAGAAGCTTACTGTTAAAACACTGTAACATGCTACATCCATTTTAGTGTTACATAGTTTAATTCTTCACTATTATTAGACAAAGTAGAGTGGTTTCTGTTATAAAGATGAGCTGACTGAGAACCTGCTGGAAAACTGCAAGAAAAGAGGCCCAGTCCTTTGCTAAATCAGAAGAATCCTTCTAGCTGTCTGATGCACTACCTAATTTCAATACAAAAAGAAGTTTCCAAATGATCAAATAGTATTAAGGAACTATACAATTAAGTTATAAGAGAAAAATCTGTAAATGTAGATAGCAGGATACAAAATGGCAAGACAGAAAGATGCTTTGGGCCTTGGGGCATGGTTCAGTCAAAAATGGATCTAAAAGCTCACCGATGCCAGCAGGCAGGTTTTGTTCTACCCTCTTTCTCCCCAACCCGTGCTGCTATCCCCCCCAGTTCGGTCTCATCTCTGGTATTTGAGTAATCAAGTCTTCAGGTCTCCTCCCAAACACGCAGAACGCACACAAAGTCTCCAGTGAGGGGTGCCCATGGGATCAAAACTTGGCTCAACTGGGCCAGAAATCACTGTGTGATTTTGTCAATTAACACTACTTGACTCCAGAATTCATAACCAAGTTGTTCACACCTATTTGCCACAACAAGGTGGCAAATTAGAGCAAGGAGGATAAGTGATGGTATCATATGCCGCATCCAAGAAAAATGTCATTAGAAAAACTTGTTATATGAAGAAATACTGGCATATTACACTACATTAAACAAACAAACAAACAAACAAAAACAGCATTTGCCCACAAAGCAACACTAAGAACATAAATCAAAGGTATTGAAGTCTTGCACTATTCAGATCAACTCTGCTGTGGCCAAAGTGTGAAATAGAAACAGTCAGCTTAGTAATAAATTTACTAAGAGAACTGTTATTTTCTCAATTTTTACCATCTCATTTATATAACATTCAGGTTTTTGTATTTTATAGTATCATGACTGTTCCTCTAGTACTTTGATGTTGAAATGGGGACTTCTGCCATATGTGAAAAGGAATCTGTATCTTCTGGTCGCCGCCCTAAAATCAAATTCACCCTTATGTATGTAGGTACTAAACATTACTTTCAACACAGCCTTTCAATTTTCAAGTATATAAAATATATAAGTTAAAAAGCCATTATGAATTGGTGAAATCTTTCTCAAAGTATGGCTCCTTATGTATTAGTATCTCCTGAAAACAGGATCATTGCTATGAAAAACAAACAAACAAACAACACAAAAACAAACAAACAAAATCTTTAAATCATCAAGTCACAGCTATGTTACATGGTTTGCCCTAATAAAGACAGAAGCAAAAAGCAAACACATACACACACAACGGTTTTGTATAAATATTATCATCAATATCCAGCAGAATACGAGGACATGAAATAGTTGCAAACTCATCCTTGGTATCACTAAGCTATTTTGCTTGTACTACTGAAAACTCCTTTGCCACTGCTTACTAAGCATAAATTTCTAGCAACCTTTACACATGACACATTAGGAGTATTGTATCCATATAATGGACTGCACTGAGTAATCTCATCATGCTGCTATCCACATTTATCATGCAAATTACACAGCTTGTCCTCTCCTCCATGAAAATAAGCAGCTGAGAAATGAAACATTCTTCGCACTAGGCTGAGAACTTAGCGTCTTTGGATAGGTTGGTCCAAATTCTCCCACAGATGGATGTAAGCATTTAAAAATAGATAACATGAATATAAAAGTGTATATCCAGAAAGGACCAATCCACAAAAACTGAGTGCCTTAAAAATTACTTAATTTATTCAAAGTAGTATGCTCATAGTTCTTCATTTTGCAATCCCAAAAGATATTTTTATCAGCCCCAAATACATGAACTGATTCACAAACCGCAACAGACCCAACAGCATCCCAAGTTTCCCTCAGCTACCGCCTACAAGGCTACCCCCTTTCCAAGCCACGGAGAAAGATCCACGTGTCCTGCAGCCAGAGCCCATGTCTGGCTCAGCATCTGGGCACTCGCCCTCCTAGCCACTCAACAACCAAAAGAGAAAACTGTGGCCATGATTCATAATTACAGATTAAGAAGTGTTCTTGTAAATTGATCTACACTTATGTTTTTAAAAGAATTATATACAAACATTGATTTTGTTCCTCTTGTGCAGAAAAACTCTGAAATATATAATCTCTTCAGATTTCAAGTTAAAAAGACCATTTTCTTCAAATATCTCTCAAATGTGTAAGGAATGTCTCTCAGCAAAGTCTACCCAGGGGCCAAAGTAAGAGCATCCAAGCCTATTTTAAAGTGCTGTTTTGCCTGTGCTAATGTAAATTTGCTGCCTGAGAAAAATTCTGATTTTGAAGAAAGCTTCAACTTTTCAATAATAGAAAAGTGCACAAGCACACCATGAGCAGTTTAATGCACTATCCTTTAAAAACTAATGTCAAAGAGCAGTTTTTTACGTTTGTAGGTGCCCAAGGGACTAAAGGATCTTGGATTTCATCAATGAAGAGCTGCTTACAATATAACATTTTGTATATGCTCAGCAGCTTTGGATTCTTGCCTCAGCTGCGTTTTCAGGATTTATTGAATACATAATGCTCCCTGGGACTTTCCAACTCATTTTCTCTAAGTCCCAAGTCTCTAGAGCCCCTGATCTTCTAGGCACATTAAAAAATGACTAACATCATCAAATGCAGAACAAAAGGCAAATGAACAAAAAAGTACAATGAAAAACACAATTGTGCTAGTGCATAGATGTTCTGCCTGCCCAACAACTGGGGGAAAAAAAGAGGAGGAATTCGGGCTACCTAGGTTCACCTAAGATCAGGTGCAAAACTCAACAGAAGTGTTCAGCAAAATTATGATGAGACATCCAGTTTCCAAAGGCTGCGTGTATGCCCTCTCTCTGAAAGTTGCCTATGTTTTACATTAAAGTTACCCTGTTATTTATTCCTTGTTTTCTGGAAATCTGATTTCAATCCACATCTTTTATCCAAGGAGCAGTAAGTAGGCAGGAAGATGAGAACTTCCTAAATGGCCATTATGCAGAAAAGATTTTTTTTCAAACTATCTTTCTCTTTTGAACTACATTCTCAAGTCACTATTCAACTGCCTTCTAGTCTATGAGAACTGTTTGAAGGAACCTGACTAAATGAGTATGCAAAATTTTTGGCATATTATTTCATAAGAAACATGACAAGGAAGTAAAACATTATTGTTGGTGTTGCTGCACAACCTCTAGTACCTGGTAAAGTCAGAAATAGATTAAGACAATTTTCAGTGTTTTCCTGCTCTATATTGTCCAGCTGAATGGAGGGCACATGCTTTGAGAGCAAGTAGAGTTTTAGAAGCACTAGGAATACTCCTGCAAAGAATGCTACTGCCAGCTGGCTAAGGAGTAAGGAATTTTGAGAAGTACAAAATTCAATGCTTCATTTTATTTTGTACTTATAGACTTTAGGATGAGCTAAAACACTCCAACTCTTCTCTAGAAACAAGCTTTCAGCTTTTTATATGGATTGCACTGACAGCTGGGGTTAAAAAGAGTTGTTTTAATTAAAACTCTTCTCTAGGGAAGATGTAGTAGAATCAGCATCTGTAGCTGGCCTGATGCATCTTCAGGAAACAGACAGGGTGTTTCAACACAAGCTTGAGTGTTATAGAAGATTACAAAAAAAAGCAATTTTGCTAGCATTTCCCAAAATTCTGACTACAAAGCAGCACTATTTCTCACAAAGCTACCTTTAAAATACAACTGTTTCAGAAATGACAGATACAGCTACAACAAAAATTGCTCTAGCTGTGCATCTGTGGGTAAATATTTTGAACTGTACAAAGTTTTCTTCTATATATCCTAGCTTTGCACTAACCTGACTCAGAGCAAAATTATACTTATAATAGGACACCACAGAAAACTCCATTTGAAGACATTTTTTTCCTGAACAGAAATAGTAGTTTAGAAATCCTAACATTTTTTGTTAGCTTAAAACATGCCCAAAATGAGAGTTGTTATTAAAAGAAGTGAATCCCACAGTTAAGATTATTATGACACAGTAACATTAAAAACAGACAAGCATACTTAAACATACCATTACATGATGTATTTGGGAAAATCATGGGTTATAAAGTTACTTAAACAGTCTACATTCTACCACTAATGGCAGACACCTTCATACACTATAAATTTCACGGTAGCAGCTGCAGTGTAAAAGTAATTACTGTTTTCTGTTCAATCTGGAATTATCAATACCCTTAACAGAAGATTTAAGATATTTTTAACTGACCTTATTTGCACCTTCCTTCAGACTGGTGAACACATTACAAATATTTATTGCAAAATAGACCTGAATTGTCAATATGGTGCAGTTTATAATTCTTACACTTGGAAGTTATACGAAGGTGCTCTTCTATATGCTGTTTATATCACCTTGTAGCAGCCAACAGGATTTTTCCTGTAGTATATTATGCAGTATCCTTGAGTAAAAAGGTTCTAGAAAGAATCTTATTTTTTTTTTTTGTTTAATAGTTTTTCAACTGTCTAAATATTAACAATTGCATGCTTTGAATGACATGCCATTACATGCACTGTTATTTATTGAAAACTACAGTTACCTTCTAATGTATAAACATATTTCTTAGTACCTGTCAAAGTAGCTATAGTTTATCTTCTCTGGCTTTGAAAGAGAGGCATTTCAATAAACAGATACACAAATGAGACCACCACCACCATAAAGTTTTATGTATAAAGAACTATATATAATATAAATTACAGACCAAGAAGATCTAAAAGTATAAACTCACTTCATACATTTATAACCTCTAGCACAATTTGAAAATATGCAAAACAGAAATTTATTGCAAATCTTTTAACCAAAGACAATGTTACAAACAGATGAAGTCTGATTTTATACAGCAAAATTGGACTATTTCTTAAAAGTAATTCCTGTTTCATTCATATTCTTCACTGCATATTATAAATCAACTACTCAAAATCATTTTCTTTCATTAGTCTTTTCTTTTGCGTTATCATAAACTACACTTCACAAGGTTTGGAAACTCCCCTCTGGTCCTAACTGGGCAAACTTTATGGAGCATTCATGCTTTGCATCCAAAGTACATAATGCAAAAAAAAATGTATATAGCAGTATTTTCCTTCAGTTAAAAACATAAGCTTCTCTAAGTGGTAATTTGATAACCCATGAGATAAGAAGAACAAAAAACATTAGGGTGAGAAAGACTAGTTTTGTGTTTTTATGGTTTGCATGGCTGCCAATATTGAAACACAAAATACTACACCATGGCTTTCCAAACAGGCAGAAAAAAAACAGACACATTACACCTGGCACCTGCACATAGGTGCTCATATTCAATGCTTGCATACCAATTTACGAACTTGAAATTAGATGCTTTCAGCCTGGGAAAATAAAGGTGGGGGCACTGAGACGATGGAAGCAACTGCTGGATGCCTGCAGTAATCCATCTTTAAAACTCTCCCAGCCATTCAGAAACCAGGATTCATTTTCTTATTTGCTACCCTTCTCCGCTCCTGCAAACTGGGTTAAAGCCAGCCAGCAGAACTGCAAATAAAGTGTGTGTATTGCACAGAGGAAAGGAAGGGAGGGAAGGAAATGGAAGAGGCATGAAGATGACATCAGGGCCCAGATTTCATTCCAGGAGTTTCTCTTACAAAAGGAAGAGAAATAATAATAATAATAAAGGACCATCAAGCTGAAATCATATTTGATACCTCAGAACTCCAAAAAGATGTAGAATGAAAAGTCTCAGTCACCTAAGATCTGTTTATCATTTGCTAGAACTTTATAGAGCTCTCCACAGAATACTTCTGAAGACATTTCTAAGCTTGCTGCCATGTCACACTTACTCTAAGGACATTTCTTTAGGTGTTAGTTTTTTTGCGTAAAAAGCTACAAGTAAAACCCTACCATTCAGTCACCTGCATGGCACTACAAGTCTCAGTACTGAGAAACATTCATCTGCGCATGTTTGACTCGAAGAGATATTTTTATAAGAGACTCAGACTGACAAACTGTGTAGTAAATCTATCAAACCAGAGAATAAACAAAACAGTAACACAGTAGTACAGCTGTTTTGCTTGTGTTGCATAGAACTACCATGATTTTTAAGCAGAAGGGAAAACATTACATCCTTAAATCCTGCATAACTAATTGCAACCAAAGGCTAGCACTTCATATTTTGCTGAGTCTCCAAGTATTATTCTAGAATTGTTATGGTGAGTTGATATAAAACCAAAACTACTGCACTGTAAAAGTTCTGTCTGCCCTAAGTAATAGAAAGCCTAGCAATCAGTAGTAGAAACCCATTTTACAGGACAAATTCTAAGTTCTATTGATATGAATGGGCAGAATATTGCTCTTCCAATGCTTAAACCTGGCAGACAGTTCTATGATGACTACCTCACACCACGTACATAAGAGTGCCAGGTACTGCAGGGCACAGCAAGAAAGTCTCACTGACAAATGCAAGGCAAAAGTCTTTCTCTCCCACTCTAATCTGCAAGAATACTGTTATCCCCAGGCTTTTATATCAGATTTTCCCAAGAGCTGAAGATCTGAAGATCTTCACTGAACACAGGCACCAAAGATTTTTTGTCAAGACACATGTTTCCTGGTCAAGAATAGCTTGGGCTATGGTTCCACAACTATTAACCCTGGATCTGTGCACAGCAGTGTGACTTTGATCTGTATTAGACATGAGAACACAGTTGCATTTCCCCTCAAGTTAGGAGGTGCTCGTAGTAAAAGCCCTCCCAAGCACTTTACACTAGCCGCATGACCACGCTGGTTGAACAGATGACAATCAGCCTGGCACCAAGCCTGACAATAAAGGTAACCTATCAGAATTCCCAGGGAACTGCGGAGTTCGCAGAACATGTGTGTAGGGGATTGGCACTTACCACCACGTAGCTGCGATGCTCCTGACGAAGAGCGGGAGGAGCCAGGGCGCAGCGCGTCCCACTGCCGAATCACGGCTCCGAGCACCATATGAGCGCAGCCCCGAGACGGCTCCCAATCCTCGGGCCCCTTCAGCAGCACCCGGCTGCCTCCCAAGGCATGTGGCAGACAGGCTTAGCCGCACAGAAAGCAGAGGCTTAAAGTAGGAGCAATAACTAACTTGAGACCTCTGTGTTGCACACAAAACAAGCGTTACAGGTCATTTCACAGGTACACAGATCTTTTATTCCTTTCTTGAGCTGCAGCTATGTACCTGATTTACACTGAGGTTTAGCCATGCACAATCTGAGGTGAAAAACACACACACATAAATATTCACTATGCCTCCCAAAATAAGTTGGTTTTCAATATGCAAGCTTGCTACATTAATATATTGAATTGGATTAATCTAAAAGGAAAACACCCTTTCTTTTAAAGCAGACTGGATGATGAGTCTTGAAATTTCCTGCTTCAAAATTTCCTAAGTTCACCCATACACAAGCTAAGATCTTTCACTAGATAGAAATGAAGCCCTTTTTTAGCACTTAATTTTAAAAGTACAAAACTCTTCAGAGAACTGTAGCGTACAGCTCTTGAGGAATTCGACTATTTTTCAGCTTAATGCATGATTTTAAATTGCTTAGGAACATTGTCAGGAAATAGAGGCATAACCAAGTCTAACATTCACATATCCCAGGGTACCAGCTAATCAGAAGTACGCACGAAACTTATTAAAATAATATGCCATTCATCTGACAAGCATGGAATAATGAATAACACTACAATGAAAAAAAGACTCTTGGTCTTTTCTAGCTGTATTTAGTGAAACTGTTTTACAATAAATAAAAACACAGAACAAGTTGCTCAAGATAGAGGGAGCAGCCGGGCCTGACCACGCACATTCTGGAAAGGAGCTTTTCCTGACAACAGCAAACACTTCACGGGGCTGTTACAATTTGGCCATGCTTGGTCCATGGCAGTAGGTGCAGATCCAAGTCGCTAAACGCAGATTACTGCTACAGCCTTATCTTTAATGGGAAGTCATATTCTAAAGCAATGTTTGACAATTAGTGTATAACAGCAGCAACTCTTTCATACAAATACCTTTCATACTTTTTAAAGTCAGACCATGTAAAATGCTTGTTTTCAAGAACAGCCTTCACTGCAATAAAAACTTTAAATCAAATACCAAGAAAAGTCATTCTGCAAGACCTGCAGCAACCGCTCCAAGATGTGCAAAAAGCCTTCATCAGCTAAATGAAGACAGAATATTTCACTGACACTTTTAAAGATGGCAGTGTGTTGGTGTTGCTAAATATTTAATTTCTCATAGAAGAAAGGCCACCAAGGTGTTTCTCAGTTTCAGTTTGCAAAATGTATACTAAGTTATATCCAAGAATTCTCCTTGATGAAGTTAATACTGTTGCTGTGTTGACAGATTAGATTCACCTTGTCTATTGGTTACAAAAATACTACGGTATGTTTTCTTCTTAAAGTTGCTAAGGGCATTCACACTACAATAATTTTCTGTTAGCAAAAAAGCATGAACTTCAAATCTTTTAAGACCAATACGAACGCATTGAAGCCACCAAGAATTATATCCATATAAATTAACTATTATGATTAAGAAAAAAAATAAATGCATGAAAGGTATGAAAAAAAAAAAAACAAAAAAAAAAAACCAAAAAAAAAAAACCAAAAAAAACTTGGTAAGAGACATTTCCTTAGAACTTTTGAGGGGTCATTTTTTGGACAATACATTCACTACTCTTCCCGCACAGTTATGTTATAATTAATCATTTATACTGCTTCTTTGATTTTAGGAATGTGAAATACTAGCTTCAGCTCCTGGTTTTTGCTAATGTAAGATCTGTGCCTTTTTGTAACAATCTGCACATGAATCATTTAAAAATATTCAGCTTCATTTACTCTGACAGCTCAATAATTTACATGTTGATCATTCTCACTTTGAATACTTGAAATTTAGCAACACCTCCACGCTTCTACTTATATATTCTTAATTTAACAAGCTTAACGCAAACATGTTTAAGTCAAATTTAGTGGAATCAATTTTCAAGTCCAATTAAGTTCTGAGAAAGCGAACTGAAAGTCTGCACGCTTCATTTTAAGGGACTTTTTATTCAACAAATCACAAAAGAACAACATATCTCAACAAGGAGAATCCTCAAGCCTACCTTGGCTTAGAACATGTCACACATTTCCGAGTGGAATGTGGCCTTTTTTCAATAATTCCAAAATCATTCTAGCCTACTGCTGTGTAATAACTAATCTCTAGTACGTGGAGATGTTCTGCTTTGGATTCACAATATGCAAACTCTGAAAAATCTCAGGGGATCTAAAATACTATTTTGTATTTCATGCTTTTACTGGTGCAATCTCTAGAACAGAGGACAACCCTTTTCTAAATCCCTAAGTTCTCCAGTCAGCAGAGCTGCTGCAAATCTAAGCACCAGAAAAAAAGCAACTTCTTTTGACATACCTGACTTAGGTCTCAGAGTCATGTCTAGCTGTCCAACAGTAAGATGTGGAGCTTGGGAAGCCTGAAAATTATCTAGGAAACTCTACTGATACAGAAGGGTGGAAAAGCAACAGCAGAGTTGCTGCACAACAAGAGTATGAATAAAACAATATTCCTACATATCTTCCTCTTGACTAGGCTGCAACAGTATCCTACTCATCTCTGGCCATTCCAAACAGCTATGACCGGAGAACACAATAATCTATTTCCGGAAGGAGAAAGAGAAAAGACAGTACGCTCTTGGGTTCATCAGCTACAGAAGTTTCTGGAGCTGTTTACCTGCCCCTGCTTTAATGCTGTGATTCTTTACAAAACTGTTTAGGTTTACTTGCCAGTTCCTCTTACATCCATAAAACTTTCGGGGAAAAAAAAAAAAAAAAAAAAAAAGTGTGGGATTCCAGTTTCACAACTCTTATTCCTGCCCATTGATCACATTGGCATAGATTGCACTGTTGACCCAAATGAACAGAATGTAAATGCAAGGAAGAGAAAACAAAGAAATAAAAAAGTTGCTTATTTCTGTGCATTAGTATCATTACAAGATGAGAAAAAGTTGAAAATCTGTTTTTGTACCCCAAAACATGGCAGGAGAAGAGCAGAAGTCAAATTGATCCATACCCTTCCCTGATGTGCTTTTGACTAGGGCAAGACTGCTTCGCAATTAAAGCTAAAAAAAAAAAAAGGTAGCGAACTCCTTTGGGAAATCACTTAAGACTGAGGTGGTAATTATTTATGAAAATGTGTCTCACTGCTCCCTGAATTATTTGGTTCTTGTACGTAGATTCCAGGAATGCTTCATGAAGAAAAAGTTTTCTGTCTAGGAGAGCCAGTAGTGAGCCATATTATCTTTTTCTTGGTTGGCCCCTCATCTGAGCAAGTTTTTGAAATACGCTATAGAAATTGAAAAAATACTTGCAATATTCTTGACAATACTGTGAACATGCCTACTGCTTCATTTTACACCTTGGCCTCCTCTCAAACAGCTTTTGGATTAGAGAAGTGCAAATGTTCTTTTTTTTTCCTGTTTTGTGTTCCAACTAATATAAGCAAGACAAAGATAATTTTTCAGTGGCCCTATAATATAACTTGTAATATTCACCAGAACGAAACAGGCACACATTACCTTTCTCTGACAGAAGTTAATTCCACAATAGAGCGAGCTTTATTTAGTTTTTCAGTTAATGTTTAACTCCTTTAAACTCTATGAGAAATTCTAAATGAACATTTCATTCAGAATAAGGTCAGAACACCATCAAGATGAAGTGTTTCATCAATTATATACAAAATAAAGGTTTGTCAATTTACTCTTCCACTTCCCTGGGAACTGTACAGCCCCACAGGGTCAATCACCCTCTTATCGTGTCCTAAGGAATTTTGGTAGGGTCCAGATTTACTTAGATCTGGTCTTCATGCAAAGAGTCTAGAGTACTACAGTTTTCTTAGCAGAGTTTTTTCTAAACAGAAATATTAAAATAGGATCTCATCCTCCGATGATAAAGAAATAGTCCATAAAGTCATCTTCCTAGCTTACCAACATGCTTTGAAGAACACCGAAATAGTTAACAGAGTCAACCAGGAGCTTTATTGCTTCATTAACTCTCTATGGAGTGTCACATACTAGAGGTGAAAATTCTGCCCTTAGCAACATTTTTGTCTCTCAAGATTTTTTCCCCAGTGCCCAACAATTAGCTGCTTGTTCTGCAAAGCTCAAGAAGCTGCTGATCACTCCCCCCCTTTTTTTTTTTCTTTTTTTTTTGCATTCAAATAGCTCAGGAGTTTGATAGCAGTTTCCCACACAGTTAATATTTTTAATATTCTTAATTTATTGGATGTATAAATGGATCTGCTTGTGAGTGTCTCATTTTTTTCAACTCAGATAAATATTGCAATGAGCAAAAAGTCAGACATTGGAATCTTGAGTCTTGTGAGGGAAATAATTTACATGGTTCTCCATTCTCTTATAATAACTGCACTACAATGAGTTAAAAAAAAAAAAAAACGCAGATGACACACATTTTAATGGTATTCCATGCCCCTGCCATCCTGCCCAGGCGAAACATGACTACATTTGTATTTTAGGCCCACAGAAGAAAAAAATATATAAATAAATAAAGAAAAAAGTGTAGTTTATTAGGCTGATATGAAATCACAGATTGATGACAGTTCTTGCCAGTGGTTTTCTGACAAAAGATCACATTGAGTTGCTTTTGCCAGTGCAACAGAACTCTGAAGTGTGCACTAACCTGCGCTTCAGGATTGACAAATGCCCTACCGTGTGGAAATGCAGTAATACATTGTCCTGACTTCTGCTGTGGTGCACATTTTTGATCGTACTTATCCAAG
This sequence comes from Crypturellus tataupa, assembly GCA_034781795.1. Classification (NCBI taxonomy): domain Eukaryota; kingdom Metazoa; phylum Chordata; class Aves; order Tinamiformes; family Tinamidae; genus Crypturellus; species Crypturellus tataupa. Next base: position 1,046,396 of record JAWLRI010001017.1, read on the forward strand.
TTCAACTGAAAAAGAATCAGTTTGGTATGGCCATGTTTTTCCATCTCTTATTTCCTAAATAGACAAAAACTACATAAGTTCATATCAGAAAGTGCAACTCAACTGCTGAATATCAGGTATTATTTTACCTACAACTTCTGTAAATATTTTAGCAGCGAACTACAAATGCGCACTGAATAGGGAACCAAGAATGAACCCTCCTGAATTTCTAAGAATATCCCAGAACACTGATCAGCCCTTCTGAAATGGACCAAAGCCTCGGTGTTTCCAAATTCCTTGCTTAAGGGGCTCCAAGACATTTCTATTACTTGGAGCTAGAGCTGTGTTGTAAATAATTGTCTAGTAAAACTGTTCTTTGAAAGATTAACACATTCAAAACCTCATTTAAAGCACAAACAGTAAGCAGAATTAAAGAAAAAAAAATATCCAAAGGCCAGAATTAATCTAAATCAAAGAGGACTTCTTTGATAATGCTAGTGCTGGAAGGTATAACACAATTATTACATCTCTTCACGTTCTGGGCAAGTGTTGATGCAGTAATTATACAGTGTCAAAGGCCTCACAACTCTTCAAGCTGGCTGTACCCTACATGCTAACATTGTGATATCTTGCTTATGCCTGTTATCACGCACTTTGTCACTGCATAAGCAAAGACCAGATTTTTTTTTTCAGTTTTAAATTATGCTTTTAACATTTAAGTGAATGTGCATTGTCCAAACTATTCCATATAAGTTTTTTTAATCTATTAATTGTATTATGTAGTAGTTACCTAATGAGTAAAAATCTAAACGTTATGTCTAAAGAGATTAAATTCCTAATATCATGCTCATGTGCACAGCAGAGTATATGAGAAGTACGATGTGCTGCATAACCACTTTCATGAGTTCATTTTCACTAGTTAGTAGCTTACCCCAAAACAAGAGTATATAAATAATATTAGAACAGCTGTCAGAACTCTAAAGAAAATATATTCATAGATATTTTTGATGCACATTAATCTTGTTTTTCCTCTGGTTGTTAAATTATGGTCCTTATGGGATTAGAGAGTGGAAAGGAGGATACAGAACAAGTATAGGTTTAGGATTGTTTTTGGAGAAAGGAAGAGATTGTTTTCTAGAATGCTGAGAGGTTTTCATTTTTGGAATTTTTAGACTTTTCACTGCTACATAAACTGGGTTAATTCTGCTTCAGTGTGGTGTTTGATATTCTTTCAACCCATAAATAATTTAACAGAGATTTTAAATTATTACTGGTAAACACTCAAAAAAGTTTTTCTACAATACTGAAGTTGAAATTATTGTATGTTTCAGATTAGAGTAACAAATTGAGGTACTGCAATACAAATCATTATCAAATGCTAAAACTATGTTGCATGTACTGAAGAAAAAAAAAAATGGCCGGTCCATTCACTTCTAGTCCTAAAAGTTACACCAGTAACTTAGTACAACAAAAACACTGTCCCTCAAAGCAGCCCACAAGCAGGCGAGGACAACAGATGGCAGGCACCAAGGGGCTTGCCACTATTTCAGAGAGTGCAACTGAGCTAGAGGTATCTGTAACATATAATTTGTATATGTACAAACACATGTAGGGGTATCAAAACCTCAAATAACTTGGTTTGCTACAACTCCCAGTAGCTCACTTAAAGATACAATTGTCTCAGAGTTGCTAATAGACCAACACAGCCACAGTCCTTGACTCTCAGCTAAAACTACAGCTCTTGTAGTCTTCTATTTCACAAGGCCTGGATGAAGGCACAAAGTGCTCCCTCAGCAAATTTGCAGATGATACGAAGCTGGAAGGAGTAGCTGACACCCCAGAGGGCTGCGCCGCCATCCAGAGGGACCTGGACAGACTGGACAACTGGGCGGAGAGAATCCACATGAAATTCAACAAGGCCAAGTGCAAGGTCCTGCACTTAGGGAGGAATAACCCCAGACACTAGTACAGGCTGGGGACCGATCTACTGGAGAGCAGCTCTGCTGAGAGAGACCGGGGTGTCATGGGGGTCATGGGGGTTGACCATGAGGCAGCAGTGTGCCCTTGTGGTCAAGGCGGCCAATGGGATCTTGGGGTGCATTAAGAGGAGCGTCTCCAGCAGGTCGAGGGAGGGGATCCAGCCCCTCTACTCAGCCCTGGTGAGGCCACATCTGGAGCACTGTGTCCAGTTCTGGGTCCCCCAGTACAAGAGGGATGTGGAGCTGCTGGAG
>JAWLRI010001017.1:1048705-1089312 GCA_034781795.1 Crypturellus tataupa
ACAGGCTGCCCAGAGAGGTTGTGGAGTCTCCTTCCCTGGAGATCTTCAAGACCCACTTGGATGCTGCCCTGTGCCACATGCTCTAGGTGGCCCTGTGTGTGCAGGGGAGTTGGACTAGATGACCTCTAGAGGTCCCTTCCAATCTTAGGCATTCTGTGATTCTATGATTCTAAGGCCATCAGCCTTCCACAGTCTGTTCTTCTACTATCTGCCCTAAACTACTTACTGATTTTCCTAGCTTTGAAAATGCATTTAAAAAGGTGAAGTAGGAAGCAAACAAGCATTTGAAGATTAACTGAACTAAGGAAAAGTCTATTTCAAAGGGACTCAGCCTCTATTTCTACACCTGTAGAGGTTTCCAGGTACAGTACATTCAAAGGCACTTATACAATATGCTAAGCAGTGAGCTGTGCACAGGTGCAGCATCTCTCTGCATGAAGCTGTTCAGTATTGGGGCAAGCATACTGCTTAACCTGAGCAAAACCCACTAATCATTAGTGTTCAAAAGAGCTAAAGAATGCTCTAAAACATAATTTAGAGAGCATTAGAGGCTTAAAGCAATAAGAACAACAACAACAAAAATGGAAATAGCTCAACTAAAACTGCAATGCCTTCAGTGCTCAGTACATGCCTAGTTATTTACAATGACATGGAGGTATTCACCTGAACTTCCAGGGACACCTGTAGGCATGTTCTGTTGATAAAGAATGTCTTATGGAAAAATTCTATTATTGCAGGACAAAGACCAGGTGGTGTTCACACACCTGGGAACGGAAGGTCATTCCAGCTGCCCTCTCCACACTTCATTCTTCCCACTGCAGCCCCAGTAATCGTGAGGACACTGAGGCCTTTTTGAAATGCTGACAGAACGTTATACTGATTTATTTGGAAGGATCCTTCGCATAATACTAATCATGGGCATTGCACATTGGCTATTTGCTGAGGTCATCTGCAAAATTGTTATGCTGCAGACTGCGACTAGGGCAATTGCACAGATCTGGATGCCACATAAGCAGCATTTCACATTACTGCCTGTGGCGAAAGTTTGAAAGTAGTTTCCAAAAAGCCCAGCTGCTGGGCTGCCCTGCTGAAAGGCCTATTCCAGCGACCACCAGGAATTTGCTCCCACTTCCCTGGTACACACTCCAGCAAAGTCGGTATCCTCAGCACAGAAAAAGCACTTGTAGCTCCCCAGAGTGACTGCTTTCCCTTCCTACATAGTGCTTTGTATTCTATAAAGTAACTAGCATTTTTACTGTTTGTACATATATAATACATATTTAACACTGATGCAACATACACTCCAACAGATCAGTGTCAGAGATTACTTGCAATGTAGAAAGAGGAGCAGCTTGGGGACTGTTCATGTCCACCTATTGGGCTGCTTGAGAGAAAGCACTGTCAGATGTTCCGGAAAGATCAAGATCTCATCATTTAACTCAACACTGTGGCTAACAGCTGAGCATTAGAAGTGAAAAGCAACAACTGCAACATCATTGCCATAATTGCCACTCTAACAAAGAGCTTCCAGAAGGGAAGCAGCAAAATTGCAATGTATTTTTACTAGAGCAGTCAGAAATAATGGTTTTTGCACTGTGGTGATATTCATGCACTGTGAATCAAAAAGTCTGCCTAGCTCAGTAACTTTTCCCAGTGCATAGCCAGAAGTGGACACTTAAGAGCAGCACTAAGGACCAGAGAACAGCATCCTTCCCACAGCATTTTCCCAGCCCCACAACAGTTTCATCTGGATCCTCCCTACACTGGAATCCCTGTGTTTCTGGCTAAGAGCTCTTATGGCAAAGCAGATTTCATGCTGGCTGGCACACGGCAGTTACATGGCAAGTAGAAAGAGGGGTTAATTTCACATTTTATCGTCAAGAGTGCAATGCATTGGCGGCACATCTAGACTGGCAGCAGCAGGGTTGTCAGGGTACAACATGTGGCTACAGCTATCAAACTGCAAAAACTGGGTCTTTGCATACATACATACACACAGGGACTGCACATAGGGACATCAAGTACCTACACAATCACAACAATCTGTGCATATACATATACCCACGCTATATATAATGAGATATATACAAGGATCATTTTCTATGTACATATACTAATTTGCCATATATGTTAGGAAGATGCAGTTCCCAGTGTTTGGTTTACCTTTATTAGATCAGCAAGTTAACTGAGCAAACTGGAAGAGAATCAACCACATATTTTATTCTTATTAGAATCTAAACTCAATTAATCCTTTTAGGACTGATAACTTTTTTTTTTTAATTCTCAAACAAGAAAATAAGTCTCATCTCCTAAGCTTCAGCATTCCCTCTAGCCCATTAAATTCCATGCAGCAAATAAGCAACTTTTTGAAGAAAAACGATACCAGTGGCTAAAATAATCAAGGTGCACATGAAAGTGGTAAACCCGAAGAGAATAAAGAGAGAAAAGAAATTACTACAATTCTGATATTTAGGCCAACTGATCTTCTAAGAGTATCTTTTATGCTTTCATTTTCTTTGATCTGCCAACACTGGCTTTTTGTTTGTTCTTCCAGTTTAATGTGTTTTCTAGTAGTTGAGGAGCTTTTAGTTGTGACCCTCATTTGTGAAAGTTACCCTTGAAAGCATTTCTTCCAGACTATCATCATTTTGATTCCATGCTAACAATGCTTCTTCATATGCAAGAAAAAAATAAAAGCAAAATCTTCCCCCCACACCATCATGCACATATTATGTCTTGAAGTCTGTCTAGTTGAATAGTATGATACATGCCCTTTCTCAGCTACAGCTGCACAAAAGTCTCACCTATATGAACTGGACTATATTAATTACATCTTAAAGTGAAATAGAAGCAATCTGTTCAAAATGGCATAATTAACCATAATTTTGAAAGTCAGGTTTCTGTACCCTGTTAAAGGCCCTACCTGTAACAACAGACTTTTGAACCATGCAAGCATTGTAAGTAGACTAATTTTGCCCAAAAGGAAGAAGGCAAAAGCATTCTAAAGAGGGAAAAACAAACAAACCCACCCACCTTTATATTTATATTTTCAGAAATGAAATAATAATCTTTGTAATTTCCTGTTGGTAACCAAGTAGTTTAGAGCATTTTAAAAGAAAAATAAAAATTTTACCTACAGTTGTTAGTTCTGCCCCTCAGATTCAGAATGAGCACACAAAGTGGAAAAATATTCTGAATTTTTCCTAACGATCACCTACCAAATAACTATAGAATCACTGAGAGGGGGCATATCAAATTAAAAAGCTACAGGCATTGCTTCAAAATAGCAGTCATGACTTGAACAAAGATATTTACAGATGCCAGAAGATGTATAAGCCTTCCCTGCACACTTAAAAAGCTTACTGATTAATTTCACTGGCATAACACAATTTCTCACTCCCATTCCATACATAAGCATCACAGATTAAGCTTTCTTCTTAGAGTATTTAAGCCACCGTGCAATCACATTTTAAAAACTGAAAGCCTTATTCAATGCCTATACTACGTTAAGCCTAAATTGACTTACCCACAGAATGGTTAAGAGCACTCAGTCCAAGAAATTAAATATTCTAATACTTAATATCCTAAGAGAGAGATTAAGTATTCTAATATTTAATATCTTGATTTATTGTTCCAAGAGGTCTTTTTTTTCCCCTCTTTTTCCTCTCTCTTTTTTTTTAAATGAATCGTATACAGAGATGAGTTTAAGGGAGAGAGGGAGAGGAGAGATGCAATATCAAATTTGAAAGCAAGTTACCAAGAAGGGTCTTACCAATCAGTACCATTACAAAAACCTCTTTATTACAGACCACTCCAACTACCGCAGGGCTTACTTTTGTAGGATTCTGCCCACAGACGCCCCAAGTTCTGACGTCCGAAGGCCAGGAACACCCTCTAGTAGTGTCAGTCTCTGCCGCACAGCACTTGTCTCACTCCAACAAGCACCATTCAGCCTCTGATAAAAACTGAAGCCAAGCTAGAAACTAACAAAATACAGAAGCGTCCTAAATTAATCCCTTGGTGGTAAACACAGCAACTAGTGCGCTTACTTTTACATTCCAGTGTTCAATACGTGTTCAATACCCTTACAAAAAGCACAGAGAGTCTTCACTTGCATAGTAATTTCACCTTTTGTTTTTATGAAGGTTGTTAATAGCTATTAAGAAAAAAAATCGCCTGTCAAAGACAACAGCCTTTTTAAAGATGATTGCTGATGACACAAGATGTCCAGATTTTTACAACCAGGAATTTTAAAAAGCTTATCCTTTCCATTATTGTATCTTGTTCTAATCTTTCAGAATAGTGACATTTGCAATTAGCTTCATTGCATGTTATCATACATGGAAAATTTTTGTTAAGCTCTATTAGCATTGTTATTCATTTCTAATTATTTTTAATAACTTAATAGGAACATGTCATAAGTGAAATTATAGTCCTCAGTGAAGGAATTGCAGATTACAATTGAATTAAAATATTGGCCTTTACTCAAATTTATTCCTTCCTTCCATGAAAGGTCACTAAATATTCTGAGCTGGAACCACCTGATGCACTGAGAACAAAACTCCACAGTATAAGCCACAGTTGGAAGTCATATTAGCTTTTTAAAACACAGAGTAAATGTCACAAACACCAAACATCTTCAAAAGCATAAGTTATAAAACAGATAAAAACTTACTGTTATTCTCTTGCTGTAGAATCTAGATGCTCAGTGAAAGCTCCAAGTTACAGTTCAAAATTATTGCCTGTTAAAAAGTCAAAACAACATGAATATGTTAATTTATTACAGACTAAACCTTGAATTGCAAGAGCTAATAAGAATCTCCTCATACCATAAATAAGAAATATACTCAAAAGAACATCCATTTTTTTTCTTCTCTTTCATGAATTAAGAATTACAAATGCAGGGCAAGTGGAAATTATGTTTTAACAGAGACACTGGTAGAGAATGAAGTAAGAAACGCCACCTTGGGACTACAGAAAGTTTCAGAAAGTGTACAAATAAAGTAAAATGAAAAACAATCCTAACTTCTTTTAGTGCTCCAGCAGTAGACACAAATTATTACAATTATTACGATGAGGACACATTCTCTCCTATTATCAAGAATATTAATAAGCAAAATGCAAAGATAAGGACCAGAATATGCACAAATGCATTAGGTATGACTGCTGACTTTTCCACTAAATAGTTTATGTTGTTCCATGAGACTTCTCAAATATCTCATACCTGTGAAAAATGCCAATCCAGTCACAAAAACAAAACCACCACAAAGCCAAATATATATATAACATAAAAGTTGAGATTTAATATGAAAAGTAAAACACTTCTGTGTCAGAAACCCCTTATTTTCACATTTAGCATCAATATAACTGGGATAGAGCTCTACTTTACTTACTTTAGCCTCCAGATCAAAGTGAAAAGTCCACAAAACATATCAAAATGATTATATTTATGTGAGACTTACTATGGATAACATTAATTGAAACTTCAATTGTAGTTCAAAGATAATTTTTTTATTATGGTCCAATATCACTTATCTTTCCACAGAGACTAAAAAATAATTCTGCTAAATTTTCCATTTAGTCTTTGACTTGGAAATGACTTGTTTAACTTGAATAGAAATTGACTGAGTTAAATCCAGACTTAAATTATTCAAAAGCTCTGCAAATGCACGCAAATACCAGGAGGACTTTGTATAAGGGTCTGCAAACAAGCTCAGCCCAGCAGAACTCTATGATGAGCGACACGGTAAGTAAAGAGCAAGGTTTGTAGGAGTTAATATTTTTTTTTCTTCTTTAATGCAGTTCTTATTAAAGCCGCCTCCTCAGTAAAGCAACCAAGTGTAATGTTCAAAAACACATAGCAAACAAAGGTCAAAGTGATTCCAGAGATTCCATCATATGGAAGAAGCAACCCAGCTGCTTGTTGACATAGTACCATTCCACCTCTATAGCCCAATGGTTTGTGGAAAGATGGGGTTGTATCTAACTGTACCTACGACTCGCTACATCCTGTTGGACCTAGATTTGTTCAGATAAATAATAGTTTTTTTTTTTTTTTTTTTTTTTTTTTTAATATTATAACAGTTTGTAATAAATAATCTTGTAGATTTCCCAGGAAAGCTTTTCTGTAGTTTTATGTTGCCTACTTTGAAAGTGCGGAGAACACATTTTACACACTGGAAGCATTTTAATAGCTTGTTTCAAATGATAAATTTTGAACATATTAAGCTTTCCTCTTGAGCTTCCACTGTTGGAAGAATAACCAAAAGAGAATTAAGGGAACAGCAAGCTGTACAAAGTAGCAATATATTTAAAATAATAGGAAATTGCAGCTTTTATTTTGTATTTTGTTAAGTAATGAGAGTTCTAATGTACAACTACATGGGAGATTCACATTATTATTGGATAGTGAAGAATACAGAAACAGTTCTTAAATACTGTGTTAGATTATTAACCCATTACAAGCAAGAATATTTCCTTAAAACAACCAACAGGCCTACTCTGGACCATAAGGGTCTCCAGCAACTATCAAGTAAATGATTATCAGCATTACATCCTAGAGGCATTCAAAATGATTTGTTTTTTTTTAATACCAGAATATCAAAGTAAATAAAAGCATAAATTCTAAAGAATTCTTGATTGAAAGTCACTTTTCAATATTTGAATTGTCACTAATGCCTTTTCTTTCAGAATTGTAACAAAAACTACAGCTGGTCAGTAACTGCTGACTGCTTCTGGAGCTCTGCTAAGTACTCTTATTTACTTATTTTCTTTACATTTGTTGGATCTAGGTCACTATCTCTCCTATTCACTCTTAGTGAATTAGCAATCATTGTTGACAGGCATATACTTGCATTGTTATGTAGTTTATGATATGAAAAATAGTTTTTTACCATCTTGAAATTGTGTTCTCCCCTCCTCCCCAAAATTATCCCCAAGCCTGTGCAGAGGCTCCATCTAATTTCCATCTGTTTGGTATTAGGTCGCAGAGGCTGTAGTGCAGATACCTCATAATTAAGAGTCAGTCATTGACAACTCTGACAAAAAAAGAATAGAAGAAGAGTCATGGGATCCATACTGACTAGGGCAGCTCAAAGACGTGTGTTAGTTTTTTCCTCTGTTGGATAAGTAACATTGACAACTGCTGAAAACGATGCCCAGGAGGAAGTAAGTATGCATGGCCACGGATTCAACTAAACAAGAGGCTGAAATACTGATAGGACACATTTAGTATTTAAAAGGCTCCCAAGTCAAAGGCCTTAAATTTAACAAAATATATAATTATGTAATACTATTAATGAGGAAAAAATAAGAAAGAGAGGGAATCTGATTGATGAGTGCAGAGAATAAGGGACAAAGACCAGCACAGAGTTTGAAATTTAAACTATAGCATACTTCTACTTTATTTTTCCAAAGCCACAAAACATTCCCTTTGCCTAACCGTCAAATAGAATAGACTCTTACCTTAAAATAGTTTAGGCACAGTCAGATCTAATTTATACCAAGTCTATTTTGATGGCTAATCTCACTGGGATGTTAGATCCATTATAACTTCTAGATTGTCTGCTTCGTTTGCTGCATTAAGTTTAAAGAATTAACAATATATTGTATTTTAAAATATGTGCAAAACAACATATTGAATACCGTTAGACTAGATGGTTTCAGTATTGCAGCATTATTTCCATGCACTTCAAGACAGGCAAGTCTTGCAATGCAACGGTCGTTGCATTTAATCAGAGGCATTGGTCATGTCAGAGTGGAGGGAAAGAAAAGTCATGACAGCTAAATTAGATACCTACAATTGCTGTTAGCAGCCATTAAAACATTAATCAAATAAAACTAACAAATCTGAGAGGCAGGAAACAACAATCCCACCTTTTATAGAAATCAATAGTCTAGATGCATGGACAGAAAGTAATGAAGTCAACAGATTGAATTTGTGTGCGTGCGTATGTATATTTTTTAGCATATTTGCAGGACTTGGATGAAATGCCGATTTAAAAGCATATTTTACCACATAAATTTTTATTTCAAAGGGCTCACATTTTCCCTAAGCAAACAGTCATTTTGCCCTGGATAAAGACCCTCCATCCTCACTACATTCCCCTCTCCCTTCCCTGCCTGCAGGGCACCCTCCCCCTCCCCGCAAAGAAACCCCACCACACACACATATAACTTGTTTAGATTTTTATCATAGCAGATTGTCAAAAAATATGTGTGTGTGTGTGTATATATATATATATATATATATATTCAGGCATATTTCTGTTAATTTATATAAACAACATATTGCAACAAGACAAAAGCAAATGTAAACTCCAAATAAAAAAAAATGCTAAAAAACATAGGAATGGAAATAAGTCCTGTGTACAGTTTTGAGATGACAAGGAGCAACAGCTCTAATCCACTGTGCTTCTACTCCTGCTGTCTTCCTTGCTCTTCAGAAATGCAACTGATAATATTTGAATACTATCATATATGCCTCTTCTCTCCACAAACACCAGCACTAGAGCTCGTACACATTAAAACGGTCTCAGATATTGTTATGTACATCTAAAATTAAGACCTAAGGCAGGAATGGCAGTGGAAGTTTTTGTTTGCATTATGCCCGGAAACAGCACTTTGCAAGCATTAGCAAATCATTACTGTCTTCCCACTGAGATAAGAAGTGATCATGCCACATTTGCAAATTAGCAATCAAGGTCTGAAGCATTAAATGACTTGAACAGCATAGCAGAAAAGTGAGATGAATCAGCAACGCTCCTTCAAGCGCCATGACAAAACCACAGCAGTGAAACTGAAGTCCTAAATCCTGAATTATCTCAGTCTGAACCGGTAACCACTGCACTGCAAAGCTCCATAGTGTGACCGACCTCCATTTATCAAAATACTTTTGAGTATCAAGTGTTTCCTATGAAGAGGCTTCAAATTTGTAATAATTCACATACAAAATGATACTGAAATATCTGTAGTTCTGTACTACATTCACCCAATCTGATGAGAGAGAAGGGGAGAAAAAAAAAAAAAAAAAAAAAACACCACATACACAAACATTTAGGTCAAAACGTTGCAAGAAATATGGACCCTTGCCTGATACCCAACCTCTGAATGCAACCATCTTAGGGAAAGATTCCTGGGGCCTGACTCTAAATGCTTAGCTAAAACACTCTGGCTTATCCCAACTGTGACACTTAGTAATTACAAGTTTAAGATAATTTCTTCTTTATGGAGGGGAGAAATTTATTTATATACATATACATGTGTTTTTTAAACCAAATTCTATCAGTATACAAAGTGCTGGAAACAAGTCCCTCTGCAATAACTTATGATTTATCCAAAATAACAATTCAGTATGATACCTAGACTATCAAACAAAAGTGATATCAACTAGTTTATACTAGACTAGTTTCATTTTACTAGTAGGACATCAGAAATCTTATGTACTGCTTGGAAATGAAACACTTGACAGTACTCAGTCAACATTATTTTATTGCCTTGAACAGGTATATTGAGCTGTTTGTCAAAGAGGACTATTCCAGAAAAGATGCTCAATATACATTAAAAATCCCTAGCATCCAGTTATCAGCTTTGAACACCTCTGCTGCCAACCCAATGCTAGGCAGCTGCTAAACTTCCGATCTGCAGCAGGTGTACAAGCAAAGTAACCTTATGGCTTCCATGTTTGCAAATCTCTTAACTCTATTCCTTAAGAGAAACAAACAAACAAACAAAATCACTGCTAAAAATTCCTATGATTATCGGCCTCAGTGAAATTCTAGGCAAGTTCCCGTAGCCTCATGAAGGCCCAAAACAGCTTTTCAAAAATAAGTTATATCCTCCACTTTAAAAATTCTTAGCTAAATCTAGACACACTGAAAACACAACATACAAAGCCAAAGACTTAAAGCTCTGAAGCATCTACCCGAGATAGACTGATGTCTATGCAGTGTAAGGGCAAGATCATAATCTATGATCATACACAGCTAAAATAAAGCAGGATTAGAGAAGTATTTGCACCACAGAGTTTTTTTTTTGCATCACACTTCTAAAAAAGAGATGTGAACACACCAAAATAAAACACTCCAGCTTGCATGTAAGGATTAGAAACAAGCACACCCATGAGCAGAAGCTTAATCTATTTTGCCCATCAATGAGAGAGTTAAGAGAAAGAATAGCAACATGGGAAGAGATAGCTCTTTGATCTCTTTGCTTACTCAAAGGGCTAATGCCTACATGCTGAAGTTAAATGAAAGTTAAAAAATCTCTCTTCCAGAACAGGATTAATCACCATGGAAATGATTAACCAAGCTACAGAGAAGATTCTCCATCCTTTTCAAGTGTTTAAATCAAGACGAGATCCTTTCTAAAAGGCAAGCTTCAGTTCAATCAGTGCTAGAGCCCCACGTAAGACATGTTGAAGTTCCTCCGAGTCTGTCCTCTCCCTCATGGCTAATTTTTAATGCCTACTGTTCAAGTTTTTAAGAACTGGTAGGACCATGAATTTTACAGTCAGTTTTCTTTGTCCCTTTCCCAAACCTTCTACTGCAAGTAGGTCTCAACTCCTCGCTTTAGTTTGTGCAAGAGGGTGCTAATGGAAGAGTTCTGTTGTTCTTAGTGCCAGTCGGAAACCCTTTCTGTGGCCTCTCCAAGACACCACAGACAGTCGCGAGGATGCAGCCGAGGGAAATCAACTGGAATCACTAACACAGAACAGTAAATCCATCTAATGAGCTGAATATCCATAATCAAAATCTATTAAAATAAAAAAGCTCTAAATGGTTTGAACTGATCCCTTTAAATTTTATAGATCTTGTTTGCTCATAGAAAGAGAAGTAATTAGCATGTTTTGCTCAGTTTTTTGTTGTTTTGGAAACAGTTTTTAATTTCAGGTGCAAAGCAAGCTAAAAGTATAGCCAAAAAAAAAAAAAAATTAAATGCTTGATGAAAAAGGTGGCATCATATATTCAAATCCAGGTCTTATTTTTTCTCTTACAAACCCCAATTCGCATTGTGTACCTTCTACAGGGCATTTCATCTATTTAATGATGATTAACTCACTAACAACAAAAAACAAATGTGAATTTCACCAAAGACTCCAAGTGGTCTATCCTCATTTAATCTGAACTCTATGGATTCCCTCCCTATTTTACAATCCACAACCTCCAAAATAATTGCTTTTTACATGTAGTTGCAGTGGAATCATCACAACAGGAAAATGTGTGAAAACCAAAGGTCTGTATTACAGAATGCTTTGAAGAAAGAGGCTGGAGATCAGCTATTCCAAAGCAGTTAATTATCACCATATCTACAATTAGTAACAAGTTACACTGATTCTTTTGGGGCCTCTGTATCGCAAATTTGAGCATGTATTCCTTAATGTAGAGTTCTGTGCAAGACACTGACAGATATGTGACAAGGAGCTATTTGCTAGCCAAACAGATAGCATTACTGGATCAGAGACATACATAAGAACAAAGCCTTTTTTGTTTAAGTAAATCATCAGGTAAATAAGGCAACATCCTTACCTAGATCAGCTGAAAGCCAAGATCATGGCAAGAGAAAACATCAAGAAGTGCCCTATATGTTGAACATCTTCCACTTTAGCTCCAAAGGAAAAATACAGAGGCCCCTATTTCATCTTTTGGCACCTGGTGGAGAGCTGGCACCATAGAAATCAAAAGAGCAAGAAGTATTTGCCAGTGACTGGAAACCATACAGGTCTCTGACAGGGTTTAAGGTACTGAGATACACATGGCATGCTACTCTGACAGGCTAGAAAGACGTAAAAAGCGAGAAGGGAGAGAAGGGAAAGAAAAAAAGTTAACCACAGTAATCAATTCTATCTCCTATGTCTGTGCTAGTGGAAGCTTAGGGCAGGCAGCTTAGTAGATCACTGGTCAAAAAAAAAAATTATATTCAACACTTACTGGATCTCAGACCTATATGTATAAAGGTGTCTTAAGAAAATCATAGACAATAAGCATGAGTACATTCAAATGAGTTCTAAGTCACTAAATTTAAATTTACTAAAAAAGAAGAAAATAAAGAGTTGTTTAACACTCTTGGGAGATCAATTACATACTTGAAAGTAAAGGCAGAAAAAAAAGTTCCTTTAAGAGAAATTAAGGTAAAAGTAAAAAGCAGTAAGAAAATCATACAAAAAAAAAATCAAGGAGTTCTATAGAAATCAGATTTCATATAGTAAATCATAGAGAGACGGAACTGTTTTTGTTATGCACAGGCAATTGCTTACATCTACTTCAGCAGAGAAAGTCCCTGCATGGTAAGATACTGATGACTTCTTGATTCTATTTTTGCCTCAATATAGGCTCCACTTGTGCTCGAGTCACATTTCACATCATCTCATTTAGTTATTAAGTCAATGAAAAGTCCACTTCCGAATATATTTGAAATTTTTGATAAATGAAGTAAATCCTCTAGCAGAGTGACTTCGTAATTTACTATTTTCTGTTTCAAGGTGAAGTTAATGATTACATGAGATGGTCTGAGATAGAAGCAATCACTTTCTGCTTAGAGTAAGGAAATAGAAATACTGCATTTTCTCACTCACAGTTGTTTTATGTGCATATGACAGCTCATGCATAGGACAGCAGGAAACTGAATTGACTGGGTTCTATTTTGGCCAATGTTTTTGAAAATATGCACACTGGTAAACAGAAGCAACTAAAAAGAAAAGCAAATGGCAGAAAAAATATTGAGTCGAAGATTATCTAGAAAAAGGTTTGGGACTGCGAGCATGTTCCTGCCATAACACAGTGTACAATGTTGAAGCGCCTGTCCTGAAGGATACCAGCTCCAAAGTAATATGAACATAGAAATGTCAGCAGACATCTGCACATCCTGCACTTCAAAGGCAAGGCTTATTATTATTGCAAGCTTGTCAACTCACTAACACAGATATACCATCATTATGTAACACATGTAGCATGTTCCACAAAAGCATAAAGATACCAACGGATGACATCCATGACTCATGTCTGTGGCTGACTCGGTGTCATACCACTGAGTGGTGTCAACATATCCTTATCGTCTTTTTTTTTCCTGAGGCTGATACAACAGCACCCGGATCTCATCTGTACCAGTTAACAGTGTAACAGAGATGTAGGTGCCTTTCCCTCTCACTTGCCACCCCCTTTTATTTAAAAGGAAGGGGGGAGGGGAAGAAAAAATAAAATAAAATAAATCACATCTACTGTCTATACATCTGCTATTAAGAATAGGTCCTCTATAGTCAGGACCAAACATACTGCTTATTTTTCTGAGGTTTTTATATTTCCACCAGTACTTTCAGTACTTTTTTCCCCCACAGGTAGAAAAAAAATTGCTCATAAGACTTGAAGGACAGGAAAATCAAAAGAACCAGTTAACTCCTAGAGTAAGCCATCACTAAAATGATACAGACATTTAAAAAAAAATAAAAAAAAAAAAAAGTGAAAGACATTTAAAAAGAAAACTTTACAGTATTGATGATTAACTAAGCAATACTTCTGAAAAAAGTCTGCTTCATAGGTCAGAACTCCATAGTGTGTCGCTTAAAATAAAGTTACATCAAGTAGAATTATGGCTAGAGATAATTAGCAGGAAATGGGAGTGTGAATGAGGTTCATATTTTAAAGGCATAAAAAAAAAAAAGGGCACAAAGAAATTTCTCTTTACTTCTGATGCATCTGACATTACTAAAAGCACTCCTAAGCCTTTAGAAAGCAGATTTAGGAAAAAAAAAAAAAGAAGTCAAATTCAATGCAAGCTTTTTTATATGGAAGGCGTAATTGGAGTGACCCAGCTTTCTATAGTTGCCTGTTGTTTTTAATAACTTCTAAAATTCATAGGCATAATAGTGAGTGGATATTTACTCTGATTTCATCACTGAAGTTGCCTTTAAAAATCCTATTTACAGTTAGTGTTCTAATTCACACTTTTTCAGGTGTTTTGTCTGTCAACTTCCTTTGCATCAGACAGATATTGCTTGGTCAAATGGCTTTGACCAGACTGAAGTATCAATTTATTCTGCAGCTTCAATCTATACACATGCAGCTTGGAATTGCATCCATGAAAAAAAAAAAAAAAAAAGCCTCAAAATGATTATGATCTGAACCAACTTGCATATATCTTTAGCAATTCATATGTGATGACTTGAATGACAAGCAACTCACAGGAGAGAAAAAAAAAAAAAGAAAAGAATAGAAAAAGAACTTAACTTGGTAGTTGGTTTTAATAAGCACAACTGGCCTGCTAGTCACCAGAAAAAAACTGAACCAGACAGGCATATGGCTCATTTTACCTTAAGTAACTCTTCTTGAGAGATACATAGCAATAACAGAAGTGACAGAAGTTGAGATGTAGGAAAACAGGACTAGAAGATGACAAAAAGGAGGAGTTGGGAGACTCAGAAGCATAAAGAAGATATTAAAATAAATGTGACAATAAAAAAAAAATAAAAACCTTTAGGGTGGAGGGGTAAAGAGTTACAAATAAAGCAGAAAGGAAAATAGATTAGACTTGATCTGAAAAGGACAAGCATAATGGGGCATGGTGAAACAAATAAGAGAAGAAGATACTGTAGGAATAGCATTTGAATAATTATAAGTCTCTCAGTAGTGCACTCCAAGCAGCAAGGTCCAGAGCTATGCTGGGAAAAGGAAGCCAAATCTCCCAGAACTGCCCAGGAGCCTTGCCAGTGTGGGGGGAATGAGCACACCACTCCTCCCTGCCAGTGAGGTTTCCTAGTTAGGAACTTCTCACAGAACAGCTCAATACAGCCCCACAAGGGCTGAGCCTTTAACTCCTACTCGGCAAGTGACCAGGACCACATCTACCTTTTGTAGTCCTTACTTAAGGTTACCTAGTTCTTTTCAAGGCTTTTCCATGACTTATCAGAAGAGGCTTGCCAAAAGTTACATGACCATGGGAGAAAACAGGACATCTTAACATCTTACCACACACATCCCCACACCTTTATCCTCCCTGCTGATTTCTTCTTTTCCGTGATTTATGCTTCAGGGCAAGTCTCCATTAGCTGCTCTGACACCAAGTATAGCCCAGAAGCTGTAGCTGCCCTGAGCTACTTCTACCGGCATGCATCATTCAGCAGTGCTTGGATCAAGCCCTCCTCCTACATCTGTGCAGGGAACAGTCTCCCCTCTGGCGGCACTGGTGGAGGATGCTGGGGAAGATCTTTACCTTGCTCTTACTTTCTCTGAGTTTTGTAACCTTAGCTTTACAAAATAAAACCAGGACTGTTTCTTTTACCCATCTTCACTCATCACACTGTGAATCACTCTCTCATAAAGAGTCCCAGACTGTTTTCAAGCCACTGGTCTTATCACTCAAGCTGAGACCTATCCCCTTCCACAAGGAGCCAGGCTCCCTTTACTCCTCTGCCCCAGGCACTGCCATGGCTCCCGCCACCATTACAGAGTCTTCTTCTCAGCCACAAGGCAAATAGGCCTGGTGTTTCTCAAAAGCTTTTATGAAGGAAATATTTAAACTGACTGATGTTCTTATTTTGTCAGAAAACACCCTTACAGCTTCTTTATTAGCTGACTATATTTTTCTTACAATCTTTTCTTCTCCATTCTTTTTCATCTGCTACTCCCTCCATTTTGTAGCCACCTCCACAAAATGGCCACAGCATTTTGTGATGGCATCTGTTTTGTAGAGAAGGATGCAGCCACTTTCAGGTGCAGCTGACTTCACATAAAAGAAAAAAATATTCAAAGTAACCCAAAGAAATATACTCCTGCCACCAACAAAGGCAACAAACCCCAGAAATTGTGTGCATACCTCATGCAAGCTCGTCCCTACAAGCATCCCCAGGTGCACCCAATCAGCCCAGCTAGCTCTCACCTGCTCACTCCTACCCTCTCGCTGCTTGGTATCTCATTTACACCTTCTGGCCTTCCCAAACTGTTTCAAATAATTCAATAATAAAATACACCTGACTGACACTTCCTCAATGCTGCAGTGCTGTGTTACGCTCTGAGCTCTTCAAGTGTGACTGCTTTCAGATTTGTGCACAAAAAATAACCCCCACACATTAAATTAAAGAAGTTCCAACTAGACCAATGTTGCAGAGACATAACAGAAAACACATGCTTGCTGTACCAATAATAGTGGGACCCTGATATCTGTACCAAAATGCTACTTTTGCTTCTCTTTCAGGAAGGGTACTGCTAGGCAGGCCAGCAGCAGCAGTTGCAGAGGTTGTTTCTGTGGTTACCTGATGTTACCGGTAAGGTATTCCACTCCGAGGGACAGTGCATGGCAACTCCTGAGCAGGATTCCTGAATACTCTTTTGCCCAACTTCCACATTTTATTATTTTTTTTTCTCACATATATTTACTAACTTCTCTATTCATCAGTTTTTCCTGGTTTATTCTGTATGTTTTACTTCAGTTTATATTCTGAAACTGTTTATAAAGTCAAAAAGAAACCCCACATTAACGTGTTATATTCAAATAATGACTCAATTCATGACTCAGTTTGCAACTTCCTTCTTGTCAGGTTTTTGACACTGTCAAACCTTCAGTATATTGCAAACTGAAAACCTGAAACCTGATCTTTTGAACTGAAAGACTGCTATAACATCAGAATTATAATAATAAATAGTCATGTGCGGTCAGTTTTTTTGCTGTTATTTAGCACAAATACTGTTAAAATTTAATGTCTATCGCCAGATACATTTCCAAGAAAATGGAAACATGAAGCATGATAACATTAAACTAAGTAAAGATTGAAAAATTGGGAAAGAATCACAGAAGTAACAAGGGAAGGTCCATTATATACACTAAAAAGACAATTTGTTTGACTCTAGATGTAGAAAAGTTGAGTTTCAGGCAATTATGTGAGTTATCAATACAGGAAGTAGGAAAACCTTAATATGTATAGACTGCGCCAAGGAAGTGACTTTAGTAAACTAGAAAGCTACCTATGATTGAATTGTTTCAGATTATTCATGCATATAAAATCCCTAAAAGAAGAATATACATTTGTTTAGGTAAATGTATTATATTCGTGTAAATTAAAAGAACTGAATGGCCTTTGTTCTTATTTCCCCCACAAGGAATTGCACTTTGGAAACAATCCAAACCTATGAAGTTTTAACTGCATTTTGTAATTATTAGGAGAATAAAATGCTGAGGCTTTACTTTCCTGACAATGTCAGATATGCGGCTATGTCCAATTTTCCTTTTCTTGATGTATACAGAGAAACTTGATTCCCACTTTTTATGAGTTCTACAATAAGATGAAAAGAATACATGTTTCCTACAAAATGCTTTGGTTTGCAATATATTTAAACTTTAATCTTTATGAAAAGAACTCTAGTTGCAAATGACAGCATGACCCAAAAATCTGCTCAAATGGTGGTTTTATATTTTTAAGGGAGCTGGCTTATATAAAAGTTCTCTCACTGTCTTAAATATTCATAGGTAGTTTTGTATCTCTGTATGTTGTAGTGATAGCAAGGGTAGAAATTCATAAAACATAAAACAAAAATATTTAAACTGAGCAAGAAGATACATTAGAAGAAAAAGAACTGAAGAAAAATCAATTCTAATAGACCTGAGATACATGATGTTTACATATGTAACACAAAACTGTCTGCCATCAATTAAGTTTTCATTCATTTTCATCACATAATCTACGTTTGCTTTTCTTAAAAAAAAATGGTATTATTCAAGTTTGTATTGTATTACACCCAAAAAAATCACCTTATGTTGCTCTTCCGAGTGGATTTCATGAAAAAGATGTCTGCAAATCTTTTCTGATATATATATATATATTAAGAAATATATAAATATTTCTTAATACCAGTTCCAGGATGTTTTCAATTTTTGTTATGTAAGATTCAATATTTTACCTTAGGTGGCTCCAGCCGTCAATAATGAAGGGTCAAGGTTTACAGCATTTATCATTTTGCAGATTTGTAGTGTTTTCCAAGATGAAAATGTTTTGTAGCTGCTATTTACTTTTCAAAGGTAAATTTATACTATTGGTGCAACTTTATAGTTTTAAAAATATTTGGGGGGGAGTAAATTGCCCCAGTAAAATTTTTATTTATATTGAATGTAATACATTTTTGCAGCCAAGATCCCAAAGTTTTATTTTGTAATTCTTGAGATAAGATTAGTGACTGCAACTATAGGAACACTACCTCTTACAGCTATCAGGAAGATCTCTCTTCACAGTCAATGTCATTGACAATGAATATAAGTTTGCAGGCAGAATAAGTATTAACACCAAGCTGTTAATGTTCAGACTACCTTCAGAAATGTGCTACTCTTTATGTTTTATGAGATTGAAAAGAATTTTAAAAATGGCAAATACAGCTATTAAGACCAACTTTGCAATCATGTCCCGATACTAGTTTAGTGTTGTGTTTATAGAAAAAAACAACAGTTCATATTAGAGACTGGCATTGTTATCATATGCAAATATTTCTATTTGTATTCTTACCCATTTCTTTTCTATATCACACAAATAATAAGTAGTTTGTTTTAAATGGAGTTACTATAAATAAATTGTTATACATAATAAGGTTTGTTTGCATTACTGTAAAGTGTTTTTTTCCATTTTAAATTGAATTTATCTTTTCAAAGTTGGTATATGGTTTCTGATTGAGAGAGGAACTGGAAAGAAGTGAGGAAGTGGGAAAGTCCTTAGCTAAGTAAGTGCAAAATGACAGAACAATCATTACAATGATTATTGCAATGAAACAACTTCAGGAGACAGCGCCCAGGTTTAGTAAATAAAAACATGCCAAAGATATTCAAACCAACATCTGAGTTCTAGGAAAGTCCTTTGCAAGTTTTGTCTATTCATTATAATTTGAAATTATAATGTATGCTTCTGAGGTAATTAGTAAAGTAAGTAATGAAAAAGTCATTTCTTGAATGCTATATTTGCATTAATACAAAAAGCAATAAATATTTTAAAATTCTATGACTACTCACGCACATTAAAACTGATAAAGTTTCTGCAGGTTTTTTTTAGACCTTTTTTTTATATTAAGCTTTTTTCTCATATTTGTTCTTATACTTTCTACAGAAATATTAACAACTCTTGGGAAAAAGGAATAAAGGAGAAAATGACTACTGAAACTATCTTTGAATAGAAAAAAAAAGATCAGTTTTAATAATTTTGAAAAATGTGTTTTTATCTATAAAAATATTAAAACAGAATTACTTTAAAACACAATTACTTGTTCTCTCCATTCGTTGGTGTCAGTAGGTCAGAGAAATGCTGGCTGAGCTAGTCTTTTGCATCAATTCCTGCTCTTAACCAGATGGCACAGTTTTACTTTAGTCCTTTATCCCTTTAACTGAATGACTTCATTCAAGGCATTCTATTTATCCTCCCCACAAGGTATGAAAAGCTAGATCAAATGCATTTCACCTCTTTATTTCTAAATGGCTTAATTATTAACTTGAAAGGAACTTTTATGTTCAAAGACTCTAGAAATTTGTAAGGAGCCTTTCTAGTTAACAACAGCTTCTTAAAAACAGAGGTCATGTCTGAAGAGTCATACAATTCATACATCCCATCCTGGGCTCAGGCAGAGCATCAACTAACTGCATTCACAGCGGGCAGGTTAGTAGGTACCTGGCCCGCGACTATCGCTGAAGAACAGAAACAATTCTGGTAACTAAGAAACCCTATTCCTATACACGCTGCAAGGACTAGAAAGTGGATGCTCAGAAGCATCAACACGTAGCATCTGTGGATTAATTCTGGTGACAGGTTAAGAAGTTGTTGCTCCCCGACCTCTGCACTAAAGTGGACTGTGTGCACTTGTGGTCAGTAATAAACAAAAGGTGTCCTCAGATCACCTCATATGTCCTATGTGTGAAAGGTTATTTTGTCTCAGGCTTAGCTCCATCACTTCAGCTCCATCTCTTCAGGAGCTCTAGTTTGGGAACTATCAAGCTCTAGGGAATTTGAACGTTGTGCAAGGTTGGACACTAGTGTGGGATCACAACCACAGCCATGAGGTTGTGCGCAATGCCCTTATTATTTAGGAGTATTCCAGGATCATCTTCTCCAAATTAGTCATTTCAGGAGGAGTCAACATTAAATTATTTCTTTTTTAATTTAAAAGATATACAAGAAAAGAGCTGTATGATAGTGATCATAACATCCAGAATATGAAAAAACTACAGTCTATGATACATGATTCCCAAATATTACACTATGTCTGCTAATTTATTTATGATCCTGATCCTCTAACTGCTTTTGGAATTTCTCCTGAATACTTCTATTCCCCTAATTTTCTGAAGGTGTAAGGATACACAGAAATGAAGACACCTTGTTATCTGGTAATTATGTAGAGCTAATTTGACCCAAAGGATTTTCACTGTGTCTTAGTACATGAAAGGAAAAAAGGAAATAAATACAAAAGTGAGGGTGAAAAAAAAAAAAAAGATAATAAAAAGTGTAAAGAGAAGGAAAAAAAAAAAAAGTAACGATGGCAAGCAAAAGACCAAACTGAGGAAGAAAAGAGAAGAAAAAAAAAATAAAAGCAGGTGCATAAGATATGAAATGAAGGGAACAAAAGTCAAATAACAATCAGCTAAAAGCATGAAGAATGGATTAAATAATACAAATTATGAGAATAAACTAGAAACTTATAAATAGGAATGATGAGATGCAGGAATTAGCCTAGAAGAAATCTGTAGAACCAAAAATGAATAGAAAGCATGTTCGTATTTTTAAGTTAGCATTAGAAGTGGAATCAGGACAACTTGATTGAAGCTGCGCTTGGAAATAATTGCCAGAAATCTTTTAGTACTTCCACCCCTAACATTCAGTTATTCTCCTTTGATAGTTCTTCACAGATTGAACAGATGACATAGTATTTCAAAAGCCAATAAAAGTACTATGTGGCCAGAAATAAGCTGTCTTAACTAGTGCGAGAAATGCTGAAGCAATTACTATAATAACTCATCATTAAAATTATTCTTCTTTTCTAAAGTGGTCATAGCTGCAAACAGCTTATGATTATCTGAAAGTAGCCAGTCTTCAAAAGAAAGGGCAAAAGTATTTTTGTTTAAGAAGTCAATTGAATGCTCATTGTGCCTTTTAGCATTACCCTTTCCTTACCTCAGAAGGGTTATTTCCCTCTTTGTCACCTCGTTTATATTCCACTGCATAAGGTTCATTGATTACAATCAGGAGAAAAACTTACAATGAAGTGAATTATAAGTTTTATTCACAAAGGCCTCTAGACTTGCAGTTGAAGTTGCAGATAATATCCCTAAGGCTTCTGAGATACAGCATGGCAGAAAATTGCTTCATATTGCTTAATTTGGAAGCATTAACATAATGGAAGACAATCAATAGACTCTAATAATTACAGCAAGACCACACAATTCCCACAAGTAAACATGTGCTTTATGCAGTATACAAACTGTGATCCTGTAAAATGCATAATTACATTCTCTGTAAAGCAATTCATCAGAAAAACCAACTATCTTGTTATACTCCTGAGAGTGTTTCTGTTCTCCTGGCAGTATCAGAGCAAGGTCCAAAGCCAAACAATAGCTGGCAGAAGCTGGGACTGTTTTGTCTTCAGGTAGCCGAGCAAAATAAACAAACACCAGAGGGGAAATGTTGGGCCTGGTTCTAGTGGTACCTAAGAGGCACAGAAAAACAGCTTGAGAAGGAACATTTGGACTTTACAGAGGGAGGAATTCTCTCACCAACCACGGCTCTTAGAGCACAGAGAAGTCTCCCAGGCGAGGTGAGGATGGCTCCTTGTGCCATTAAAAATGGTGGAAAACTAGAAATATGATCTGGGAACAGGCTTAAAGGGTAAGAGATCATAATAAATCATCTAATTTTCTCTCTTTTTTTTTAAATTTTCGTGCAGGGCTGAAATCTCTGCCTCTCTTACATTCTTCTTACAGATGCTTATGACACTTAGTAGTTTTATGGACTGAACTTTTATCGTATTAGAACAATACTGCTAGAACAGACTAGCACCAATAAAAGACCTAGTCACTTAAGAGTCAGGTCCTGCAACACCCCTAATATTGATGAATTGCAGTTCATCAAAAGTTATGATGTAGCTAAAAATAGAGTGCCATGTTTTACCCTTAACATGTGAAATTAAGTCAGTGATAGGCAGTGATATTTCAGTACTCAAGCACAGAAGGCTGACTAGATTCAGGGCTTATTAAGAAAAAAAGATACAGAAAACAAATTTGGTTTAAAAATGTGTACTGCCGAAATGTCCTGGGTGGGACAAGACCCTCTGAATACATACTTGTAATTTTAGGAGCACGAGTGCTAGTCACTATTCACAGGTGAAATGTTGCTGCAGAACCAGGACCCACGCATCAAAGTGGGAGGCTTTATTCCAGCATATTACCTAGCTGCTAATAACTCTGATCTGTGACTTAGTCTGGCACTGGCCTTATTGCCACAAGCCCTGTGTGGTCTCAGCTTTGTCGGTTATCACAACATCATTAGTGTTTCCTGTGCTAAAGAGGCTTTCTTCAAAGTGCAGTAAAGTTAAAATACAAATAGCTATGGTTAAACCTGATTTAGAAGAGCAAATGTAAGGCAGAAAATTGTAACATTTCCTAGCATGACAGCTGATCACACAGTTTTTTTTGGTCCCTTTTTAGCTACATTTGCAACAGCTCATAATTATTTGATCTGACAACAGCTTGTTCAGGATTCCCCAGTCTGTGCTGTCCTAAACCCTGTCTGGCCATTAAAAATAATCTGTTAGCACGTTGTCTAAGACTATGTTAACACAGGCATTGATGAAAACTTCCTAAATCCTTGCAAATTCCTAAAATTTAAATTATTTTCCTTTTATTTGCAACGCCATAAATAAGGTGCTTATTTTTAATAAGCAAAATAACAAAGTACCCCAGAAATTTGGCCATCTGGAGCTTCCTTATGCCATTCCTCTCTGCCCTTCTACCATTTTGCCAACCTTTTTTTCTCTGTTATTTCCTGTTATACTAGCCCTTACGAGCTTTCTCTGGAAATGGAGTCCTTTTAGAGACACAGCACAGACAGAGCTCACACTGCAACTGCCAGGAACAGCAATACAGCCCCAGCACGGGAATGCTGGCAAAGATCAAAATGAAGTGAATTGTACATGTATACGAAGATCCTTCTCAAACAAGGCCAAACGGAGTTATATTATTTTTATGAATTGTCAAACTATAAAGCACCAGGACGAAGAAATTTGTGTAAAATTCAATCACTACTCTGAAAAATGGAATCGTGAAGCTTAACATGACTTGTTGCAAGTGCTTTTTAACATGGGAACAGTGTATTTTCTCTCATTACACAAATTTTTAATCAAAACCAATCCAGCCTGTAAGAAAACAGTGGAATTGGAAAATGTAATGACAAAGACTTCAGGTATGACAATGTACAAACTTTAGACAGAATTGTTTTAAAATGGAAAAAGTTATAGAACCATATATATATACATACATATATATATACCTAAAATCTTGACCCATAATAAGCAGTACGCTTGCTAGAGTACCACTAAATGATGCAGCATACTCAAGTACAGTCATGATGTACTGTCTCCAAGGAGAACTGGCCAGTGTAGAACAGGCAATAGTTCTCACCATGTAAATGGGTATTCCTATGTAATACCTAAAACTGCTAAATAAAAATTCATTGCTTCTGGATTTGGGGGCTTTTCTAGTCCAGTGCCCTCTGCTAAATATGTCATGGAGAAAAGGTCCGTAATTCAGAGAAGGCAGACAAAAGGGACACTTATTATTTGGTTCGCACAGCTCTTCACATCAAAGAACATGACAGGAATTTAGTTGAATCTCATTGCAGGATGCTTTCCCCTCTTCCTTTTCCTCACTGTCTTTCCTGACTACTCAATTTTTCCTTGTAAAACTATAATCATAAGAACAACACTCAGCTTTTCTATTCCCTGCTGCTTCTTCCATGGTGAAATTCCATTTGAACCCAATGGGAGTTTTTTTCTGAGTAAGCACTATAGGATTCTAACCTTGATTTATAAAGAACAATTCACCACAGCATCTAGGTGCTATTTCTAAAAATTAAAAATAGATTACCCGAAGCTTCTCACAATGAATGCTATTTAACAGACCTAGTAATATCACTAAGAATATATTGGTAATCATGGAGCTGATGTCAGCAGGAGTATTTGATTTTTATTCTTTTATGATTAATCTCGGTAGGGAATATTTTGCCTTTTTCCTAGGTATGTCTGTTTTACAGAATCCTTGTAAGTTAACAAGCCTGTTGCTGAAGAGTGATCTCTATAGGTTTATTCTTCAAAGCACAGTAAAACTTAATTTAATCACAGCTTCAAAATATCATATAATAAAACTAATTTAATTACACTTAGCAATGGCCACTAGTCTCATTAAAATGCTAATGAGGCTTATAATTATTAAATTACCTAATGTTTCTTAATAGAAATAAATGACAAAATGAAGCTTAAGTATGAAGTCAGAATGCCCTCAGGTAAATTTTCTCAGTGGCAGTTTGCTATGATACTGTTAGTTTAAAATATTCACAAAAATAAGGAAGTTTAAACACTGAGGTAAGCAGTAATAAAAAAGAATAATACTGTTGCAGATGTAGCCAATCACTTGTCTGCTTGTAAAATATTTAAGTATAGCTAATTCAGACCTTTCTTTGCTGGAATATTTTAGAAGATTTAAAAAAAATTAATGTCTATCTCAAATTAAAAAGAACCTCTTTTTCTGATACTACTTCTAAAGTAGGTTAATAATGTTAGCATCAGTCTGAATACCACCATACTTGAAAATAAAAATAAGACCACTTAATACTCAGAAGCAGAACTAAAGATGACTCTGTATTATTTCACGTGGGCAGGAGGGAAGGAATTCATCTACCAAGTAATGAGAAAAGGGTCAAATATTAAGTAACTTCCCCCACCCCAGCGCTTGACAGCTGGCCCTTGGCTCCAAGCGTGCCTGGCAATGAAGTTGGATGACACAAACCCTGGTGTGCTGCCGCACAGCTCAAACTCAGAGACGTCCAGCAGCACAGAGCGGGTCTACACTGACTTAGCCTGGGCGCGCGTTAGTAGTGAGCGATCCCCAAAGCTCTGATGAAGTGGATTTTCAGAGCCAGCAGCTAGTGAGAGAGCTCATCTCTGAAGCTTGTGAACGGTGACAAGGAAGGAAAGGACCACAGCAAACTTCACTGCTCTTGTAGGCTGCGAAGACTATGCCGGCAAGAACGTCCACGGAATGGCTTCTCTCATCCTCCAACACCATACACTTGGGCTCTAAGGCTACGTTGGAAAAGCTCTGTACATTCCAACTATGTTCATATGTGAATATACATATGTTGTTCATGAATAAAGGAAAAGTTGGAGAGACCTTGCATGTCACATGCAATTGAAACAAAACCCTACTTTTAAAAAGCTTGTTTGTAAACGTACATAAGTACGTACATAAGTACGTACAAACGTACATAAGTAACTGAGTCTTGCTTTTCTGCCAAGTTAACTCTCAAGGCTATGGCTCCATGTTCCAGTCATGGATCCTTTCAGGGTGGTAGCAAGCCAAAAGCCACACGGCTTTCACTGAGGCATGCAGAAGCTGAGCTGAGCGCCCCTCAGATATCTGACACGTGTTTAAATAAGGTTGTGCGTGCTCAGCCCCTTCTCGCAGGGGATCCCCGTGGGCAGCAGTGTGTCACTCTGCTCAGATGAGTCCCTCCTTATGTGAGACCCTGGCTGCCATCACAAAAAACAAACAAACAAACAAAAATTGCAGATTCTGAACCTCTGGAATCACCAATAAACTTAGAATTTGACATTTGTAAGGTTTCTATGATCTGCAATCCTTTACTTTTCTTGATCAACTGTTACACTTTCTCTGGCAAAGTTCATTTTCTGAGGTTCTCTACATGTATCATCGAACGTGATTTTGATTTCAAACAGAGGTAAATCTATAAGTGCAAGAAAACATGAAGTAACAGTAATAATGAAAATCTTACCCTAAATATATAGAACATGAACATCTGCCCAGGATCAAGAAAGGATAAGGCAAAGGTAAAGATAAGGAGGCTTGATATGTATACCTAGAATTTCTGATGTATGTGAAGTTTTCCTATTTGTGGTTTATAATATTGGTTTTAATTTTCAAACATCATGCAATTTATTTATATTGTCAAATATCTTAGGCTATCTATGAGTTTTAGTAATATGATGCTTAACAGGAAACTTAACAAGATTTTTGACTGAGCACTACCTTAAACTTGCCAATAAATAAATTAATCCCAGGGAAAAAAATCAGAACACAAAGGAGACTACCCATACTTGTACTGCACCTATTTCCTTTATGTTTAGAAAAAAAAACCAAACCCCACAAATAATTTTTAAAGCCTGGAAACTATATATTCTTGAATAAGTGCTTCTGGGCAAATCTCTATTGAAGAGTTACCAGAATACATTTTGGTGTTGCTAAAATTCAAATTTAGCTTAAACGACTCTCTCAGGGAAAAGTACTGGTTAATGAAAACTTTTCTAGAATATCCTAATGGGCTTGGAATAATTCACTCACTAATTTTATCCATGTATAGCTGCCCACAATTGGAATTGCTGTGCTCTCCCTTTAGTAATTCATCTGCAGAGAGAGTTCCTAAACATCAATTTATTCAGCTGGCTAGAGGTTATCGGTAACTTGAAGATATTTGGAGCCTTGCTCCCCAAGGTAAATGCTAAGAATCAGATTGGGGCACATCCAGAATAGTATATTACATTAAAACTAAACAAGCATGTCTTAATTAGTCATATTTAGACAGCTGATCAAACGAAAAATAATGATTTGATAATTAACAATTTCTGACTGGTTCATACTATAAAAGTTTTTGTTTTGTAAAAGTTCTGAAACAAATGTGACACTTCCTTTAGATTCTGAGACTTGAAGAAAAGCAAAGAAAAAGTAATTTCCAAGTTGCATGTTAAAAAAAAAAAAGTCGGCATCACACTAAAAATAATATGTGAAGAACAGCATGGATAATCTTAAAATACACAGAAAGCAAGAAAAGGTATCACTGTAAGGCAGGTCTATAGTAAAATATTTCTCTGTAGTATAAATACAATAGAAGAAAAGAAATGTAGATATCTATGATATCCTCATTAGTGGGGAATCTAAAGTAGGTCAAATGACAAATGCAAGTGTAATTGCAAAGCAAATTGTGTTTTCATGGGATAATATATTAAGTGCTGGACAGAAACAAACTGAAACCTTCCTCCTGACAGGGCAATTTGGAGTTGCCTAATTCCAATTCTTTCCCCATACCTATACCCTGCTAAATACTTTCTCCATCCTAGTATTTTGTTGATGTACCCTTAATCCTTGAGAACCACTTCTGAAGTGATTCATCAGAAATCAGGCTGGGCTATTTGTTATGTTAAATGAGGTAAGACTTTATATTTACAGATAAAAGTAGCCTTTCTTTGATATTTTCAGTGGAAAGCTCTTTTAATTGCAATAGCCCTACACATCAAGGGTAAAACAAGTGGCTATATATATCCTATTCTTCATATAGTTTTTCTAGTCTGATATATACAGGAGTTAGAGCACTCTATTTTGCATGAAGAGTTTAACTAAGATCTGGAGACACGGGGCAGGGGAATTTTTTATGCAATTGTGGCAACAGTGAGTTACTGCGCTGGACTGGTTGCCCACTTTGAATAGTCTGTATGTACTGCAGCTGAGACTTAGGACTCAAGCTACAGGAATTTCCTTGCATAAATGAGAATGATTTAAAGACAATTTTGAAAATCTTTTTTTTTTCAGTTTGCACTTCCATTACAGTCATTATTGAAAGAGTCTTAGAATGGTCTCCCGAAATACAGTTTGCTTCACATTGCCATTCATTAAAATGGCAAAATGCAAGCTGATTATTTTATGGTTGCTTGTTTTAAGGAAATCAACACATGTCGAGATTAACTCTGACAAAGAAGTTTCTCTGTGAGTTGGTGCTTCTTGTATGGCTAATGAGGTGAGTGAGGTTTTCCAGGGCAGGGAAAGGAGAGATTAGAGGAGTCAAGGGCAAGATGTGCATGAACACAAACACACCCACCCACACACAAATCACATGTGTGTTCTTCCATTTTAGTTTCCTATTTTTTTTTAAATCAAACTAACACTCATGTTGGTTTCATCTTCTATTTTCACTTTTATATGCTATAAATATTTGAGTATGGGATGGTCATTAGTCCAGAACATATCTTTGAGCATGAATGAGATTCTGTTCACTATTCAGGTTTAAATAAGTGGTTATAACTCTTTGAATTCCCTTACTAGTTTCAGACATAAACAATATCTATACACTATTTACTTTGCGTTAGATTCCGTTGTAACATTTATCCATTATTTCATTGATATTGTTTTTTTTACTATCAATCACTGAACTTTCTGATTTACTTTACCATTTCAAGGTCACTGTACCATGCTGTTTTGATGACTGACAATATATACAAAGCACAGATACGTAGTCATAAAACTTAAACCTTGAATGAAGCTGTGGTATCTGCTTAGGCCTGTTTGTTTACTGTTATCTCCATCTGACTGTCAATATCTGAGCTTTGACTGCATGCTTCCTTTAGCACATGGCACTTTTCCTCCACTAGCACAAAACTGCTTTTATTCAGCCAGCTGATTAATTACATTAATAGAAAGGCCTTGGCATTCTTCTCATTCTATTGTATAGGCTCATTTAACTTCTTAAAATGTAAGGAATAAATCTTCTGTAAGAGTCAAAAGGGTTCCAAAATAAAGGAGTGCTTTATTCATCTTTGTTTTGCTTGTCTTGCCCAACGACTGAGACATATTTATTCCTATGCTATTCAGTGTTACTGTTTTGGTGTTTGCTTTCTATATTCATTGTTCACTCTTGGCACAAAAAAAAGAGGGTTTTTTTTGTTGTTGTTGTTTGTTTGGATGGATTTATATATATATATATATTTGGCTTTTTCTAATTTGGTAATTTTAGACTTCAGTGTTCTGTAATTATCCAATTATGCATTCTGTTTTTAGCTTGTAAATAAGCACAAAGTCTATGGAGGTAGTCAGAAAGATAGTACTTCTAAATAACGATGCTTTCTTAGTATCATTATGGTGCATTTAAAATAAAATAGGCTGTCTGGTGCAAAGCTGATTTGAGACTAGTTGTAAGAACAAGAAGAGAATTTTAGAGAAGGAAGTTTAGAAATCCTGTCTTTTAATGTTCTGAACCTTCTCAGCAACTGGATAAGTTTTTTTCTAGCTAGCTCCTAAGTAAGTTAAGTTATTAAAAATACCAGAGAAAAGTTAAGAGATTAATTAGACAAGTTTGTAATGCCTCACAATAGAAGTCCAGAAGTAGAGTGATAACTTCTGTCTCCACTGGCTGCTTTTCCCTGAAACAAGAAGGGAGCATTTATAGGCTCCAGAGGCCCAAAACACAGAATGCAAAACACCATGGTTTGCACAAAAAAGAAGTGAAAACAAAAAATCTTCTTGAAATTTTCATTAGTCTGAATAAATCACAGAAGAATCAGGAAGTGACATTGGTTTTAGAAATTCTGAGTGGGAATAGATTACTCCTGGAATACAAAGGAAGCCTGAAGAAGGGCAGGAGTAGATCACCTCATGGCAAGGGGCTTATCTACTTAGAGCAAGATAAGGGTCCTGCCAGCTGCAGCATTCTGGTGCGTTGAATTCATAAGAAGGCTTTAGTTTAGCAACAATTTGTATGTAATCTAGTGTCATGATTCTCAGTAATCAAAAAGCAATTTCAGTATATCTCAAAAACGATTTGTGTATGAAATTTATGCATAAAACCACCTCTGTTATTTTAAATTCTGTCTTATGGGAAATTTATCTTCCTTCAGAGGGCCAGTCCAAAAGCCTTGGAGTTGGAACTTCAGCAGCATGGAAAACCTCCTTCGTGTGGTGAGGGGAGAAGGGGACACACAATCATTTAGTTTTAAAATAGATTCAGAAAAACTGAGTGGTAATAGATCAGCAAGTAATTACATTCTGAGTGAAAATATGCAGGTAAATCACACTACTTATGAACAGAAAGCTTGTATAGTAATTATGACTCATCTAGAGCCCTATTTAAATCATTTGTTTTAAATTCTAGCTGAGGCTTAAGTGATGTACATGCCTTTGCATTCCCAAAGTGTACTTTCTATGCATAGGAGCCAATTTTACATCAAGCAAAGCTAACAGATTAAGCAAAAAATAGATCCTGCACATTTTGTCAATAAGTATGTGAAGTAATTTGTTGTGAATTTCAGGGAGAAGAAAAAAAACAGATTTTACATATAAATGTTTAAACTAGATATATTAAGCATTTACGAGACACCACAGAAACGTGTCTCATCAGATCACACAAAGAAGGGGATTTTAAGGTTTTTGGAAGCTATTGAGGGATTCCACTGTTTCCAGAATCAAATGTATCTATTTCTTCTACATGTGAATTAAACAAGTTTACATCTTAGCTATATCTATGGTTTTATACTTCTGCTTCCTCTATTGGAAAGCTGGCTCAGAACTTAATACAGAACATACATATGTTCCTGAAAAGATATTCTAAAGAACAGTAACTGTTCCTCTATTCCTACTGGGAATATTTTATGTGTTGCGTCTTTGCTTGTTCAGTTTTTCATAGCTGCAATGGTTTGGTGGCTGGATTGTACTTGATTAACAAACATGAACATGTCTTTCTCATTTTTCTTGTTTTACCTGTTGAATACCTGCCTAATATATGATGCTGCATTCTGAATTACTGGATTCTCACGTATACTAATCCAACTCCTAAGTTCATTCAGTTCTTTCTATATGATACTTTGGCCTTTAACAATGAAGATTCTCAAATCCATGCTTTTAGAAAATATTAGTAGCATGCTCCTACTTTTTGTAGAGGTCACAGTCCTCAATGAAAATATTAAATTAGATGCATCACCTAAGTCTTCAGAAACTCTCCTAGTAATTTCTCTTAAGTGAAAGGTAAAAGTTAGCAGTGTTATCTTGCCCTTTCTTTTGCTCAGTTCTTTAGACATATAGCAGCTATTCCATCTTCTGTGCTGTCAAAACTTCTATCAATGGATATACTTGGTGTGATGGCTCCCAACATTACATGCTTTGTAGTAGACCAGACAGATTGAAAAGATCTGTTGCCTTGCTCTCATCTAGATACTGGATGAAACAAATGTATATACAGATGTGTGCATAATTTTGTTTTTTTACTAGTTATTGAATAAATCTCTACATCTAAAACTGGATATATATTTGAAAGTGTTTTTCTTTTCCACTTTAAAACTGTATTTCAGCTGGTTTACATTGCAGTGGTTTTATGGCAGTCTATAAACCACTGCAACTGGCTAGGATTACAGAATGCAATAATGAAAAACATGCAAGTAGAATTTCATGCCTCTGTATATATGCTTATTTTATCATTCATATTTTAAAGTTCATAGATCTTTTAGGATATCCAAAAAGGTAACACTTATTTTAAGAGTTGCTACAATGCACATAAAATCTTGCCTACAGCAATGTCGTACTGAAAACTATGATGACAGCAGAGAAGACAGGATTTATTCAGAAAGCTTTAAGAAGATACCTAAACAAACATATACACAACAAAATCTGAGTCTGAGTTGTAGGCTTCTATAAAATACCATGCTGATTGCACTGTAGAAATCCCAAACTAATTGGGATTATGTCACAGTTCACAACCTCTTATGAATCTTATATTTTTCACTCAGAGCAAATTATGACTGGTGTACAAGCTCTGAAGCTATTATCTACTAACTGAAGCACATACTCATTTTTCCTAGGACATCCTTGAAGATGCCACAGTCAAATGAGACAATGATATCTGGAAAAAAAGAGGAACATTTAAACTTAAATTTGAGAACTGTGGCACAACGCTTGAAACACAGTTTTAAGTACAAAAGTAGCTTTATTCAATTTCACCAACGTTTATAGAGAAATATATGTTTTTTTTTTTTTTCTCTTTAAGTCAATATCTTCTGCCAAATAAGTTAAAAGGGGAGAATTATCTCAGTTACAGTTCCTAAAGGACAAAAACAAATAGAAGTCAATCTCTCATATCTTTAGTGCGTAGAGAGAATAGGACAGGGAAGCAAACTACATATCAAGGCACTCTTTTAAACAATCCTTGAAAAGAGGGGAACAAACTATGAAAGAATACACAGACTGGCACTAGCAATTCTTCTACTATATTTCACAAACACTTGCTTGACTCCATGGAAGTCAGTGGGAGTTTATCAGCAGATCAAATGACCATTTTGTCAGACCTCAAAGACACATAAAATCACGAGGTATACTTTAATACCTCCTTCCTATGCTGACTGACTCACTAACATCGACTTTTTTTTAAGAACCACAGACCAAATCTCAGACTGCAATTCACCAGTGTCAAACAACGTACACAGAATGAGAGGGATCAGAGTTATGTTTCTCTATATTTACCAAACTTGCTTTTATCACATCAGGAATATACCTCAGCAGTCATCCTAGAGATAATTATGACAGCGGGGATTATTTAAACCTGACTCTCTGACTCGCGAAGGACTAATGCTGGGGAGATTATCTTATTGGAATAGAAAGAGCAATATTATAAATTAAATTTTCATAGCCTTGAATCATAATGCAGTGTAACTAATCAACTCTCCTCACCCATCTCTGCCCTCTCCATACCTGATTTCACTTTCAACACAACTTCATCTGACATTTGACATGACTTTGGTACTCTAAATTGAGTTTCATAGGGGTAATTAGAATTATAAAATTTTGAATAAAAGCAGTTGTACAAGCAGGTTAATCTTTAAATATACGGGACTTGTAGACAAAACAGTAGACACTGGTTTGCTGTTTAAAAGTTAATATATGTCTAAAATGAAAGCCTTTTTTATAATTCAATTAGTTTATTGCCTGTGGAATCTATATGTTTTGGAACAGAGTCTCTGAAATGTTGAGAATGTTCCAGAATTTCAGAGGATAAATTGTTAATGAAATTGAATTGATCTGACTTCAAAAAATAGCCGCTTTCTTTTCTTCTATAAAATAAGCAACCATCATTGGCACCAAGATGTGATCCATGGAGATAGCTGATGATGAACAGCTTAAACATATACTAACAGGAATAAAAGACGCAAAGTGAAAAAGACATGAGAGATTTTGCAAAAGTTTGAGTGTGAACAGAAAATCAAATCCCAATGCAGAAGACAATTTGTATTAGTCTAGTTTAGCAAAAGCTGAAGCTGAACCGAACTTCTTTGTCTGTGAAGATTAATACAAAATAAAATAATTTAGCTTGTGTGTGTGTGTTTTTTTTCCCATGGCACGTTTATTCTGATCTCTCTTACTGAATTCTTAAACAGTGGAAGAGAAAAATGGAAGAGTTTGTCTTTGCCTCTGTGGCAGCTCAAGCTACCTTTTAAATTACCTCACAGTATTAAGAAAATAAAGTTCTTTATATGCTTCTTGTTCTCCCCAAATTATTGTGGGTGTTAACTGAAGAATGCAAAGAGCTTCATAACCTGCTATGATTGTTCTGCTCTTGGTTATGACTGAGCATTAGGTGTAGCTCAGATAATGATTTTATTAACTTTATTACAAAATAATAATTCACTTCTTACTCTATCATAATTCCTATTACTACCCTCTTCCCAAACCATTGTTCATTTAAATATTTAATTCCTTACTCCAAGAGGTTCAACAGTCTGTGATTCAAAGTCTGCTTTTGATACAGCCCAGCTGCATAACCGTAATTCTGACTTCTGAGAAAAAAATGCTAAATTGTAAGAAAGAACCTCAAGCAAGGTAAGAAAGATAATACTGCAAACACCGAATAGTCTTTTGAGAGAGAGAGAGAGTTAGCTGCTCAAAGATTCAAGAGGAGAAAAAAGAAAGGTACAAATTGCTAAAGTAAGCCGGGGACTTGCAGGGCAACAACTCTGCAGCATCAAAGATCAGTCTGAGTGAACACAAATATAAGGCCTCACATTGGGGTGGTTATCTTACTGGCTCATTACTCCTAGGTAACTACTGCATATATGATGCAACAAATAATTGCTTTTAAGTATGAATAAAATATATGGAAAAAAACATCCCCGACTATATTTCGTAAGCATGTAATTAGAAAGAATACTGGAATAGAAAGGTACTGCTGAAGATAAAATCATAATGGACTTTACTCAAATGCTTAACAGACCATGTCAGTGCCTTGGCACAGCACCCTTCTCAGTGACTTGACCATTACTATGCTATACCAAAGGACGTTATTTAAGAGATGTTTCCTGTTTTGTGTTTTTCCTATTACAGTTTGAAAACACAGGTATATCAAGGCAATCACTTTTCCTTAGGTATTTTCCACAGAGCTTAGGAATAAGTAAAGTGGTGTATCAGCAACTCTTCAGCATTTGGCACTGTTGTCGGTTAACTTTCCACTATACATTGCCATAAAAAATCTACACTCCAGTGACATAAAATAATCAAGGTCTACAAGTTAATTCAGTTCAACTGAAGATATCACAGAAAAACTCAAAAGTTTAGGGCTCCTAATGTGTGTGCAAAACTGAGGTTTACTTATTCTGCAATAATTATATTTGTCTTAGAAGTACACCAGTATCATTGCTACACTGCTTTTCTAAGGGATAATCATATTACGTTATTATGATACAATACTTGGCCTATGATCTCATAGTTTAGCCACTCATAAATCAAATTACTGTCATGTAAACAGATGTGCAATTATATTACTTATGATGTATAACACAGAAAAATCAAACCATTTGGAGGTTAAAATTGAAACTGATGAAGAAGACAGGGAATAATGAAGAAATCCTTGACTTTTAGATTTTTCTCAAGGCAAAATTTCTTTTATCTTTTGGTATCCTTTAGAAGACTAAGGGCTTATAACTTACAGTATCCTCTGTCAGGGTTTTGCTGGGCAGTCAGGACTGTTAAAGCAGTAAGCATTGTTTTAAGCTCTAAAAACATCTGGTAAGTCTGTCCCCTATATGGTGCTACTGTAACGTGGTAGTTTCACCTACAAACATACAACACAACCTTTGTGCTAGAAGAATTTTTGACAGGCTGCAGTTGGCTGTAGCAGTAGGGTGGGAATAAGAATACCTGTGGAAACAAGCTTTCATCCTCAGTTCCTCTTCAAATACAGAAACCTGACTATGCATTGCCATGAACTGAGAACTCGGCATTAGCCTTCTGGACCAGCAGGAATTTTACTTTAGCTGGGAATCCTCAGTTTAGATGATTTAAGAATCATGTAGTCTAAAGCATGGACTAAAGTATTTCAAGATGTGAGTGGAAGAGAATATTTCTGGGTTGCTTTTTTTGGAATTTTAATACTAAAATCTCACCTAATCCCCAAAGCAGATACAGTGGATCTTTCCCAAGGCGGTCTGTTGAAATCTGCCGATTGTAGAGCACTCTATTTTTTTCCATAAAACATCTTGTCTTCATGCCTATAGTAGAGTCTAGTCCTTGTATGACACTAAATCCTAAGTGTATGTACTGTGATCGTATGTAAATTATAAATTTTCCATAAAACACTCTTTTTTTTTCCCCTCAGTAATATCCAGATAGCATCTCCTTACATTTATATATTAGTTTAGCACTTAAAAATTCAGTGTTGAGGATTCCCCATAGCCACAGTTCTCCTTCCTTCTGTGGAAACCTGTTTTTAAAATAACTCACATTCAATTACCCAGGTCACTTGTGATAGTGACTTCTCTTGGTGAGCCTGAAGCAAAGTCTGCAGTATCTGAACCATGAAAAATTACGTGCAGTATTTCATTTTAAAGATGTGCCAGATTAACAGAAGGTAATTGGGGTAGATTGTGAATAGTAGCAGCTGCTTTACTTGCAAATGCTACAGATATCACTTCTTCTTACTTAGTATTTCTATTAGATACCTTCCTAACAAGCATTATATTTATTTTCAGCTATGTCATGCCAGCCAATATTCCTTAATGTCTTTTGTCATTGCTTTCTCTTGCATCAGTTTAACTCATCGCTTGTACAACTACAACACTTTTACTACTCTTTTATGTAAGCAAAGGAGACTCATGAAACACTGAGAGATGGTTTAAGACAAATTCTCTTTGTAATCATTTCCTAAGACTTGAAATTTGAAAGATTCTGGTATTAAGTGTATTATTATATAAAATATATAAAATTCTGGGCAGAGTTTTAATGAAATATCTGACAACAATAAGCATTAAAATTATTTTAATTTTTGTTTTGGAGGATTGCACAGGCAAAACAAAAGAACACTCTTCCTCTTTGTATTCTTTAGAGAAATAATTTGAAGTTACTACTTCCATAATATTAATTCCATAATATTAGTTCTGGATTAGAAATTAGCACTTGAGCAGAATGATAAATACAAAGATTTACACAAGAAAAAAAATGGGTCATTTTTCAAACTTTCTCAGGAATTTGTTTAGACAGTTTAAACACAGTCAACTTTCTAGAAAATGTAGATTCTACTGCTCTTTGACTACATCTAAGAACATATACTACATCATGTTAAATACAAACACTTTTTTGCCAAAAGAACAAAAAAATATCTTTCCCACTTTCTTCTCTTTGGTATTGAAATCTACTTAAAACCCATCTGAGCAGACTGAAATAAAATCCCCAAACTTCAAATTATGAATCTTCCTCGATTATCTCAAAGATTTTTATTTAATATAAATACAAGCTGGAAGAAATAAGATATCCCATAATATTATGATATCAGATATGCAATTTGCAATAGCATTCCTTTATTAAAAACGCCAATTATCATTTCACATAAAATTTAATTGAGGTCATTACCCTCCTGGCAAGTTATTTCTAAATTCTTTCTTCTAATAAGATTTGTTATTTTAACATTTTCCACATCAATGCTTCTTTCACATCTATATACTTCTTATCCATTTATAAAGATAATAGAAATCACCCATCATTTGGTTGTATTATTGTACTATTAATGAGAAAGCTATCTATTTAACTGCTTATCTGGGAGATGAGATTATAGTTTATGGGTAAAGTTATAAATGCAATCCTCTTAAAAACATAATTTATTATTTTAAAATTATATTTGTTATAATATTAGTAATGCAAAAAGCACTGAAGTTATGAATGAATCTTTTAAGATTGTTTCCTTCTGCAGTCTCTATTAAAATACTCTAAATATGCATATTTTTAAAAATAAAATTCATTTTTGCAGTGTGCTTACTGCATCACTGCCATATACTTCACAAAGTTAAATAAGGCCTGCCATTTCATTATGTAGGCAAACAGAGTAGGTCATGTTGTTCGCTAAGAGAACTCAAATAGTTGTTCTTCTTTTACTAAGAAATAATATATTCTCCAGGACAACTAAGATGATTATTATTACCTTGGTGGTTTCCTGAGCCTCATGGGATGCTTTAGTTCATCAAAATACATGCAGTGGAGAGTACCTTGGATGAAGGGCAGATAGCTTCCTTTTGCAATAACACACTTGCCCTAGGTATGCTTAGCACTTACACGCAAGTCATCAAGCTATTTAAGGCCCAATTCTAGTTTTGGTTGTTCATGTTATTCTATATATTTACATCATTTATGCTGAAGTTTAACTTAAACCCTGCTCTGGTCAAAAAAAAAAAAAAAAAAAAGTAGTTCTACCTTTAATGAAACTAAATATATTTATTTTTAGTGTCATTTTATGTATTTAAAGAGAACATTTAGATATGCAAATATATAAAAGAGAAATGAAAACACACTTATTTTTTCTATATTTTACTGAGATGCACATGACTAAGCAACCATAGAAAAAATTGCTCTTAGTAAGAGCTACCACCACCCGCTTTAGGCCACTGCCTCAGCACAGGACGCGCTCGGAGACGCTGTGCAAGGAGCGGAGGCCGCTGCACAGCTGAGTGGCTCCCGCCCCAGCATGGTGCTGGGGCTGTGGCGTGACCCCCCGCACAGGAGCGGATGGCTGCGGGGCGCTCCGCATGCCTGCCCGGCCTCGCACATGGCCAGGACAGGACAGCTGCTTCTTCAGCACCCGTCGCGATAGCAGTAGGTGTGTGAACAAAGTCTGAAGTGGACCAGGCAGAGCATATAATCAAATTTAACATTGCTTTTTAAAGCTCACTTTGCCTCTAATTAAGACCTTCAACGGCAGCTTAGGACACAATGTTCCATAGGCGCCAGTTGGCTGATTCCTGTCAAGCTGGGACTTCTGCTATTTTGGGACGGTGAATGAACCATTCTGTCAGAGCAGAGATCCGCGCAGCCAAGCTGACGTGCGGGCACGAGTTGGGGGCTCAGGCTTGCCCCGGCCCTGCTTGTGCTGCACCAATTTATGTAGAAGCTCTCACTCAAATAGCCAGTTTACGGGACCAAAGAATCACAAACATTTCCGTGAAATACAGAATAAGGAAATGTGGCTAAATGTGCTGATGCTAATTACATTAGTCTCTGTTTCATTTGCCTAATTTTCCTGCTAGAAAACGCTACTTAAAGTTCACTTACTATGGGTAATGTTCTTCCTATAAACCAACAATGACACTGCCTTTTCTGCGGATGGATGTTCTCAGAGGGAAAAAAAAGGAGAATAAAAGGTAAGACCAGGAATATGTTTATACTATGCATTAAACATAAAACAAGCACAACTATCTTTGATGGCACCATTCTTAGCAGTCAAATTTCTGGCTAAATGCAAAATCTTTTTAAGACAAGGAAAATGCCACCAGTTCAATTTTCAAAAGTCGTTATGAGTCTAACGTATTAACAAGAACACCCTCCTTACTGGAAAAGATGCCATACTGGAGGAAAAGGGCATAATATAAAGTGCGGTGGCTCTCAACAGCAAATTTATTTGTTTCAGATTCTATGTCAGTAGCTAAAAATCATTTTTTCAGTAGATTCAAAGTCATCATGGGATGCTACAATGCTTTTCATGGGAAAACTGAAATATTACTTCATAAATACATAAGGTAGAATGATTGGAGGAAAAAAAAACAACCCTACTACATCGTCCTCTCCTTATCCTACAGGCCTTATCCACTTCCTGTCAGCAGCACACGTGCTGTTAGAAGAGTGAAGTAACTTCATCTGAAAATATCCTCAACCTTTCTGGGAAGCAGTTATACACTAGATATGTTGTTAGATATGCTCTTGGCGTGTTCTTTTTACTGGAATTATCATGACTGCAATTGCCTACTTTTGGGGGACATACGGGCAGGTGGGTTCCAGGAACAAAAATCAGTTTTACGTCATTTTTTGATCTATTTGTAATTTGGATGTAAGGTTTTCCCATTAATTCTAATAGTTCTGCATTCTTTATTTTTTTATGAATGTTTCAAAAATATTTGTTCACCAAGTACAGAGCTGGTTCGTATTTTTTTATGGCTGAGTCCCTACTTTAAAAATAAACTTATATCCTGAATGATAGAGCATCAATAAACTGAGAACAGAGAACTGTTTCCATCCACACTCTATTACTTTTTTCCACATTTTTGTTCATAATGATCCTGCAAGGGGCATCGGCGTGGTACTAGTTCAAAAAAGTAAAAGTAAATTTTCTAGCAAGTAAAGATTAAATTGTGGATTCTTAAATTATTCAGTTATAGTAGCAGTTATTGTCCTTATATTATAATTTCCAGAGAAATCATTATATTTTGTTAATCATCTTTTTAGCTATCTATGTATCATACATATCTAAAATATTTACATGATGATTATTGTACTTTAGAAATTGTGTAATTTTCTCTTCTCAAGGAATGATTTAATCATAAGAAATTATAGCACAATCTCCTTTTTACACTTTTTATAGAAGAAATTACAGAATAGGAAAAAAAGAACAGGAGAGAGAACCGTTTTGCACGCAAATAGTTTCATTTACAAGGGAATACAGTAGAGAAATTTATGTACTTAAAATGAACAACCTTCACCAAAGACCACTTAAATGAGCATAATTATGCTGATATAAAAATTTCCTAGGAGGGTAGGAACTATTCATCTATTTCCATTGCTTTATCAAAAGAGAAGATATCAGTCCATAGCCTCAAAGAAGGAGAATCACATAAACATGCACATGTAAGAGCCCTTCAGATGTGAGTGAACTTATGAAAAAACATTTTTTGCAAATATTTAACTAGTTCTAGCTTTGCAAAAAAATAATCATTCTGTATTTTGAAACCACGAACCAATCCCCCAATTATTTGTCTATTGACTTTCAGATGTATCACACGGTGAAGAAAATACACCCCATCACTCGTGAACTGTCTGAGCGTGATCAAGCGTATCCTAACTCATAATGACAGAAACCTGCATGATCTGTTAGGCATGGAACATAAAACCTATGTTCACTTCAGCTACTCTGTGAAGCCTCATAAAATTTTTAGAGAGTTACACTAAGCTAATAATATATTGCTGCATCAATTGAGGCAAGAAATACCCATAAAGGTGTTCCTTTTACATGCTCTAAAGGCTCCTGGAGGGAGAAGAGGGAAGGAAAGCAGGAGAACCAGATTTATCAGTGTAGCCTAAGTAATGAGGTCAGAAGG
>JAWLRI010001017.1:1092953-1145134 GCA_034781795.1 Crypturellus tataupa
CAAGTGCATCACTCCTATACTCAATAACCTGGTGACCATATAATAATTTAAAATTTCACTCATCTCCATTATTAGATTAGATTTATTACTAATAAAATTTTCTAATACAAACCTTGTTGTTAATAATTTGTTTTCAGCCTTAGTTTTAAAATTACATCCCTAAGTCAGGAAATTTCTCCTTTCTGTACAAATTTACATGCAAGTTTCTCCTGTGAAAAGATTTATCTAAAATGGATTTTTATCAATGTTAATAAATTAGCCAAAAATTCAATGAGTATAGCAGTATTTGCAAACTAAACTACATATTTCATAGGCTTACTACAGAAGCATGCACTGTGCAGTAACCCAAATATTTGACTTAAAAGAACTGTTCAACATATAATTTCTGAGCTGGACAGTAGTTAAAGTGGAAGGAAGTGTGACTGTTTGTAAGTAGATATAGCTCTCTTTCCGATCTGAAAAACTGAAAGAGAGAAGCAAAAACAAAGATTTCTTCCCTTTGCAAAAGAAAACTCTCACACTATTAATAAAAAATAAATACAGAAGTAGATCTGCTAGGAACGCAGGCCACCTTTTATTCCTCATGGGACTAGAAAAGAGAAAAAGAGGGAAGGCTGCCAGTACATAAAAGTAAATATCAGATAAGAAAATCCTAGTCAATATATTTTTTCCTTCAGTCAAGCTATTTTTAATACATACAGTCCTGTCTCTTTCTAGGAGACATATGTTATTGGAAAGATTAGTTTTGCAGCACCTATTGCTTCTGCCAGGCTGCATCAAAGTAAATTTAGAGATGTGCTGACAGTCTAATACCTGCTATCAGGTTCTACCTGTAGATAAGAGGTGAAAAAACATCTGTTGAAGGCCACCCTTAAAAAAACTCTTGGTTGGTTGTATTACAGTAAGTTTGTAAAAACTCATCTGCTGCCAAATTTCTTCACAAAAGTCAAATGGCAAAAGAGGGGAGAAATAAGAAACAAGAAAAATCTGATTTTAATGTACAAGGTAGCAATTTTTGAGGTTCTCTTTCACAAGTTTTAAGCCAAATTTACTTGAAATGCAGTGTAAATTACAGGTGACAGAGATATTGCTCAAAACGCACGAAAAACATTTGTATAACTCTGATTTTGGAGAATCCCATTATCAACTGGCTGGGTGGAAAGCAGCGCTGCAACTTAGGGAAAACAGTAAGCAATTGCTGATGGGTAGCAAAAGCCCCACTATCTCCAGTGTTCTGATCTCTCTTGGCCAAAAGAAACAACCTCTGCCTTTTTCATCCCCCTTTCCATTTCAAATCAAACTAAACCAGCAAAAAATACTAATGTCATACTTAAGCTGATGTCTTATTAAGATGTGTTATTTGTTTGTCTTATTTTTTCAGGGGAAAAAAAAACAAAAGCAATGATGTGCCCTATTTTGCCTATTTTTCAGACCAAACCTTTCTCCAAAAGAAAGTGAGAGAAGCCTTCACAGGACTTGTGATGATTGTAGCACAGCTACATTCACTTTCGTTTTTCTACATTGTTCAGTTCAATCACAATCTTTCAAGATGTATTTGATATTTTTAGTGTAGAATTCAGGGACTGGTAGTCAGTCCTCCCATGATGCTAACGCCACGTAAATACAAAAAAGTTTCAAACAGCAAATATGATATCTCATTTAAAAATACAGGTAAACATTTCCTTTTGGGTAGCTGCAGAGGAATAAGAACAGTCCCAACAGGCCCCAGAAGCCTGACAGAGGTTTGGGGGGATGCTTGATTTTGAGCTCAGCAAGGACCCAAGAAAAACATTAGAAAGAGTATATTAGTAGCTCCTGTGCACAATGGCAAGAAAAGAAATATGTATTTTCAGCAATGCCTCAAGTGCCT
The DNA here is from genome assembly GCA_034781795.1 of Crypturellus tataupa. Classification (NCBI taxonomy): domain Eukaryota; kingdom Metazoa; phylum Chordata; class Aves; order Tinamiformes; family Tinamidae; genus Crypturellus; species Crypturellus tataupa. The sequence goes on from JAWLRI010001017.1 coordinate 1,094,824, forward strand.
CAAGGCCAGCTTCAGCTGCCACATGCTCAGCACTACAAAGAGAAATTGCCTTGAAGTTACTATGGAGAGATCCAGAAAAGGGATATTTTGCTCCATCCACAATGCCTCCCTAGAAACAGCAAAATGTCCACTGTTGCACATGATCCTTTGCTTTTTATGTTTGGGTTTTAGTTACATTTTAGATGGGATGCAGCTTACTCAAACTTGGGGGAAAGTATGATATTTTGTTATGATAACTGGTACATTCATTTTCTTTTCTCTTAATTTTCATTGTCCTCAATTTCTTAAGCTAACACTTCCTTTTGAAAATTACTATCAATCAGAACGACAGCTCCTGATTGAAGTTTTTTTTTTTATTTTCATCAGGACCCTAAAATATATCCTTTTAAAACCTGTTTTACTCGTATCAGTGTAGTTTTTAAGCCAATGCAAAACATTTGTTAGCCCTCCAGCTGACTGACTTATGCGAGTTGCCTGCTTTCCCATAAAGCAACACATTATTTCCCACACTGGACAGTGTGCCATGTATCGTCACGTAAAAGTGGAAAAGCAGCTTTTAACACATCTGGAGTTAGCACTGCTCAATTAGAACCCTACATGTATAAAAAGTTATCATGATTATGCCAATTTATATCCCCTTAAGGCTTGGACTTGGCCAACAACTTTTTTGGTTAGTAAAAGAATCCATTAAAATAAACAGAAAAAATATAGGTGTCTTCCTGGCTCATAAATAAAACATTCACATTTGTTATTCTTAATTTTGTAATATAAGAGCTTAATATTTTACAACTAGATATACCTTTCTCTTATTTCTCCCAGAACTCTTCTTTCTGATTTATAGGTTACTTATCCATAGACAACACTTACTAGAATAGAATACATTAACATAATATTTATGTGTGGGAACACTATTTTTCAAACATAATTTTGTTTTTCACTTGTACATATGCACATTCTTGCCCACAGAATTTATTTTATGATCAGTATAAAATTACCACTAATCTATTACATCTTCTCCATACAGAAAGGTCTCAGAGTTATGACTTAAAGAAACAAGATTAAGCAGAAGGCAGGGAGATAAGAAGCAATATTTTTTAGTTCTAATCATGAATGTCAAATAAAATCTGTAAAATGTATGATATGATCTGAGAAGCAAACACTGCAAGTTTACGACTTGCACTAAGGGACAAACAAACAGTCTGGATTTGAAAAAGAGAGAGGGTGACCTTGAGAGAAGTGCCTTGAACATGAGTTTCTGCAGTTCCAGACCTACCTACCATCAAGTGATACAAAGGGTTTCTCTCAAATGCTATGGAGCTCGGTACGAAGCGATTATTTCTCTATGAAACCCTTCTGAGGATGTGTCTGGAGCTTGGGATGCCCCAATCCTGCCGAGTGGCACGGAGCCGCGTGGAGAGCCGCCTGCCTGCACGCGAGAACAGGCTGCCTGCAGCCAGCTCATGGTAATGCAGAGAGGCCAAGAAACTCAAAATGCAGGTTAAAATCTACAAAACCCCCTAGTCTTCATCACTCTCAGAAAAGTGATGAGTTGTAGCCAAAGGCTACATATAGAGTGATCTCCTGGATTTTGGTGGTACTATGGAAAGTACGTGCACCAGGTATTAAGATCCTGTCCTTTCCCTGGTCCTTCTTGAAACTGCATATGTCAATAGGAGGAGGAAAAGAGTACAAAAACTCCTGGACCCTTTAGATACAACATAACATGGGGACATTTTTACACTATAGAAATAAATCTTATGATGAATTAAAGATGGAATCTAAAAAACATAGTTGTAGCTCACAAAAGGTCTGGCTGAAACTATGCTCCTTCCAGGCCTGAAAGTTGTCTCACTTAGACTTTTTTCTAGGTTGACATATACACCAATAGTGTACATCTAGCATATATAAATAGGGATAAATTTAGCTTTATTACATGCCTAGAAACCCTATTTAATTCCACTGAAGAAAACAGAATTAAAATAAAAGAACTGAGGACAGATGTATCAAACAAAGCCTCATATTAAAAATTTATGCCAAGAAGCTTCGCACTTTCATTTTTTTAATCTCTAAAACACATTAATTATTACCAAATTCTACTTTAAGTAAAATGATGAAATAAGGCAAAATAAATATGCACTGATTAATTCCTAAATGCAATTGAAATGCAAAATACCTATATACGGTCTTATAAAATTACAAAATTTCACCCCAATCTATACTATTCCAAACATTTAGAATGTCTGGACTCTCACTCATCTCACTCATAACGAGATGATACTAAGTTTTAAAATCATATTTTCAGTCCCGGAAAATATTTTGGTTTTATATAGTGGCTGTCAGCTTTTTGCAAGGGTAAGCACAGTTAATAGCTTTACTCTAAATTATGGGCCTGGCCTGCTCCAGGGCCAGCCACACCACAGAGCTGAGGCTACCCACAGCAGGCCATGTGTAGCAAACAATAAGATTCCCATAATAATAATAATATACAAGCAAGCCTAGAAGGTATAAATGTTTCTGCTTTTTATTTATTTATTTTTTTCCTACTAAGTTACCCTCTGCAATAAATGAACAGTAAACCATATATGCAGCAAAATATATTCCCAGTAGATCCCCGGTAGTGTTTGGTGAGGGAGGGGCAGGGGAAGGAAATAAAACATCAGACATATTATGGAGAAGTCCCCCACTGCCTAAATTCCGTGCCAGGACTGTGTCAACAGGAAGGGATTTATTCTCGCAGACCTTTCCGCTCAACTATGCACTTCCTGTTAATGAAATCAATACCTATGTCTATTCGGAGCTGGTTTAATATTCTTAATTAAGGTTCGTTTAAGGTTCATTCTAGTTATAAGGTAGCTTTTTTCTTTTTTTTTTCCCCTCAGCTTTTAAAGACCACTTTTTAGACTTGGTATTCTTTATAGGTAGTAAGTGATATTCATTTAAGTTCATTGTTTAAACTCAGGAGTTCCTATATGACTAAGGAACTGGCAGTGAACAAAATGGATTTTTTTTAAGAAGTGAAAAATTATTTTTATTCTTCTTTTATCCCCTTACAATGCCTATATAGTTCTATTTCTTAACAGCATAAGTATAGCTTCCTAGACTTGCATGGAAAGAAATTTGTCATTATGGTAAATCATTCTCTCTTATGACGTGTTCCTTTCTTTGCTTTTAAACAGAAAAGGCTTTTCTGTTATAAGCCTTGCAAAGAAAACAGCATCTTACAACTGCGAAGTAGGACAGTCACAGTGCAATGTGTGCTAAGCAACACATTTAAACACTTAGTTGGCAGAAAAAAAGGGACTACAGAGGTCATGATAGCCAGTTCCTATGAGATCAGAAAGATTTGCAGGTCCTCAAAATTTTCAGTAATTTTTCTTTTGTTAAAAAAAAAGCTAATTATGTCTTTGTCTTTAATATATAGAGTCATTTTATACCTGTCTGTCATTTTATAGTTTGCAAATAAACTGTATTTTGTCCCCAGACAATTGTTCAAGTGATACACAGTTAGGTATCAGCAGCCAGGTGATAAACATTCATTTGACATTATTTATCCTAGATTAAAGCAGACTAGTATAAAAATTGCAATCCAAAGAATAGAATTCTGAGTGTATGTGGTTTTTGTTTCCATTACTGTTGTTATAAACTACCACGATGTCCCTTTAAGCTGAATAAAATCCTTCAAACTGTTTCCTTTAAAAGGATCAGTTAAACTGTCAGCTTAAAGGCTTGTCTTTGCATGATTGATATCATTTCTATGCAGTTGTTTTTGGTAAATATTCTACATCGAGTAGTTACCATGTAGCATTTGATTAAAAGAAATAGCATGAAGTTTTACAATTTTATTTGTATAATACAAGAAAATATGTATTGCAGAGAATGATGATATAAATAAAGGCACTGGCTATGAAATGCCTTCTGGAGGAAGCAGGTATTCACATAAACTTATTGTTTATCTTGCACCTTTTTTATTCAAGTTGGAAAATGTTCTAATGGGATAGTTCTGCACTCAGCTGGATTCTCAGGTCTCCAAGAATGAACACATTGCTATTCCATAATTTTAGTAATATTTTCAGGCTGTGTCCTGCCTACTTTAACAGACATTAGTTAAACTAGCAGATAACTTCTGCCTTTTAAGAGGAGTGACTTCATAATTTTATATAATTCTCAAGATTCTTGAACACTGAACAAGAGTTGCTAGGTTGAATTCAAATCTTAGTGTCTCAGTCCAACTTTGAGCTATCAAAGCACAATAATAAACTTGTTAAAAAAAAAAAAAAAAAAAACTAATTTTTCTATGCAAAGAGTGGGAGAATACACCCATCGGAATGTTCTTACTTAGTCATTTAATATATTAAAATATTTTCCACAGAGCTGAGCTGAATGAAAAGCTAACATGAAAGCCTACCCAAATAAAATGGAAAAAAAAGCAGTTTGGATTCTTGTTTTCTTGCTATTTTTCAGTCTGAATGTACATTTAGTTAAATTGTCAGTTTTGCCTTGCAAATAGGAGTTCAAGAAAGGGCAGAAGTGAAGATCCATGTGTAATTCCTAACATTAAAATGGTAGGGCTTTAATGGACACATAAAATATCACAAAGCTCACTATTAGATTACAACATTGACTATATACCACCACTAACACAGAGAAAGGGTGAAAAAGTATTTGGTTTTATTGTAGAGAGACAGTTCCAAGAACGGATGTCCTACACTTTTTTTCTCTCATCTTGACGTTGTTCAAAACAAGAACTGATACTGTATTCCATGGGCAATTCTTGCAGTATAAATGTAAAGCCCTCAGTCTAGCATATATACATTATGCTGAACATAAAATATTGTTTAAAAGTATGCCTAACATGAGATTCCCTGTCCTGTTACCATACATCCAGAAAGCAAGCACAAAAGAGCGTCAATTTAAGTTCCATAGTGTTAACACGAAGTGAAGTTGAACCTCTAACTCCTACAAAATTCTGTACTACAGTCTGGATTGAAGCATGTTGATAATAATTGACAATATCCTCAAAAGCATAACATGATTTTCTTTCTAATAGTATTTCTACTCCATTCCAAAAGAAAAAAAAAATGTATAAATAAGCTTTTACTTGCAGAATAAAAGTAGCATGCAATAATCTTATTATCTCCAGAGAAGAACAGATAAATGTATTTATTGTCCTTTAGCAATTGGTTTAAGCCAGTCTGCCCTCCTTCTAAATACAGCAGATTTACTGATCTTGAAGCAAATACACCGACGTCTAATAAAATGCATCACCATTGTTTGTTCACCTTTATTCCCTGAAACCTGCACATGAAAGACCTAAAAACTTGTGAAATAATGCAGTTACTGTTCCTATATTACTGCTATACAACATCAGAGTCAGATTTCTCTAGAAAGGCAGATTTAGGCATTTTAAGAATAAAAGGATTCAGATGCACTATACAATGCAATGCATTTCTTCACATTTCATAGTTATTAGAGGACTGTTAGGTAATTCTAAATAGAAGCATGGATGGAGATAAAACAAGGAAATGTCTGCAAGAAGCACATATGTTGTAAATAGGTTGCAAATTTAGGAAGCTGTCCATTGACATGATCAGCGCTGATCTCTACAACTACAAATTTAATGGAATTTGTTTTACAATAAATGGTGAACCTGAGTAAATCTTTATGAATTTATGAGAAGAATTTAGTATTTCTAATTAATTAGTGGATACATAAAGAAATTTTACACTCCTGAAAGAAAGTCAGGCATCTAAAAACTCCAAAGTTTAGTTTCCTTCACACTGTATTCATCTGACTAGTCTCCAGAAAACCCAGCCTCAAAACCTAAAGTCATTTTACTGGACAGTGTTAATTTCTTATGAGAATAGCTTATTATACTGGATAACATCCATTTATTACTTGAATTTAATTTACAATTTAATTTCATTTTAATTAAATTCTTCCTACATTTTGAAAAGACCTATATCTAACTGCATTCAACTTCACAAATGACTTTATGCTAACAACCAATTTATCAATTCGCTCCATAGGGATTATATATACAGCACGGATATACAAGACCAAAAGGAGGGAGAAAAAGGGGCGAAAAGCCCATTCAGCAGTATTCTGACATGCAAAGGGGAGAAAAGTTTATCTGTTTAACTCATCTAATTCCAATGAAAGAACTGATGACATAGGCTTAATTGTTTAGTCATATTGTAGAAACCATGTTAGATATTTGAAAGTTAGGCAATTTAGAAGTCAGATTAAGACTGCCTAAATTGCACCTTTACACTTCTATTTAGTGTTTTTTATTAACTTCATCTAGGCTGTGATGGATGTTTCAAAATATGTCTGTTCAGCATTCTAAATTTGAATGACTGTTGGAAATAAACTGAGAAATAATTCCCGGGAAAAGACATTCTTCTGGGAAAGAAATCCCCAACTACTGTCCTTCCAACTGGATATAGGTCAAGAATTGATATCAACCCTGGAACAAATGCTGAAGAGCCGTTACAGCTTTTCTCTGGGATCCCATAAAAAGAGATTCCTCAAAATCAGACTCTGGACCTGTGAAAGACTTACTTCCTTTTTATATTTGTGATAGTATGAAAATCAAAATAGAGGATGTAGTCACCAGATCAGAAGTCTTGTGACATAGAGATATGGGAAGTGCAGAGGAAATGGTGGCAGATCCTACTGCTCAAACGATGTCCACGTTCATCAAACATAAGCCTGCTGAGCTAGGGAACCTGCATGAAGGCAAGACGTGGGCTGCAAGAGGGAGCAATCCTGCTATTAAGCACTTTATATTTGGGTTGTAATCCCAAAGTGGAAGGTTAGCTTGCTGAACATAGAAACAGAGGACAACATAGAGCACCTGGACACGCTTCTAGAAAATCCTGCTGTCATAGTCATCACCCATGGTCTAGGGATAGGGGAAAAAGTAAAAGTGAAGACACAGAGGCACAGCTGGGGAGGGCTGCATGGGGAGCTGGAAAGGGGCTGAGAATTCCTGGAACTGCTCCCAGCTCGCAGCAGACAAGGTAGAAAGGCTACTGAAGCAAAGTGTTTGATTAACACAGTGAACAGGTATAAAAATTATCAGAAAGTGACACATTCTCAAGATAGGGAACTTCTCTTGAACAGGAAGGACAAGCTTTCTTTAAACTGTGATGGAAATACAGGCTGCTGGATTTTAGTATCAAGGGGGTCATACAGGAGTTTTGAAGATGAGGGAATTCAAATAGATACTGTAGTGATCCTGCAACCAAGACCTGATGAAGCTTGGCGTACCATAATGTATCAAATAGTCATAAAATCCAAATATCCTGTACCCTAAAGTGCGGTATAGGTCAGAAGCTGGAAATATTCAAGCAAGAAACAGCAAGGAATTTTTCCAAGTATCCTGCTAGTAAAAAAGGGGACAGAGAAGCAAGGCTATACATCTAAGAAATGAAATGAAAGAAATGAAATGCTTTTAAACAAGGTTATTGACATAATAATCACATCAAAAGCTGGACAAAAGGATGACAATCCATGAAATATTAATACCACAGTACAAAATGTACAGGGAAGACAGAATGGGATGCTACTACTGAATGAATGCTCCTCATCAGTGATCATAAAACACATACATTCAATATATTCTTGCAGGTGCAACAGAAGTTAAAAAATAAACAACACTATGGTTATACTTAATTTCCAAATGGGGTACTATAATAAAATGAGAAAACTTATTGAAAAGGAAGAAAAAAGGGCGTCTGTAAAGTTAAATCTTTATAATTGCTGTGGAAAATACAAAAGATAAGATTCTGGAGACTCAGAACAAATGTACAGAGTCACAAAGAAATGAGGAAGGCCCGAAAAAAAGACAGCATAGCTACACAGAGAAGTTAAAATGGCTATTAGCAACGAGAAGAAAAACTGAAGCTTTGTCTAAATGAAGAAAATAGGAATGACCATAATCTCTGGCCTATTACATTGAAAAATGCAAATAAGACAGGTCATTAAAATATTTGGGTAGTAAGTACGAAAAGCAAATAGTAATAAATCCTTCTTTAAACACATCAGAGGCAGGAAGATCACCCCAGAGCTTGTAAGGGCAACAAAAAGTCAAGGTATAACAGAAGCACAAAGGACTAAATGAATGTTTTGCATCTGTGGTCACCAACAGTTTGCAGAGCGACCTACTATTTATAAAGGACTTAGAGAAGAAAGTAGAAAAAGAAAACAAAATATTGATTGAAGAGGTCATGGAATAGACAAACTCAGCAGTAACTAATCTCTAAGCCCGGACAATATTTATACAAGAGTTTTAATGGAACTCAAAGATGAAAAACCTAAACTACTAATTCTGGTGTGTATAATCTCACTTCACTGTGCTTTCAAATTTGAAAAGAGTTAACCTGGGGACAATTTTTAAGATAGCTCCAAGAAAATTGTACGGAAGCACTGGCCATTAAGTTGACATTAAGCTGAACCAAACAAACAAGTAGAAACAGCTGTGAAACACTTTTTTTTTTATTTTTTTCCCCTCCCTCAACGCTTACCCCAGGTTTGACCTTACAGGGAAGTTGGGATCTATTTTTGCTTCCAATTGCTCTCCTCTAGGCCTAAAGGTGGCAGCATCAAGATACTGATAATTTAGCAGTTTTCATCAAAAATAGCATCAGTTAGTCTTAAAAACAAATGTGATTTGCAGTTTTAAAATGAACCCTTTAACTAACAGCTCCTCAAAAGATTCAGGGATCAAGAGGTTATACTGATTAATTTAAAATAATGTCTTGGTTACTGTGCTGTAATCATGCACAATAGAGTATGTGTGCAATAACATTTTTTGAATAATAAATGCAAATTGTTATGTTCTAGCCAAACAACTTTTTAAAAATACATTCATAAGCCAAAATTTAAAACCTCAATATTCTGCTGTTATTCTTATGGCTATTCATATCCTGCAGAGAGCATCATAGATCCATTTTAAGAGTATCTCTTCATATTTATATATAACATAAATGTTGCTTCTATGTCTGGGTCTACACAAAGACTCCAAGTGCAGCAAAACCAACAGAGTATTCATTCAACCAAACGGGATGCAAAATTTAGGAAATCAAATACCAGGCTCCATACAGATATACAATATACCAGACATCTAAGAACTAATTAGAGACCTAAACAAGCAAATACATGGACAGCTATTCTTGTCTAGATGTTTTTCTATTATGCAGAAGGATGCAACAGATCGGAGAAATGAGTGGCAACTTTAGCACACCTGAGCCTACATTTTCCATGACTATGGAAAGCATTGCTCCACATGGCACACCCTGAGATCTCCCAGATGTGCATGTAACATGACTATGAAATTACCTAAAAATATATCATTAACTTTTTTATATAAAATGGGAAATAAACAAAGTCATTTCACAGATATTTGTACATAGCCTACAAGGTGAATCAAAATGTTAGCATGTAAGAAAGTAATTAAGAACAGGTATAATGCCATTAAAATTGTTTTGCAATGGTCAAATCATGTGAGAATTTCCATTAATGAGACTGACCCTTCAATCAGATCAAGTCTTATCTTGTGTGTAGCTCATTCTGTCTGAAAATGTTATACAGGAAGGTTTTTACTCAGGCTAAAATTTCTGGAAATTTTTAATCAAAAACCCACTTATTTTTAAATTTAAAATTTTTGACTAAAAATTTAACCATTTTTCAAAAGAAAACTCGAGTCAAACATGACATTGTGATTATTCTAGAATAAAAAATAGTTAAATTAGTTTTCATAAGTTTTGAATCAATGACTTTAAACAGAGCAGACTACTTTCATGCTAAAGATATATAGGTTGTCTGGGCTGTGGAATTTTTACAGAATTTATCTATGTCACAAGCTTTTATAAAAAATATGGTTCACAAATAGGAACTCATCTCAGCAGAGTTCACTGTCACTGTGTTTTTAGGCCTCTCACAAATCTTCCCACAGATAAACACAAGTGCACATAAACAATTCCCCAAGAAGCTAAGAATGATTTTTCATGCACCGATCTTTTCCAGAAACTTTTGAATTGGAAGAACTAGGCACTGGAACCGGAAAGAAGCAGTTCATGAATCTTAGGTTTATGACTACACTGATAACATATCTGGGTTTCAGAAGAAAATATTACTCTGACAGTATTTCTGGACATTTTTCAGTGTGTTTTGTTCAAAATCAAAGAATACACACAAAGCAGTCAAGTGAAGAAAGATTATTGAAATGGTAAGGTCAAGCATCCAAGCTGAGGCTCTGGTTGCCAACAAAAACTTAGCTAGCCTGCATTGCTTATATGGATTATATTGCAAACCTTAACTATGTGACCACATATACTTTTTCCTAAAAGCTTGTTTTCACAGGACATAGAATAGACTTCCCCGAGAATACGCAGGAGATGGGACAAAGGCTGATCATTGTTGCTCCCTGGCTAACTTGATATAGGTATGGAAGCCATAGAGCAAACATAGCAGAAAAAGAAAGTACAGTTTTCTAATTAAAGTGGTTGAATTCCATCTTATGGAAACAGTTTTTGTTCCTGAGATCTGATAGTTGAGAAAAGCAAATTTCTCCTACTTAGTTATAGGTGTAGTCCTTTTCTTCTAACTAGCTCATTTGTGACATGATGCCATTTGCAGAAATTTTTCCCTCTCAAAAATGAAACTGAAGTTGATAGGAATTTTCTATGAATAAAGCATTATGTAATACTTCGGCCCCAAAGGAACGAGGCTCTAAGTTCTACCTGCACTGTGGACACTTGTGACTTTGTTCTCCTACGAATTCAGTTTCCACTCTAGAAAGTGGGGTTAATTCCACCCCTCACCCATATGAGTGTTATGAAGATTAATTAGTGTCTGTGAAAAAGCCAGGTAATATAATGATATGCAGCACAGAAAAACTCTTGTGGAAATTAAACCTTCCTTCTTCAGAGCAGGAACCAAATAGACTAGAGTAAATAATATATGGGTCAATGCAGTGAACAATGAGGAGACAACAAAATATTGAAAAGCTGCTTATTAGCTGAACACTATTTATTCTGTTTACTTAATAAGGAAGAGATGCCCTAACTTAAGATGGTTGTAATACAAATGCAAGAGACAAAAACTTGGAGTGGAGGAATAATTTTAATTCTGTACCTTCTCAGTGTCTGTGTTCTTTGCAAACAATGTAATGTTCTCTCAAAAATTTTAATAGCATAATAAAGACTATGTTAAAGTACTTTTTTTTAAACAGCTTAAATTATCTGAAGCATTTTGATATCCAGTAATAGAAGATGCAGTAACACAGCTCATTACCATTTTAAACAGAGGTTTTGACCCCAAAGAAAGAAGTAGATGGCATAGTGGATAATTCACTGTGTGTCAGACCTGATATCACAGCAAATACAAATTCTCTTCTTATTCTTGAGCTGTCCAAGAGAGATAACACTACGAAATAGAAAATAACCAAACTTGATTTTTGCTTCAGAAGACTGCATGAGGGAATATAAACTATACTCAAATCGGGATAGGAAAACAAACTTATAATTACTGCAGCACTTTCAATAAAGTAATTTTAAGTACCAAAGTTGAAAAGTGCTACTTATTAGACTTGCAAGAAGCACATTTTTTTCCTGAACTCCTGTTCTTATGAAGTACAATACATGAGCCCATAATCTTCACCACTTACAAAGTAGTAGTATTTAGAAACACACAATGCTGTTAAAAATGCTTTAAAATGATCTTCAATAAATGCAAGTTTAAACTTTTGCTCCAATTTCCAGGTTTCTAATAATAGAGTATTTGAGCCTTAATAAATCTTAGAAACCTAATTAGACAATGTTAAGTTCTCTCTAGCTGAAGTCACAGATGTTTCATACTGAGAAAATCAGCAAGCCCCAGGGTTTGTTTGGTCTAGTGTAGTGTCAAATTTTCATGGATAATTTAATAGCTAATAACTCTAATTCTTTCCCGTAAACCAAGAGATGATAAATAATGATTGCTCTAAAACCATAAAATTAACCCTCTAGGCTAAGAAAAAGATTCAGAGTGTGTTGAGGAGATTAATTTCTAGGATTTAATGTTTCTTTATTGCCAATTGTTCCTAAGTTGTATACATTCTGCAGTAAGACAGAAAATGCAAATATATATAGTGAAATTGTGCAATTCAGAAAGAACTATACATCAAGGACGCTGTAAGTATCTTTCACCTGTTACACACACTGACTAGTCTACTGTGAAATACAGGACTTTCCTTTTATATAGGACTCTAGTATCAAAAGTTTGTGGTTGTACCCAATCTTTCCTCTAAGAAAATATTGCTTTCTGCCTTGAAAAGAGATCTTCTCTTGCCTTAGTGGTTAAGAAAAAATAGCATAATTCTTTTCTTTTTCTTTTTGTTTCACAGAAGTGGCAAATAAAACCAAAAATTATTACTATTTTTAATAGAACATAGTCATACAAGGATCACTAATATCACTTCGTATACAAAGGCCTAGGATTTTGTGAACAGACGCACTGATTTTTTTTTTTTTTCTGGAGAATGTCAGAGTAACTTTTAGCTGGTTTCAACATCGGTCATTCTTATCATGCTTATAAGCAGCAACATTCTTATCTGCTTTTACAAAACCATGTGCAGAGCGCAGTGGGTATATGATGTGAGCAAAATGCCATTGCAAGTACTTTTAGAAAAGTAGTTCCATAAATAATATGTATTTGTGGATAAACACTCTTTTCTATATTCCATCATCATAGGAGTTTGTAACAGTTTTTCTCCCTCTTGTTTTTTTAATGCAGAGTAGATGGGTTTAGTTTTAAGCAAAATAGAAACAAGAGAGATGTCAATAAATAAAGTTTTGGAAGAATGTGTGAATGTGGAAATTCAGCAGAATTCAGGAAGCATAAATTCTGAAGATGTACTTCAGTATTTGGGAATAGCAATTATCTAATCAAAAATAATGTGCAAAAGTAGAGAGAGACTGGTACAGAACTGAATTTTTATGGGTAACATTTTCAAATTATACCATCGCTGAAAAAAAATGATACTGAATACGTGCATTTTGAGGGGTAGCAGAAGTTGAAGAGGATTTCAGCTGACCATGAATAAACCAACCAAAGACAAAGACAAATGGTCTAAACTACCATTCTTCAGCCCTCGTGTCATTCTTTCATATAAATAATAGTAGTTTCTATTACTTAAGAGAAGCTTACAGCAAGGAACTTCGAAGATTTCAGAAAAGGTAGGTACGTGGGGAGGTTAAAGGTAAATCATCTCTAAGGTTGATTAATTCATATGTGAGAGGAAAATAAACTATCCAAAGAATTTTCATGTTTTAAGTCAACACTATGAAGTGTTCAATGATTATCTTAATTCAGTATTTAGATCCAGTCAGAAAAGGAAACAAGATGTACAAATACATTCAAAACAATATGAGGAATAATGTAGAGAATCTTCCAATACTTTTATATACATTAGTTGTTTAATTTAAAACACTATTTCTAGTTGTAGGCTTGTCATTTCAAGAATCATTGTGCAATTCAGAAAAGAGTTACCACTGAAAACTAAAGCCACTGAAAACCTGTCTAAGAACAGAGAACAGAGACACTGCAATCATTTTCATTAGAAATAACTATAAGAAAGGTGTTAGCATTAAACATTGCTTGTTTCTCTTTTATACAAATCTTTTGCCAGAACAATTGAGCTGTGGCATATAATGAAATCAAAATCAAAAGCAAGTCATAGCTCTTAGTAAAGACTACAAAATAGCCCACAAGATGATTTCTAACAGTCTGCTCCCATGTTCTTGATATATCTTCTAATATATCTTGATATATCTTGATAAATACTTACTCAGAAGACACGCATGGGACTTGCTCAAAATCTGATGCACTATGCTAAAAATTCAATGCATTTAAATTATTTCTTATTTGATTCTAACTCGCCCAGATTCAACTCTCTTTTCATGGGTTTACATTAGCCTGCAGGCTTAGATACATAGGTTTTTCTGTAGTTTAACAATATATCACAGAGAGCTGTGGCAACTCTGTGCACAACAGATGATAACAAATAAGGTTAATTTGGCCAGCAATTAAAGGACAGTAAACTGTCTTTTTTTTTTTTTTTTTTTTTTTTTTTTTGCTTATATTGGTTTTTTAGGACTACAAGGGCTGTAACTGTAACTCAACTTTATCTTGAATATGATCTCATGCAATCGCTTCTGTTCTAATTTTTCCTCCTACACAGTCCAAGGTGCTACAGGAGTAACCATCCTAATCTGGCAACACCTCTCTCCTAATTCAAGTTGACTTTAAAAAAAAGGATTACTAAAAAAATAGCAAGTTAGTAGATTTTAAATCCAGATACTCTAATCAATGCTCCAGTCTAGCTCCAAATTAAATTACGAAGAATATAGTTAATTACATGTTTCTCTTTTCTCCTGAAAAATAAAGGAAAACAAACCAACCAACCAAAAAACAGTCAGACTGTCCCTCTTCTGTAATCAAAAAAGTCCCTGCTCTTCAGTTTTAATTTTCATCTCCTATTACACCTAAGGAATTGTCTTCCATGGAGCAAGTGACGTGGTGCTGCCATCTTGTTGGGTTCTCACATACCGGGCAGGAAGAGCTCCCCAAAAAAGACACAGATGTTACTTTCAAACTAATATTTAAAAATATAAAATAATCGATACCTCAAATGGTTGAGTGTTTTCATTTCTTTCTTTTTTTTTTTTTTTTTCTCAGCGCTGAAAACATCAACTGTCTAATGGGCTTTTTACGAACCCGTTTGAACACTTATTCTGCTGGTATATAAAGCATACTGATGAAGTCTTAATTTTTACCAAATTGAGTTCACACCTACAGTTCCTAACAATGTTATCTTTGTATTTTATATGTTATACTTAAATTATAAATATATACATAAAATACATATGGATATGTATGCATATAAATACATATATAAAAATATTATATTGAAAAAATGGTCTCCTTCAGCATTTGATTTGCGTAACTCGCAAGGATTAACTGGAAGCTCTGGAAGGAAGAGTCTTACGCTACGGCTACCAGACTGCTACTGGAAGGTCACTTAGACCTTCTTTAGCAAAAAAATGTGCTAGTACGGAAAGTGGAATTTTGGTTTTCTATAAATTTTATGTAGATGCTTTATCCCCAGAAAAGAAAGACACTTTAATTTGAACAACTCTCTCTTATCAGCAGAAGCTTCATGTCATAACTTGCAAAAAAAAAAAAAAAAAAAAAAGATAAGAGCAATAGCATTTTTGTGGGGTAAATTACAGTAAGAAATTGTTGCTTGGGAATTATTGCATTAATTTCTTTGTATGCATAATTTTAAATACTTAAAAAATTACTTAAAAGTAATTAGGAAATACATATCATAAGCAATTTTAAAATTAAAAAAAAATCACAGTAATTAATGCTTTAAAATATTTCTACAAATAACAGAGGAGGTATTTCTAAAGGAGCTTCTTCTAGCTTATCAGTTCTGTGACTTTTGAACAAAGCCCCCATGTTAATTAAGTGCAACTGGGCATCACTTGGTTATCAGGTGCTATGTTATAAAGCGAGTATAAAACAAATTTTGAATTATCAGTATCTACAGTCTGTTCTTTTGTTTTTAAATGAGCTTGGAAGCTCTGCAAGGGGTTACCGGTCCTTGGCTAAGTAGCTCTGCTTAGATACCCTTAGCAGCCACCCAAAGATCTTAAAAGAGGGGTGAGGAAGGGAATGGTATGAACATGGCCTAGCAGTGAGTTCAAGAAAAACTTGGCTCCTGTTCTCATTGATTCATATTTTTCATTCTCTCTTTAATCCAACATAAACAAAAATGAAAACCAGATTGCCACTTCTATTCCAAACATTCGGATGCAGAGCCCAGCTGCCTCTTTGCTCTCCTGAACTTTATGACACTTCTATTGCTTTCTACACTGGACATCAGTATAGAAGAAATTAGACTTGAAGTGGTAAATGAGTCAACTACCTTCATCTGAATTCTGGAAAGGTTTTAAGGCCATAGATATTAACTTCACAAATGAGGAATTTCTAACAGAAAGCTATAAGCTGCTATTCAGGTCCAGGTGCCACTCATGAACAGCACCTTTCTTCTGCAACTTGCATTGCTTATGCAGGTTTACCCTGTTTCAGTTTCCTGGCTTAGTCCCAAGTTTATCCTTGGAATAGTAAAAATAGAGGTTTTGACTCAATAATCCTGACTGAGCAGAAGGCTGGAGAAGCCCGGGCTTTCCTCCTCGTCTCCACATCTTTCTCTTCCCATTTCTCCATATGAAGGAACCTGGGCTCCTGCAGTTGCACTCCCATCCTGCATCCCAGCTCCAATCCCAGGTCTCTGCTGCTAGTTCAGTCTCCTTAGATCCCTAACGTGTGTGGGTCTTGCAATTAAATGTAGGATCAGTAACACTACTTACTAAGAATCACAAAACAAGTTTAAAATAATCATAAAATAAGCAAGTTCTCACTTATATTCTGTTATTTTCACCCAGAACTCAGTAGAATAGCAAGGTATTTGGTCTCCCAAAGCATGATTTGTCAAAATAAAAAATATTAACTGCTAAGGGGTCCATTTCGTAGTAAAAAATATAAACCAGCAAACAAGCTGAAATGCTAATCTGCAATTCTATTTTTGCTGAATATACTTGAAAACTTTGTTTTTAAAAAACAAGTAAGTATGACTGTGAAACATACTCTCATAACATGAGCTAAGCCAATTATATCTTGCAGACAGACTGATTCAAGCTAACTTCTTCCTGTCATGCATGATGTTTATGAATGGGGGACAGATGCTTTATATATTGCTGGAGATGCAGGAATATTACCCTTTGTATTTAAAGTGTTACTTAGTCTGCTTCTGATGATACTAGTTTAAGTTTAATTTTGTAACTGGAAATACTAAAATTTGTCCACTGATTTACAGTACACTCTAATGAAAAGGACTGTCAACATTGTTATTATTGTTCCTTTGTTTTAGCAAAGATATCCAACTCTTAAAGCTTATACAATGTGATCCATTATTCTTAGGTGTAATAATAGTTACAGTGATCTCTACAAAAATTCTGTATTTTCATTTTCTCTATTTGGGTTACAAAATTATTTATGTTAGAAACCAAGTTATATGTAGGGGATGTCTAAATAAGAAGATAAGTCATATAAACATGATCTGATATTCTAGCTGGAACAAACACTCTTTTGCTATATCCTGATGCCACATCAGGATATCGACATCCTTCTGACGGCCGTGATATTCCCAGGCTTTACATTTAACAGCATTATGAGCCATTGCCTTATCACCATCTACACGTGTAGCGCCTACATGTAGAAGACTACAGGATAAGGAGGGTCACTTTGATTTAAATAGGAAGGATATACGGAATGTTCAGCTATTTTGTATTTCTGCATTATAAAAACCCATTAGTGCGAACAGTTGTTTCTTGTATCAGAATTTGGTGAAAATCTGCTTTAATTCTAAACGAGGAGATCAAAACTCCCTGCTGCTGCTGCAGCCCAAGCCAAGGAAAAGTGTGAAGTGAGGCTGGCGCTCCAGGAGTGCCAGGCTCCCGTGGCACCACCACCCCTCTGAACTGCGCACTGCCTTCTTGGGGAAACCTCTTGACTCATCCCTAAAATGTTTTAAGCCAGTTAACAAAAGGTTCACAGCATCTCACCTGTGCTAAAATGCTGGTACAAGGGGCAAAACCTTCTAGCTTTGATGTTTTGATCTTTAACCTTTAAAGTAGATTTAGAAAATTCACGTTTATAAAAACATGTATATTTAAAGACAGATTATTGCTTATTAAAAAGAGATATTAAACTCATCTATTTCTAGAACTAGAAACTATATATCATGCACAGCGTATAATGTTCTTTGGGCCAAAAGGTCACTTCAGGGCTTCTCAGAAATGGCTGAACCCCACCTGGCAAAATATGTTTTCATTTAAAGGACTTTGCTGCAATAACTCTAATTTAGCTCTCCTTGCTATCTAGCTAAATAAGCAATTCCTTTAAGAAAAGGAATAGAAAAATTAGAAAGAAAAGGAAGGAAATTAAAGTAAATTGGTGATACTGTATTACTTGGGAGGTTGAGAAATCATACTTAGAGATCAGAAATATCTTTTCTTCCATTAAATAAATTTAATGAATTTGAAAAATAGAAAAGCCAAACTGTCAGCCTATCACCAACTTTTATTAGTGCAGCAGCAGCATTAGTGCTTACAAAGCTATATAAATAAGCCTTATTTCAAATTGTACTGTCTTTTCTTTAAGTGGAATTAACACTGCTCTGCTTTGGTCTGCATACTGCATAGGGACCAGCTCTGGTTTTCAGTGGACTGCTTATAATGTCACCTGGGATAACACCAGTGATGATAGACTAAAGTGATTGCAAATTGGTAAGCTTCCATTTACACACTTTGTTCTCACACATATACACACAAAAATGAACCTAATTAAAAACATTTTATAATGTGCCTCCTTTTTTTTGGGTTTACTTAAACGTACGAGAAACACTTTTCATGATTACTCTTAGACTATTAGAACTCCTTGTGAATGATTCTATAGCTGTGACAAAAGTCATTTTTAAATCACCCATCACAAGCTATACTCAAAAGCTGCAACTGTAGCTATTAAGGTCTTCTAGCACCACAGTACACTTCTGCTATAAAAAATGTTTCAACATTTCTTAATTCTTGTTGGAAAATATTTCATAATTTAACCTTTGGATATAGAGATGATAAATGACAGAAATTTTCCATGGTTTAGTTTTTGGCTACGTAAGAAAGGTTCATTAGCTAACAAGTTTTCAATACATAGATAACTACCTCCTTTTAAAAAAGTAAAAGGCACAGTTTTTCATCTTAAGAACAGAGAAATACAGAACCTGGGTTTCCTACATTCTGGCAAGTCCCGGAATCACTGAAATATGCTAAAAATGTAAACTAGTATCTCCCCTTCTTAATGGCTGCTTTTCAAAATAAAACAAGGAGACTGTGTTCTTTTAAAAGGATACAGCTGCTTGTCACCAGGGAGATGCTGCTACTGGTTCCAGACACTGCACGACAAGAGAGCCTAAACCCGCGTCTGCTGGAAGAGCTCACAGCCCTTGGTCTGGGCAGTTCCTGACCCGCTCGCTTCAGACGCCTCCCTGCAAGGGGGGCAGGTATTCTGAGACATTCCTTGGAGAATTACTGAGGCTGCAGATACAAGTTCGGCATGAAAACCTACTTATTTGCCTCAAAATGTGGAGTTTTCTAAGAATAAACAAACATGGAAGGTTCTTCCCTCTCCTCTCATTTCTCTTATTAATTGTCTGGGTGCCTGCTTGTTAATCAAAATGTAAACAGTTCACAGAACAGTGCTCATGTGCATAATCCAAAATATTTACATTTAGTAAAGGTTCAAAAGCTATGGTGATGCTGCTGACACAATCTATCCCACTATCCTCTCACTATAGGAAAGCCTTCTCAAATCCCAGTTCAGATCTCAGAAGTTAAATTTTGCCCTACCAACATCTGGGACGGTGGCAAGGAAATAATACTAGAGCGATATTAAGGCTTCCAGAATGCATGTTTTCTGGACTACTACATTTGTTTGAATTTAAAAGTAATCTACCCCTTCAAAACAGGAAATTTTAAGATCGTGCTTTACTTTTATGTGCTGCCAGCATTATTTTAAAAATAGACAAAGGCCCAAGACAGTAGCATATGTTAATTAGAAGAAATCAGACAGCAAAAGCAATTACTCACTATAAATAAAACATCTAGACAACTTGTCAAACAAATACAGCATGAAAGAAGTACTCTACCCACTGATATCCACTATACCTCTGTGGGTACATGGATGGGTAATGCAAAATGTATCTGTAAAACTGCTTAAAATTGCCTGATATGATAACAACCCTGAAGGCTGGTTCCTTCACATACACAGTAAAGTAGAAAACTCTTTAGGTCCACAGGAAATTGTCTGTTCATTTACAAATATGAGCAACAGAATACATGCTAACTCGCTGGTCACCCAGTTAAGTGGCTGGGTTTTAACTCAAGTATGGAGTTAAAGTAAGTACGGAGAGTCACCTGTTCTCAGCTTTGGGAGGTCAAGCACCAGGACTGTCATGTTTCAAGCAAGTTGAGCTCTGTCAAAAGGAGTGACTTTGTACTCAACACTTAGTATGCAGTTACCAACTTCTCCACTGAAGACGGCCCGTTACACTTCTTGTTCCATGTTTGTGCTGGACCAATGGATGCAAAACTAAAGAGAAGTAAAAAAAAAATATCCTCTTTTCCATTCAGAGAACAAATTTTGAAGGCTAACTACTATTAGAAGCAAGTTACTAGGTTTGGACCTGTGCCCCACATGGAGGTAATATTCCCTGGTTTGCAAATAAATTCCATTTTTAGCAAATAAATCCCATTTTTATAACCCCTAAGCTGCATTTTTGGAGTCATTTTGATTGCTTATTGTCAATACAACAACAGAAAAAAGGAGAAGAAATGTAATGTTTTTCCATCCAAGCACTGTAAAAAATAATGTATTTGGGTACAAATCTGTATAGTGACGGATATCAAATAAACAGCTTGGATGGCTTATGTGCAAATTTCTTTTTGTTGTAAGATTTCTCTGTGCAAATCACAGCACTATCTTTAACTTAGTATTGGTATTGGATCATGTTCAAGAATATCATGATGTAAATAACCTTCAAATTCATGTTATTGCTATCTGTATCCTCAATGTTTTCTCCATCTATTGGACCAGAAGGGGATCGGTAGATTACCTAAAGTTTATTCATATGTTAATACTTACATCTGAGAGTTAGTACAGAGATATAATTTCTTAAATCTAAACCATGAGAGTTGCTGAAAAACATTCACCCAATCTGTGTAATTATGTTGCAAACATTAGGTATGGAAAACAAAATAAAACATCCCCCAGAAATTAGTGTAACTGAGATTGCAAGAGAAAAACATTTTTGTAATGTTAACTCAATCACTATATACAGGGTATTTATTTTGGATTGATTTCAAGTGACAATATCTCATTTGTTTAAAAACTTGTTATTGTTTTCATATGCAAGCCCTCTGTGGGTCATACATAAAGATAATTATGAATGAGTAACTGGAACATAGAAAAACTGGCTAAAATTTGGAAGGAAAAAAGCAAACATTCTTTGCAATCAGAACATCACTCTTCAAAAGGATAATATAGTAGGGGTTAGCCATAAGGATTTAAAGTTCTATAGCTTTCTTGGTGGAGGCAACTGCCATTGAAGAGGCCTATTTTCAGTAAGAAGAAAGGTAAAGGAAATGGTATCAATTTTCAACAGCCTTCCAATCCATTTAGAAAGCTTAGACAAGCTAAGATGTCACAGATGAAATACTGACCTGGAAGACAGAGATAACCCTGAGGTAGAAGTATGAAAATACATATATCCTTACTCCTATTTCCTAGTTCGTGACAACGAACGACAAAAGCAGGTAAATTATCAATCCTTAGACAGACACTTCTTCCACTAATGTCAATCCTCTCTTCCCCTTACATATCAGGTGTAAGTTTAGTTCTTACCTTCAGGTAGACTTATAATTATCGCAAGACTGATGATAGAATTTTACAATGGTAAATTACACAGCTTAAATGATAAACAGCCTATGGCGTCAGTCTGACAAGAATCACTGAGAACTAGTGAACCACATCACTAAGCATCTTCCAAGACAAAAACTGTTAAATGACCTGGGTGATGATTCAGTCACTAAACCACTGAGACTAATAGCTGTGATGGATGCAAAGTATGCAAACAGGAAAGTATAGGGAACATTAGTAATATTGTATTAAATGAAATTTATGCAAATAGAATAGAGCATTCTAAATAGTTGCTTCAACATTACTGCTGATACTAAGGTTTAAATCTTTTGCTGAATTTCTTATTAAAAAAACACCCCTACATGTGGTGTGTATCTTCTTTGCCCATTTTCACTCCTGAAGTTCACTCTGTCCTCAAGCTAACAGCCACATTAGCATCGGTACCCAGGCTGATACAACCTTCTGAAGTAAAGCCGAGTGAAATCCCATAACGCCGTTCTCTTACACACCTTCCTGACTTATGTTGTTCAAGAAATTCTTATCTGAAGCATACTGAATCTCAAAGTTATTTTCAAAGACTTGAAAGAAGATCTGTAACCCTTTTATTCAGTTGGAAACAGAAGCTAAATACTATGGGACTTTGGAAACAAACTGTGGAAAATAATTTGTCATGACCTTTAATTAAGTATTACCACAACCCTCTAAGTGCAAATGAATATTTTCTGCTAAGGACAGCATATGTCTCAGGCAGGAGAATGATAAGACAGTTCTCCTATCTGTATGAATGTTGATTGGGAAGCATTATGCTGCGTGTTTCATAATTGAACTATCTGCCTATTAAAAAACTGCCCCTTCCACCTTTCTACAAAGTGTAAAACTTGAGCAGCTGCCATTCACATTTCTTTGTGCTACAAAATCACAACTGCTGAGAACATTCAAGTTGGTCTATCACTATTGTACATTTAAAACTTCATTCCCTTGAGAAGCAGAGCTGTTGCAGGCCACGTGTTTCTCATCTAAGGCAGGGCTGTGCAAGTCAAGGTAAAAAAAATAAAAATACAGGAAAAAAATTCCTTTCTTCAAGCAAAAATGAGATTTTTTTTGGTAAACTGAATGTTCCACATAAAATAATACTAAAATTCATTCAGGTAGCTTTAAAACTGCTTTGCAAGGCTTATCAGTGCCATTTATCTTACTAAATTTTTAGTCCCTTATTTGTCACCATATCTACACTCTTGATTTGCAAAGCTTTGACTCAAAGAAACAGGAAAACTGTTGAGTTTTCCTCAACTGTAAAGATGAATAAAACTCTCTCATTCACTTTCTCTCCTTTCCTCTCTACTTCATTGCTAATGGTGCCGGATGAGGACTTTTTGCAGTTTCTATTTTGAATTGTTGCTCAACTACATGCCCCTTAAAAACCACAGGAAATAATATAGAAAATTCAGAGGATGCCAAAAGTTTAGTTTTACCTTGGTTGTAGCAACTAATGACAGAAACAGGAAGTTAGTATTGCATTTCATTCTGGCACCTGAAGGCTGCTGTGCACGGATACCTCTGGAAGAGTCTTTTGGTAGCGTTGCCATCATTACTCTGATTTATGCCTTAAAGGAAGGGTCATATGTTCCTCTCACTTGGCCTATGCACAAGCAGCTATGCACTAGCACTAAATGACAGCATACTAGTTTAGCTTTGCCTAAGATGGCTAATTTGTTAGAAGGTAGCTTTTCCGTAAAGTTATTTATATCTCACTATGCAGCAGGCTGACACCTGGGGTTGGCAACACCTGGCAGGGCTCTTAATGAGTTCACCAGTGTTTCCACCGAAACTGCTGACTGCGGTAACTGTGATGTTACATTTGCTACAGGAAAAAAAAAAAAAAGGTACAAACCGAAATGCAATGTATTAAAAAGGTCACTGAAAGAAATCTGTTACTTTTTGTGTTAATATATTTAGACTGTAATTGATAAAGAAAAAGGAAGAAAAAATAGATTCTACACAACATTTCACTGTCATTTCACAAGTAAAGACCTAGAGGCACTGGTTGCACTGTTTTTAGTGACCATCTTTTTATGTCCCTGCAAGCACATGTCCGTGCCTGTGACGAGCAGTGATACCACTGGTACCTACCAAAGAGCATTCCCCTCAGATCACCACATTTGAGGATTTTTTCCCACATAATGTTTTGCTATTCACAGGGTTTCAGGCATGTTTGATACATTATTCATTTAAAAGACCTAAATTTGCATGTATTGACTGTACTTTAAAAAATGAAATTGCTACAGTTGTTAATAATAGTATTTATTCTTGGGGATAATACATCTCCTTCAAAAATGACTTGTAAACATGTCTATAACCTTGAGCTATGATGATAGCTCCCCTCCTTTCTAATCCCCAAGCCCTTCCCACACGCACACATGCACTCACAGTACAGGAAAAAGCAATAACCTTGTACAATTAATTCTTACTGTATCTGTAATTAGCAAATAGCATTTATAATATGGACCATACAAACATTATAAAACATTTATTATGGATTTGTTAATTTTTGGACTACTACTAATGTATACCACATATAACTTTGATTCTTTTTAAATTCCTGAAAGTCAGTAATTTCCTAGAAACTGCACACAAAAACAACTTCATCTCACAAGCTGCATTTCGCCAGCTGCAAAAGTGAAATCAATCTGGATAGCACATCTGGAGACTTTGATGTCACCAGAAAAAACAGCATTCTACATTTAAGAATTATATTTACAATCACAGAAATAGACTCCTTCTATATCCCTGCTTTTCCCTGGCTTTGTGCTAGCAATATAAAACATTTTAATAACATTTGTGATGAAAAATAAACTGAAAACCAAGACACAATACTCACTAACTTGGAAAAAATCTCACAATGGAACTCAAAGCTTTGATGTTGTACATGATTCTTCAAGTTTATTATGAATATGTCCTATAATCTAAATTTGACAAATATAAAATAAAATTAGATTTTTATACATTACACTTTAAAGAGATAAAAAGCCTACTTTAATGTTGGAATTTTAAATAAAATAACCATTCATGGCAAAGACATTTTCAAAGTCACTTTACAATTTCAAAGCATCATTTTGTTTTAAAAATTAAACATTAATTTGGAAACTAAATATAAGTTTTCTATTTATTCTTCCTCATTCTTAGAATATCTTTAGTAGCCCCAAAATACTACATTTAAAGAGAATTATCTTCTCCGCAGTGTTATTCCTAAATATACTGCTCTCAGAAGGCAATCCCATTCATCAGCACAGCTATTTTAAGAAAGTGTGAAGTGTCCTAGAGAATATGGAATGGATAACACGCATTTCATCGGAATCTTATGTAAACATGGATGTGCTGTGACTTAGCACTTAAGTAAATTATCTCAAAAAGTATATTGAGTTTACCACCCAATTAAATAAAATGAAAATATGGTGTGCAATGGCATTCATTATTTTTCTACCTTCATCCTCTTTTCTGTATCTTATCTGCAAGAGACAAATACTCTTTGTAAAACAGCAATGATTAGTCAAGGCTGAGATCATATTTTTTACTACAAGTATGCTTAGAGTACTTCCAAAGAAAGTTAAATAAAATGTGTAGCATATAACTGCAAAATATGCACAAACAAACAAACGGACAACAAAAAAACCCAAACATTATTAAGTTTATAGTAGCACCACTCACAAGTTAATATTAAAATTGAGCATGCAATTATTGTTTGACTGCATCTAAACGTTATGTTTACAGTTTTCTTTTACTCTCTGTCAGCATATAACCTCCATATATAAACCAAGTACACTAAAATCATTAGGAAGGATTTGATTAGGTTCAGCCAATTCTGATTAATTTCTACATTCAAAATGACTTCTTTAAAGAAAATAAATGTGGAAAAATAATATACAATTTACTCTGATGTTCCTGTTATATTCTGGAATAATCAATGCGTTAGTTATATATATTCTATGGCACTGAAGAGATCCCCTTGCAGAAAGTCTCGGGTCTTGTCAAGTGTTGCAGATGTGTAAGCTTATTCAATAAATGCATATAAATAATGAGAGCCTTTATGTAAGGAGAGGATATATGACAAGTAGGCAAAACTGGTGTATTTCAGCAGAAAGAATTAAGATAGAAGTTCAGCTATCTGGTCTTGAAATATCAATAGCTGAATATGAATTATTAGAAAGAGAAAAATGTATAAGCTAGAGCGCTTCACTTTATGAGACAGCTGTGGCAGAAGCAAGTTTCAAATTACTATTAAAAGAAAACTGGCTAGAGTCAATTAATCACAGAAGGGTATAGATGAAGTTAAAAGAAAATAAATATGAAATACTTAATAGATAAAAATGTTTAATGATTTTTTTATTTTATGACTTGGAAAGTAAAACCAGTGTTGGAATATGATCCAGAAAATTAAAAAACTAAAAGCTCAGATTAAAACAGTTCCAGGAATGAATGAAAATAAACAATCACTGAATAATGAGCAAGCTCCTTGACACAAGCTCACACATAAGACTTACCCTGTGACAGAGGCCCCTGGTTTTACATGACAGACTGACTCTCAATTAAGTGGTCATGTTAACTAATTATGGTATCATTTAATTGCCTTCATTTTTATTTAGGTAACTGTAACAGAATACCACAAGGCGAAAATAGAGTACAAAAGTAAATTTCATTTAATTATGAAAAAATGAAAACATTTTGGCCTCAGATGTTAAAAAATGAACAAATAATTAGGCAAAATCCTTAAGAGACCACTAGTGACTCTCACATTCTCTTCAGCAACTTTGTTTTGCATGTTAAATCACAAATATTGCATGTACAATTGAAATGCAAGCTTCAGACAGCATATCTCAGAAAAAAAAAGCCAATTACCATCCTCACTTGGTGCAAAGAAACTGAAAAATAAGTTTCAACAGTTTAGCTAGAGTTTATGCATCACATGTGTAAAATATAAAACGGAGTAAAACTGTCAAAAGTTAAGTACTGGTGTGTGTTTGCGCAGCATGAGGAGGTGAAGAGAAATGAGGCAAAAGCTAGAAGCCCGTGCAATACAGAGCACATCTGCTGCACAGCAAAAGGCAATTACTCATGCACAAGATAAGTTATCATTTTCTTCATTCACACATTTGTAGGAAATTTGCTACAATTCATTTTAGCTGGAAGGCTTTTTCATCACTTCCGCATGGGATGAGGAAAACAAGTCTGCACATCCACTACAAAGTATATGTATGTATAGTGCACCAACAACGTTTTGGGGTGGCATAGAGATACACGTATTGCAACAGGTCTGTCTTGCTTGACAAAAGTTCCCTATGCATTATGGTAATATCAGTCTTGAAAACTAGCAGGCACACACAAGAGAAAAGATTTTAGAAAATAACACTGTACCCACTGAGATACCATGCATTAGTGGGGTAGAAATGGAGTTGTTTCTTCTTCATAATATCACGAACCGAGGAGGATAAAAAAGACACAGGCTTATTTCCGAATACTAGATCTATTTAGCCTGTCTCCAGTTTAGGGAGGTTTTGCCCAGAACTTCCCTAGTCCCTGTGAGGCGTACAAGCAATGTCCAGACCAGATTCTCTTTGGAACTCACAGCCTTGGTTTTCCCTGTAATCCTGAACAGTTTCATTAGTGCTGTAGTTAAATCAACAGGAAAAATAGGAAAAAAATAGTTGCACTTTGTAAAGTAAGTCATTCTTGTACACAGTTAATGATGATTACAACAATTCTGTTGATGGGAATTTCTAAGAACTCTTGAAAACTGCAGATGTGAGTGCAGACCCATTCTGAAGGAAAAGAGAGAAGAGTGGGGAAAGTGCATCAGCCACATGAAGAAGAACACATAAAGTAAGATAAGAAATGCGGAACAGAGCTGGAGTTTAAGCTCACGTATTTTGCCCATTACTAGTTAATCTATATTTGGAAAACAGTAATTTATAGCATCTGTACATTTTGTATTTATTAGAAACACTGTTATAGATAAGGGGAGATATTTGTATATACTTAAAACAGTGAATGTAATGAGTGCAGCACAATGCCAGAAGGAAATACTGCTCGAAAACAGTGTTGAAATAGAATACAGCCTCTACCTACTGACTTAGTCATCACTTGGAAATAAAAAGGTTTCTACCTTGTTATCTATGGTAACCTTAATCTCAGTCAAACCCTTGTCTCCAGTTTGATATTAATGATCTAGGAAACGTGACTGATCTTATACTGTCCTCTAAATGTTGTTCATATACTCCAGAGTTGCTATGTGTTTTTCAAAATGTGTTGATGTTCATTGTTTTAAGGTGAAGCACTATTTTAGAGATTGTATCTGGTTCTTGAATGATTGTATATTTAAGATTTTTCCAAGGGCTTTCTTTGAGAAATAAAAGCAGGAACATTTGGAGAATTCACACTCTTTATGCACAGAGTAAATCATTTAAATTATAGATGCTCTCTATGGAAAACAGAATATATTTAGACCTAAGGCATTAGAAAAAAAAGACAGCTACTTTAGATTTATATCCTCAATAGAAGACACTTGGAAAATTTCAGGCAAGACTTAGTGCAATGTGTGCTATTATATTATTGTTTGCTGTCAATGATGACACAGATTATACCGTCTGCTCATGATGAAGTATTGAATATAAATTGACTGCCCCTGGAAGGGGCTAAAACTTTGCTAACTTACAACTCTATCTCTGCTTCTCATTCACTCTGAAAGTTACTTTTTCTTTTACTTTGATGTATTTGCCGCATATTAAACTCTCCCTTCTGTCTTAGCAGCCATGGTGCACAGGAGAGGTAAGCGAGCATTTCTCCATACCGGCAAGTGCATTGATAAGGCCGTACGTGAAATGAGGTGGCCTCCATGTGACGCTACTCAGGAGGTAGCTGAATTGCTTTGGCGGTAACACTGAAGGGAAAAAGCAAACGGCCCATGTCTCTGAGAGTAAGACATGAGAGGGGATCTACTACTACTACCACTCTCTCATTTCCACAGGTGGTAGAATAGCTCCAGACATTTTACTTAACATAAGCAGTAGTTAAATACTAGTGCATGAGCAACAGATAATTTCTCTATTTGCATGACATGATGCCAGAAGGGAAATTATGGATTTTGCAAGCAGGTTGATGCAGAGTATCAACTGTTTCTTACACACAGATATCAACTGTAAAAACTATCAACTGTTTTCTACACACACTAACCTTGACTTTCTGTGGCTGCCATGACTGTCATTGATTTGAGCCTTAGGAGAGCAGCAGATTGAATTACATGCTGTGATACTTGACAGTGATATATTTAGCTTCTTTCTTGTCCATGCACTTCCTATAGTCAAATAGTTGTGATTTTTATGGATAGGATTAAATGGAAACTGTAACAGTTTGTGAAAACATTTTTCCCTAGGCTCAATATGAACTGATAACTGTAATTATTTGCCCTGTCTCTCAGCTAGCTACAGCCATGTTTATTTTAGCTCTGAAGTTATGTAATGCACACCTGAATTAATCTACAGAGAAGATAATAAAAGGTTTATACTTCCTACTTCATAAATACAGGTTTTAGAG
Source organism: Crypturellus tataupa (assembly GCA_034781795.1). Classification (NCBI taxonomy): domain Eukaryota; kingdom Metazoa; phylum Chordata; class Aves; order Tinamiformes; family Tinamidae; genus Crypturellus; species Crypturellus tataupa. The sequence goes on from JAWLRI010001017.1 coordinate 1,123,987, forward strand.
GAGAATATGAAAGTATCCCATAATGACATCATTTTTTTTTCTTATGAACTACTGCTTTCTCTCTCTGGAAGTTACTTTTTGATATGTTTATATAGTAACCTCTGTCTGATCTCAGTACTAAATACCAGCTCTAATGGGTTAAAAGTAGATTTCAAATTGAAGGTTAAATTAAAAAGACACGGTACAGTAGCAAAACCTGACCCCTGCATTTTGTATTACTTTGAGGAGGAGGAGAAAGTAAATGAAGAGACAAAAACACTAATTCTGTTTATTCTGTCCACTCCTAAAATACTGAGCTTTCTTCATCTTCCTAGAAAGAGAAGACAAAGCTGCAGGAATAACAAAGATATCTAATGCAGAAATTTTACAAGTTGGAAACATTCAATTTAATTACAATCACACTAGCATCTTTTTACTCTTTCAGTGCATCCTTTACTACGTTGGATTTCAGTCAATATAAGTAATATGAGGTCAAGGAAAGCTTTTATCATTTATAGACTCTTGCTAAACTCTGGCCCTTGCTGCTGCCTGCGGCCCTGCAGATTGAATGCTCAGCCGCTAGCGCTAACCCTGCGGCTGGGTCACGCACGAGCCCTGCCCCTGGCTGCCTACAACGCTCTTCTGCTGCCAGGGCCCAGTGTAGGATTTTCTTCTGATTATATTGTGCAAAGCCACCTACCACCCATGGAGCAATAGCAGAGTCAAATATTACGTTTAATTAGCTCCTTCTGCAGGATGTTACAGCAGAATAATAAATACTAGCCTTTTGACATTTTTTATATCACTGCACATCTTAAAGTTAACTAAAACGTGAACTCTGTTTGCCCGGTTTATTTCTGAAGGTAGGTCAATCTCCAGCCTTTCAGTTTGGAATATCCCAATGCTTGATACCGTTTTGTCATTTGGCATATACTCTGTTTTTAAAAGAAGAGGAGTATTAGTAAATTCTTTTCTACATTTATGTCTGACTTTGAAATGGCTTTGAAAATGGATCAAAATACATGCTAAAGCATGTAAATGCTCATAATAATTACTGCTACCCTGCACCAATTCTTCACGATCAGCAAGCCCCGTGGTGGTTGCTCGGGCTATTTCCCCAGCACGGCTGAGCAGGGCTGTAGGGAAAGGACCTCTAGGCAGTCAAGCACTGCAGCGATCAGAAGTGAGGCACCACACGAAGCAGCTCTCCATCTCTCATCTCATTGTGCTCTCACTTTTGCTGTGAATATTGAATCCTGGGCGTCATCAGATTAGTAAGGAAAATAACAAATCATCATGAGTAGAAGAGAGAAGGGGCTAAAAGCTCCAAAGGGTTAAAACTCTCTGGACAGCTGGATAAAAGCCAAGCCATGCCTCAATTAATTTTTCAGAGTGCAAGATAAAGCTGCAATAAAAGGTGATTATATGATCAGCCCTCAAGCTAATTATATATTTATTGTTTTTAGGTTTGATGCATAAGCTGTTACGGTATCAGAAACAATGTTACAGCCTCTAAAAGAAAGCATATTAAAATGCAAACAATTAAGACTGTGACCTTATTTCCTCTTAAATCATACAATAATTAGATAACAGAGAATTAGAGAGAAGAGAATTTGTAATAGTATCAAGAGAACGGTGCCCACTGTTGGCTTAAAAGCCTGTCTAGTCATAGGTTTCCTCTAAAGCACACTGTCATTAAAGAGGAAGAGCATTAATATAAATGAAAAATAGCTTTAGAACACCAACTAGGGGAAATGGAAATAAGTAAAACCATCCTAGTATTCATACCCTTAAGGAAAGCTGGGCTTTTTTCAGGCTTTTAATTAAGAACAAAGTCCCATGGGCTTTTGCATACTGCAGCTGGACTTGCTGTTCAGGAAAAGATATTATTCTTTCAAAGACTGAAATACGATGTAGGCTCTTTCCAAAGATTTTCCCTAACCATATGCCTCTCAAGATTCTCGAAAGTGTCCTTAGAAAAAAAATAAACAAAGTTTGTGCACATTGTGCATTAATTATGGAAAACACAGTTTTCACCGACTTATGATGTATTTGGCTCTGTTTTTTCACTGGAAAACAAAGCAAATTTTTGATGATTCCTTTATATGGGGCTTTGAGTTGGAGGAAAAGCAAGAACCCACATGAACAGTCATGACAGTCTTTGGACAGCTTTGTGAAAAGTGATCAGATTAAACTAACAGAAACCATAAATTTAATTTCCCAAAATCTGAAGGAAGCTATTTGCATAGCAAAGTGTACTTGCAGATTGCATTAGGATAGCTGACATCACTGACCTATGAATAAGTAAGGACTAAAGAGCTTACGAAATACCTAGTCAGAGGAACAGTGAAATACTGAGCAGAATTCATGTCTAATCTCCTTTTCGGAACAGCAAGCCCAGAGGCACTGCTGTATAAAGTCCAAGAGACCTCATTCTTAATAAAAATCTACAGAAACAGAGAAAATTAATTTAATAGATATGTATCCGGGCAATGAGCACAGAACTGTTTTTACACTGATGTCTTCAGAGATGGTCAACTTGCTGAACAGCACCATGGTCACACCGAACACTGGCGGCTTTCCTTTCCAGATAAAAACAGAATTGGTGGGATCATGAATAGGTGGGACCTCAGCTAGCATAAATGAAAATTGTTGAAACTGCCTCTTTCTTGGAGGTTTTCATCCCTTCTCCTGGGGTGATTGACCCAATTGTAAACCAGATCCCAAATGACTTATAGCACAGAATATTAAATGCCTGCAAGAAAAGAACAGGGGCAGACAGGTGGGCACTGACTCATTTGTCAGTGGTCGAAGCCCAAGTGTCAGAACCTAAAATGTCAAACTTAGGAGGTTTTTTTGGCTTTTGTTCACAAACCTAAGTATTGCACATCTTTACTCATGAATTTCCATTGCCCCAGAAGGCCTGACAGCCTTCCTAGTCCTTTGAGAGAAAAATGAATTATTTTTTCAGTTACAAATGTAAAAAAAAATCCTGAAAAAAAAATGAAGTGCAAGTTTTCTATCACTTGAACTGTGATTAATTTGCTTACAGCAGATTTTATGTTTCATTTCATTTGCTTAGGGCTAGTTTCTGGCACTGTCAATTACATACAGAATCATGCAGAATCACTCAGTTATAGAAATCAGATGATTCGTCTGATTTGTCAGAACCTCCGCAAGTGACAACATCAACATGTACAAAAAGTCTTACACTTCTTCCGGTTCTCTCAAGAGAGACAATTTTTCACAACATAATGGAGCACAGCAACTTAAAGCACGGTAAGTTTACTTTCTCATGCCTTTTGTACTGATCAACCTACTGATAACCTCCAAAAAGTCATTTCACCTGCCAGATGACATAAGTGCTGAACAGTGCTTGATCAGGGAATTCTTGTGCATTGTTGCCATGTGGTGGTCTTGAATGTTGGGAACTGATGGCCTGCTACCTTAATCACACATGATACAAGTTATGAAAAATTCAGAGATTTTGATGGCTTTCATGAGTCTGTTTATGTCATCGAGGTATCTCTGGGCCATGGCTGTACTGCACCTAGAATACATGGGAACCTTTAGGTTGTGGGGAGATGATCGTATCAACTCAATAACATCCAGGATTGAGCAGGATTCTTTGAGTAGAAGAAAAAAAAAACAGGTATTTGACTAGAAAAGAGAGTCTCTTTCCATTGTTTATTTTCTATTTGTATAATGATGGGCATAAATAGCCTTCCTTTTAAAATAAACTACTGAATAAAATAAATGGGTTTTCCTTTTCAGGAATGCATGCATTTGAAAGATGACCTTCTGCATGTATTGTGCTCAACCAGCTGGAAATATCTTAGTTATTCAGGAACTTTAAATGTGAGTAATATGCATTTGCACTGTGAGTACACACAAGAGAAATGCCTGGCAAACTTACATTACAAAGCATTTGTTAATAATATCCTCACAAAGATATCTCACATCTCCATTTGATGAAGTCCTATAGTTGCAGTTTAGTTAAATTTCAGTGTCCCCTCTGCCACAAACTTAAGTGTAGATGGTTGAGTTTCTTAATTAAGAGGTGAGTCTAACTCTTACAGTCTCTATGCTTTGTTTTTAAAAGACTGTGCATAATAAATTAAAAGATTTTATTATTTGCACTCTATTCAGGAAATATTCAACTTAAATAATGCAATTAAAGGTGAGAAGAGAGTAATTTTCTACAAACTCTGTTTGTAGAAGGAGTCCTAAACCTTTAAACACCTTCACAGCAGCGGTCTGTTCATTTATCAGTCGCAGGTTTTATTTTAGCAGGCTTTGCAACCTATACTGAAGTACTTCTAAATGTCAGAGATTTATGGGAGGTCTGACATGTACATAAGATACAAATTCTTAATTCTAACAACTTTAGCCAATAGTAGCAGCACTGTTTGAAGTCAGTAGGGTTGGCAAAGTTTTAGCCAAGAGATTTGGCCTGTGATATACTGGTTATGGAATATATTTTTTCTTCAGAAATAAAATCATCAGCTTTCACAGAAAACAAGATACAAATCGAGATATGAATTACATTTGCTGTCAAAAGTTCATTCAGCAGAGGATGCTATAAACTGTTCAGACATATATAACACTTGTCTGTTTACCGATATATAGAAAAAGTCCCATTGGAGAAGATAACTCATCTACATCTACATACTGTTCTTGGAAGCAGAAAATGTGATTTTCATTGCAAGTACTAAGACGCATGAGTTACACAGCAACTATGAAAAGCCACCCATGATAAACAGCAATTTATTTAAGTCAGTGAATGTTATACCCCAAAACCTTCAATTACAATTAAATTAATTTGTTACCTGTCATTTATGAAATGATTGTAGAAGACTGCTTAATTATATTCCTAAAATAGATAAACTAATGAGATATGTTAAGAAATTTGAATGTTTGCAGTGGAGGAAACAGGGCATTTTGAAAGCTAGAACAGTCTCTGATATGACTTCAATTTGTAAAACCTATTATTTATGGTAATTCTTGTGGAGCCAGAACAAAAATACAATATGACAGAAAAAGAATGAAACATAAATCCCTGAAAGAAAAGCCTGGAAAATGTAAAAGGACTGAAGACGGAGCCATAGAAAGGAAAAAGGCACCTAGATATGCAAGAGTCTTGAAAACAAAACTAACAGACAAAAGCCATTCATTAATTTTTTTTAATAATTGTGTGAAACCATCCAGAATTTCAAAGGAATTTTGATTCTATAAACTTGTGCATACACACAGCAATACTAGGATATTTGAGAGAAAAAATTAATAGCACAATTTCACAAACAACAACTAATTGGAAAGCTTGTTTCAATGAATAATAATAATCAAATATGGGATACGCCATATTACATTTGAAAATCTTAACCAGTTAAAGAATTAAATATATTTATTTCAATTAAAAACAGATTTATATCAATTAAAGGCAGATTTGTCCAACAGCACGCAAGTTCTAAACAAAAGTACCTGTCTAAAGAAAAGGAAAACAGGGCTACCTGTTGAAAGACATTTCCTGCATGGCAGATGAGATGTTCAGTGCAATTTCCTGACTCTAGCCTAAAAGTGAATTGTGTTCATGCGGATATGAAAATGAAAATATACTTCAAATAAAGTATCAACTATACTGAGAGAATTTCTTACTCTGAACAGAAGTGCATGCAGGGAAACTCAAACATACAAAGTGTATTACTTTTTCTTTCAAGATAAAACATGAGTTTTAAGCAAAACAAAACATCTTGGCTACTTCTAGTTTGTAGAAATCCTCTCATTTTTTTTGTGTCACCTTGCAAGCATGTGAAATGAGTAGTAAATAAACAACAAACACTGTAACCTTGAATGAACTGTCAATACTCTTCCAGAAGCTTTAATGTGCAGCTTAGGACACTCATGCCTTATCCACACAGGACTTTTCCTACATGTTTACTGTTTAAAGGTCCCCCCTGCACGCTACACTCTGGTTTACTCATGCCCGTGCCCCTTCCATCATGTTCTCATTCCGTTCAGAGCCCGGCCAGTCCTTGGCCCTTGGAGAACACACTGCAAAACCCTTCTTTGTGTGTTCTATGGCCCCAGTTCTGATCAAACTTTCAGACAAGTTACTCTAAACAAACTCTGAATTGCTCCTTATAATATAGTTCCTTTTATTATGAATCTCGAAGAAAGTCAAGGTCATTCCAGGTTGCTGACTGAGACAGGCTACCCTGATAGTTAGCTGTTAAAGATGGCAGAGCATGGTGGGAGGAAGGGAACTACCAAATTTTATCCTATTGCTTCAACATCCTACTTCTCATGCAAGGAACTCTACATGAAATACTATATATTTTTCCCTTTTGATATTTTTGTTTAATAACTACAAAGAAAAAAGGACTCATTGAAATTATCAAAAATATCTAATTTCAAACATATCAAAACTGAAAGGAAGCAGGTTAAGTAGTTCTTTACACAACAGTTTTTGAATTTTGTTTTTGCTGTGATGCTTGAACTGCACTGTAACAATGAGGTTTAACTCAACATAAGGCATATTTGCAATGTGTCTTCACTGTTCTCTTATAATACTATATGGGATATCATTTATTGAAACACATCCAATAAATACTAAATGAAGAAAACAACTTTAGTATATATTGAAGAACTTTGTCAAATAAGAAGAAGCTGCAGAAGTAAAAGGAAGGTACTTTTTGTCAGCTATTTCTTGCTAATGTGGTAGAGTAAAAACCAAGTAGAAAAAGAGCAAAAGGGAAAAATTCTTCTTCCTTGACCTGTGATCCAGCTGCCACAGCCCATGCAAAATACTGCACGGTGCAAGATCCACATAAGTTCTCAGCTCATAGGGAGTCTGAAGGTCACAGCTCTCAGAAAAGATTCATCTCCTGGAGGCATCCAACTCCCACTGCTCAGCAAGATGTGAAAGTTCTGCCCTGTCACAGCTGCAAGATATTGCTGAGTTTGAGTGAAATCTTGCAAGTTCAAGAGGTCTCAAGTAGAGGGAGATTTCAGAAGCCCATGGTGGATGCAAGTCCCTCTCTTAGAGATCCCACTGCGCTGCACAAGATCCTCACTTCTGTTTAGCCATAGTTTTCTGTATCCCCATAGTTCACATCATTCTTTCCCTTTCACTTTGAGCACTGTATATACAAAACATACATGCTAATTTTTAATTACTGGGCATCTACTTTGTGCTTTCCTTACATAAGAAAGGCAATTCAGATTTTAAGGTTACCGTTTAACATTGCTTTAATCTACAAACACTGTTTTGGAGTAAACACATGCAAAGGGCAACATATGCCAGTATGTTCTCAAAGCACAGGTGACAAAGTGAAGGCAAAGCCATAATTTGCCTTCAGCTCTCGATTTTAGTCTCAGGGAAAAATGCTCAGCCCAGCACACATTCCAAGACTGTTGTCTTGGAAACTCCACTTTTAAATGATACTGGGAAACACCCAAGGGGAGGTGAAGGCTCTACCCTCTCAGCCTTCCAAGGCCACTGGAGAAGATGTGTAAGTGCCTCGGAGAGTGTTTTGTTCAGTCAGAGCACTTCTTCCCCTGGCAGTGGGAATTATTAAGGACAAGAAAACCTGCACCTTGCACCTTGTGTACAGGTTTGATTTTAAAGCAGACCTCTCTTAGGCCAGATTTTTAACATAGTTTAAATATACACAGGTGTGCATATGTATATGCACACACACACACACACACACACACACACACACTATGTATGTAACGCCACTAAACAATCTTTTTCTTGGTAATACCTATATTAGGCTACTGTTGTCATTCCTTTATTGACATCAGTGCAGGTCAGTCCAGTGCAGCTCTGACCACTGTGTGAGGTGAATATTGTGAGTATTGATTAATTCTATTTTTTTGCTATCATGCCTTCATTTCCATGTGACTGCCTGAAATAAAAGCTTGCAAACTTAGCTATGTTGGTTGGATGAAGATTTCTTATGAGTGATATTTTCGGTATCTGTGTTCATGGACACTGAGTGAACCCATTGACACTCTTATGCTCTGAAACAGAGTGAATAACATGTGCAATGTTCTTGTGTATTTAAGACACTGCAATTCTAGTGGGGCCAAATGTTAGTGATGTAAGGAGACAAATGCTAACTTAGTGGCTCTAAGTTAGCCTATACTTTTACATAATAATGTATTTATAAAGGGATTAGCAAAATTAGGAGGTAAAGTTAGTTTTCCCAAACACTAGTTATTTCCTATGAACACCATTCTCTTGGTGGTTGTAGCAGATGTAAGGAGGTCAGAAATATTTTGTTATTTATTACTTCCACTGCCATAGATAAAAGATTCCAACTCTTTGGGTCTAATTAATATCTGAGGACAAAATACCCCACCATCATATTTTGATGATATTATTCGTCGCTCTTTGAAGTTTGCTCCTTGACTATGTCAAGCTGTAACATAATAGTAAACTTTCATATTTTATCACAAGTCTAATAAGTCTTGCTTTCTCGCAAACACTCATCTCCTTGATTTAGTTGTCACTTTCATTTCTTTCTTTTAATATAAACAAATAAAGATGCTTGTGCTTGTGCAGAAAAAGATTGAAAATATAAACCGAATATACCCCGGAGACTCAGAAAGAGCAAGGGAAAGAAAATAAACACTTCTCCTGATAAAAGTTTGTTGTTTTTATGTAATGCTATTACTTTCAAGAAAATCATGATTTCTTAATGGTTGATATTGGTAATGCAATAGGAATCAAAGAGAATGATTTCCTGCATAAATACGAGCTGAGAAAGATGGTTATTTTTTCTCTGTACCCTGAATGTTAATAGTTGCTTCAAATTTGTTGTGAAGCCAAAATGCAGCATGTGAGTGTGGCTGGTATGGAATGCATGGAAGGCTTAGCAATGTAAGGAACACATTCAGCTACTGAACACAGGCAAGGAGCAATTTTCGTAAGACTAGATGCATTTTCATGAGGAAACAAAATATATGTCAGAAATACCTGACATCTGCTTGTCCCGTTTTAAATAGTTTCTCTGCATCATGGAGGCTTCCAATATACATAAACTTAAAGAATTTCAGCATTGCATTAGAGGACAGATACAGGCCTGTCATTAGAAAGTCTTTTCAAACTGAAATGGCTTAGCTTTCTGTCATGCTTCCTAATTCTGATTTCATTTACTTTTATATTGTGAAAGGCAGGACCATATTCTGCCTCCTTTTTAAGAATGCTTTTTTCTTAAAAAAAATATATATTAAAAAAAAAAACAGAAAAAGCATTTTAAAGCTAGAGACTTTTTTTTTATTTATGGTATTCTGCTATCTGAAAACATAGAGGTGTTTTATACATGTTTGTTAGACTTTAAGGGAAATAAAAAGACAAATAGAAAAAAATTCTACAGAAGTTCCAGAGGAAAATGGCTCAGTACAATAAAATCTAAATGAAAGGAGAAGCAGTAACAATATGATTCATTACAGCTATGGAGAGCTGCTCTAATTTGGGGTCAAGATTATTATTATAGAGCATTATTATTATTTGTGGGTCACTTTAGAAGGTAAAATATTTGCTTTCAAAGGTATGTGACAAATGTAATACTGTTTTTCCAGATAAGTTCAATAAGTTCAATTATCTTTTTTTAGTGTGTGTGTATGTGTGTGTATGAGTGATGATATCCTTTTGGAGCAATGTGCTTATTTATAAACAACTTTATTCTGAGCTTTTATTTATGTAACTTTGAAAAAAAAGCTTGTTTTTTTTTTTTACAACAAAGGTTGTTCCTTCTTCTCTGATAGATCTACTTGAAGTTTTATATTTCAATAACTAGGACAGTCAATATATTCTTATCTAGTCATTATAAGTGTCCATGTCATCTATCCTAGTAGATCTGATTTTGTTTATTTCTCTGGGTAAAATAGATTTATTCAGCACTTGTTTTCAAGCTAATCGTGAGCTGAAAACTGTTCCATGTGCTTACCATATATCTGTAACTCCACTGCATCAGTTTTAAACTTGACTTAAAAGGTTCTTTCTTGATAAATTTTTGTAAGCTCACTTTTAGGCTACAGAAAGCATTTTTTTTTCCCAACTTTACAATGTCTTGGTATCTAAATCATGTTTTATGTCAAGAAAAGCTTGTCTATATATCACAAAACCTCAGTGAAAATGGAGCTTAGTCAGGAATAAAGTACTCTCTTAATGTGTAATGATATAATTAATCACCTAAAGTTCAAAAAATAAAACGTGTCCTTTTATCAAGAAAAAAAATGACCTGGCAGTTCAAGCAGCGGTAGAGTGAATTCTACATTGTAGAGAAATGAGAATTTGGCTGACTATTTCCCTGTGCTATCAGGAACTAGGAGGCAATGTTGCAAACCATTCAGTGATGCAGCAAGACAAAATAAACTGCTTCTTACTAACCCCATCCAAGCGGTAAAGAGTGTTATTAAGTTTAGAGAGAATATATGTCCATTGATTTTATGTCAGAGTGTCAGGGACTTAGAACAGTGAGGAGAGATCTCTGAGAACGTCTCCAAAAATGCACTGTAAGAAGTAACCTAAAATGTGAATAATAGGATAATGTGGGGAAAACATGAATAATTCTTAATCAGTCACCACCATTATATTAATTCCACACAAAGTAACTGCTGAAGGGGTTACTAGCTCATCTAACGCCATCTCCTTTTCCTGGAGGCAGACGCAGCTTAAAAAAAATCAAGCTAATTCACTGCATATTTTCATTTTTCATTTTTGCCTATCATACTGTCATGGAAGGGACTGGGTAGGAAAAACTATCATTTGTTGATATTCTTCTTCAACATACTCGTTTTTCCTCTACCACTAGTGGAAATACCTTCTCAATTCCTGCACTGTGTTTACTTTTTCATGGCTGTTCACTGTAAACCTCTGACTAATACAGCCTTTTTTTTTTTGTATTCCCAAAAGATAAGACTTAATAACAAGTTATAACAGAAATTCTTAGTCTTTCAGTGTGTAACTTTGCACTTCACAATATCATATTCCAGTGCACAACATCTTGACAAGACTGTAAAGGAAGAAATAATAAATGTTCCTTCTATTGCTTGCTGTCCAAATTTTGATAAGAAAGCCTAAAGCATCACAGTCTGTGTTCCCTTGAAAAAGAAAACCCTGCTTAAAACCAACACTCTAGCAGAAGATCTATTATCCCATGGCTCCCAAACCAGGACAACCCACGTTCTGAAATAACGTGTTCCTCTCCCACAGTAGAAATCAAATGTTAATACTGAGACCAACATTCACACGTGAATTTCTCATAAAAAGAAATCTCTACTGTGCTCTCTATTTATGCAAGTGGAGACCTAACACCAAGGCTCGTATTTCCCTTTCTGGTAAGGCAGGGAAGCCTTCCTACTTAGAACATCAGCTCAGTGATTTTTAAAGGAATGGCCCAAAGACTGTGGCTAGCCTTGCCCTGTTAACTCATTCTGTGTGAAAAGTCCGAGGCCCCCATCTTGAACCTAAATTTCAAATATATTAGCCTCCACTCCTTACTCTTTACTTACTCCATATTAGTCCTAGCTTAAAAGGAGTAATATGAAAGAAAAACAAATTCCAGGTCTAACAAACATTGCTTTGAGTCGGAGCCTGCATGGCAGCATACGATGAACTCAGCCATATCCCATTATACTATATTGCTTCACCCTCTCTAAAGATAGTATCACAGGATAGATTCACGCACATGTGGATTACAACTTATTAAAAAGCTTCTAAATTGCTCTAATGCATTTAGGCCTTGCATTCACACTTGATACAGTCTTGCCAGCATTTATAGCTCCTGTGATGACTCTTGCAGTAGTTACAGCCCTGAAGGTGGTGCTAACAACAGATACTACTATACTTTTTTTGAAAAGGATTCTAGAATTTTGGGCAGAATAGTAGAAAAAAAGCTTAGCTTTGGCTAGCACTTCTCATGTGATTCACATGGAAAAAGGAAGCACGAGCAGAAGTGCTGGATGATGACCTTTCTTAATGACAGAAAACTGTCCCTGCCTAGGAATTAAGCAAAGGCAAACCAGACATAGAGAGCACAGTGCATAAGAGAAGGCAGAAAGCAAAATGGGAAGGCAATGGTGAAAGGAGAGTTTCAGAAGAAAGGAACAGAGAAAGTGAATGCAGAGAGTAGCCAATGAGGAAATCACAAGTAGGTTGAAGAAGGAAAACCAGAACTAAGTGAAATAATAAAAGCATAAGAGGCAAAGACCAAAAAAAAAAAAAAAAAAAAAAAAGGCTAAGAAGGCTAATTAGGAATGAGAAAGATGAAAAAGAACATCACAGAAAAAATAATGAAGCAATAAGGATAGGAAGAGTATGGCCCTGGGCCCCCTGTTATTAACGTATTTGTTAGTGATCTTTCAGTCTCAACCTTTTGTGCCATGAGGCTGTTCCTGCGCACTGAGGACCTTTAAGGAGTAACGTTCACTTCCATCAACTTTCTATGCTTGGTAACTACATGATTTCAGTGCTTTCGGCTTGAACAGTTGCTCAGAATAAATTTTATTTAACTACAGTTACAGTTTGAAGGGATGGACAGATGAGGGAAGTGACTAAAGTCCAAGATCTAACCTGTTCTTTCTGTCATTTCAAAACCACTTTTGCTACTGTTTACTATGGTTACCGTAATTGCTTCTTCAACAACCACACCGTTTCTTCATCTTCAGCAATAATTACTAGAGATTCTTCATATCAAGCTGCAAAAATGCTAGGTGTTGTAAATGTTGCCTTCGAACTGGTGAGGAATGCAGGTTAAATTTAGAGCTTGTTAAATGGGTCTGCAACACTTTAAAAGACAGCTAAATACAGTGTCACACATCACTGTAGTTCATTTCAGCTGGAGTAGCAGTTATTCATGTTCTATTACTCATAATTTCAAGAAAGCAGAGGGAAAAAATTTCATTGACCTTGAACAACCTCAAATAAATTTGGTCTATAAACTTTGATAGATCCTTCCCACTGACTGCAGTACCTTTTCCAGTATGCAAGTTCTCTTCTAACAATAATAAAAAATGACCATTTCACCAAGCTTTTGAAACTACTGAGAGTGAATCTTTAACTGAAAAGGAAGTTCACTGCAGTGCACGGTGACTAGTATTAATTACTAATTTTATGCAAAATGACATGGCAGATTAATTAGCGATGAGCTATTTTAATGGATGTATGCCAAACCTCAGATTGTTTGGGGCACAAGTAGCACGGTATTAAATATTTAACATGCTGTGGGATAGTCTGGTTACACTGGTCAATCATTAATTTCCTTTGATCCCTAGAAAGTAATTTTTGTTGCACTCAGCTGTAACTGATTGCAAACAGCTTTTTTATTCAAGCTCCTAATGTACTTTTCCCCAGTTGCTTTCCTCTGATTGAAGCTATTTGTAGTTACACTCTTTATCACTATTGCTTTTCTGAGACTATACATTAATAGCAATCTAATATTATGCTTTAACATGATTTGCATTTATAGTGTTATTATGAGAGAAATTCTTGAAGTACAATAGTAAATATTTGAAATGGTTAATTGAAATTGGAGAAAGTCAGATATGTGCAGAATTTTTTTTTAAATCTGCAAGGACTAAGAGGAAACTCAACATTTTACATTTTAAATAAGTAAAATGCAGTTAAGCTAAAAAGCAGACATTTATACTTCTTAAAATGTTGTGAAATTATAAAGAAATGGCTGCATCAATATAGTAGAATATTTTTATGTAGAAGTCAAAAATTAAAAATCAGACTATTTTAAGAAGACATTTTGGGCAAGAATTTATAATCACACAACATATTATTGGTTTTACCTCAAATCTGGAAAGTAGTTTTTCTGTAACATAATCTGTGGTCAGATTTCTGAAAATACAAAGCATTTTAAAACTTTTGATTTTAACTTGTTATTACAGATATTTAATGATATTTGGAAATGTAGAAATTTAGTGAATTTAGCATTTGAGATTAAATAAATATCTGATCTTGGAAGGAGTCTCTGAAGAATATTCAGTGAGAGGATAAATGGATAAAAAAATCTTTATGAAACAATCACAAAATTTTGATCATATATTACAGTAATTATACAAAAAATCATTAATTATTCACTTTTCATGAACATGGATATGCATTTATTTTAGCTTTTTTTTACAAATTAAACTTTTTACAAACTAAACTTAATAGCGCACTACCCTTATGATATTTTCATGTTTCTAGAAGGAGAGAAGGAAAGAGGAGAGGGCATGTTAAGAAAATTAACACTTGTCAGCCATTGGTACAGTCAAGCACTGGTGGAGAGTGAAAGGTGATCAGCTGGAGTAATAAGTTCTTCTTCTCTCACTTGTCACATTCTCATGTGATTTATGCCCTATGGCAATTCTGGAAAGACATGTAATCTTTGCGATTGGCACCATCTCATTCTCCTTCCGTGGACAAAGAATATCTTCAGGCCCTCCTCCTAAATTCCCAAGTTCTGACATCTGAAATATATCACTTGGTGATTCTTTACATGAAGCTTTTCAATTACTACCTTCAGAATCTCATAACCAATCCCATTTTGTTCTATTATAATAGATTAGTTCCTGAAAGTTATTAGTAGCTCGCTTTCCTCTTCTTATTCAGCCTAACTACTTCACTTTGTCTTTTACACTTAAAAATAATATATGAAAGGATGTAACTACCAGTTCATCTTCTCTCTTATTAAAATGACTAAATATTAAAAGATAACATGATAGAGGCATCTTTTACTTTGTGTTTTAAGTAGTTTAAAATACATAAAATAATAATGTGTTGCACCCAAGATGTGCGCAACAGCTATTTAATAGTAAGTGAAGTTATTTATGCAATCACTTCAGTATTTGCACATGTACTAGTTCTACCACTCAGGATTTAGTTATACCAAAATTCTTGACAATGATTTTGCATAAGTTTTTGTGTTGTTTATAAAAAAAATTGAGATTATTTCTAAATTCATAGAAAAAAACTTCTCAATGCTATTTCTTTTTTTTTCTTTTTTTTTCCCTTTTTTTTTTTTTTTTTTTTTTTTTGGTCTATCTTACTACCTTCCTCTCACAATTCAAACTCCAAATGTGCAAAATGCTGCATGAAGCAACTATTTTACTGTTTGCCCCTTTTTTTTTTTCCTTCAGAAAGACATTGTAGAGTCTTTTCACCTCCCTATTTTAAGGAGTCACATGAACAGAACAGATACATTGTGCTAAATAAACAAGGCTGGATACAGACACATTCTTCAATAGCTAATTTTCTCAAGAAAAGTTGCATAAATTTATACTATACTTGGACTAAATTTTCTATATTTGTAGGGATGGAGAAAGAGAGACTTCCTTTTCCTGGGAGAATAAGGACTCTTTTTTCTAGAACAGCTGAAGACATTACAGAACTTGTAAAATCAGTTATCTATCTATCTACTGCATATGAAACACTGAATATATGAAATGTTTGAAGACAGCAGTTTTGTTAGTGATGAATGAATAACTTGCAATGAATAATTTATTGAACAAATTGAGCCTCTTTTTCAGCTTTCAAAATATACACAAGCAGATCACGATTTTCTCTCATTTATTCATTAACTGAGCCCATTTGCCAAATTCTTATATGTGATACTTGTAGCTGAATATTGATTGTGAAGGGATCTCTTCAAGTGCTCCACACAGGAGCTGGGTTTGTCAGCTCTGAGATAACTCACATGGTGAAGCTCCTGCACTGAATGGATGAGTGCCTAAGCACTTCCAACGCAAATATGTAAGCGAATTTCAATTCTGTTTTGTACATATTTTTATGGAAATGACATCGTAGTTCACCTTCTGTGAACTTCATGTTTTGTAAAAATCAATTGTTCACTGTGTACTGAGGATAGTAGCAAAACACCAGCTACAGCATCAAAAGAAATTCCCACAGCAGCTGAAATGTATTCTCTTTCTTTAAAGATGGGCTGATTTTTAAAACCAGCAGAGCTGAAGACAAAATGAAGAGCAGATAAAACGTGCTCAGCCTTTCACTTCTCTAAACTGCATTTCATACATGGTGCCTGCATTATGCAGAGTACTGACAAGGCCTGGCCAAGGATTTTTATAGAGCATCCCCTAATTGGATTTCAACATTTTGCAAAATGACGGTTCTTGCCAATAAAGACAACATTTCATATGCTATAGTTCCTTGTAAGGCTACTAAACTTATTACTAACTGATACTACTGAGCTATTACAAAGCTTGGTAAAGAGACACCCAGCAATAAAAACATGGAATGAATTGTGAACAGACAAATGTCACATCAGAGTTGGCATCATCAAGCGCAGTGTCTTGGGCAGTTTTGGGGGACTAAATCACAATTAAGCCACCAGACTTAGGCAATGCTACTCACCATTTTCATCAATAGTTTGCTAGTAAATCTGTCTGAAGTAGACTAGCAGAAAAATAATGAATGATGAGAAGGAATGATGAATAACAATAAGCAAGGAGTTCAGAGAAGTCAATCTATAAGGCATGTAGATTAAAGTGTAAGAGCCTATATCCTGGAAAAGATTTTGTTTTCTTTCAGATTAAGGCAAATCAGTGTACATTAAAGAGTAGCAAATGAGTTTACTGGGATCTTTAAATGTATATAAAAGGGAGTATGTTTAGATTTAACCAGTGCATAAGCAATTTGTGATACTAATATAGCAATACTGTATCCAAATCTGATTTAGTATTTTAAATCTAGATAAACTGAACAAAAATCCTAGAGAAAACAATGTAAGGACTGAAAAGTTATGTTAGAATAACAGAATCATTAAAAGGTTAGCCGATTCAGCTTATTAAGAAATATAGATGTGTTTCTGCTTCATAAACAAACAAATACTGTCTCTACACCAAAGAACATTTAAACCTAATTAGGCTAAAATAGTCTTCTTGGAGATATAAGCCCTGGCAATACAGAGACAGCCCACACAGGCAGCCCAGGTACAGCCAGCCTTGCAATGAGCCTGGCAGGGTCAAAATAGTGCCTGCAGACACAGCACCTCTATCCTTTCCAAATGTTCTTGGGAGAGTAATTTTTAGCATTAATAAAAATACTGTATTGCACTGTCCACTACTTTTTATTAATTGAATGAACCTCAAGAATAGTGGCTGGCTCAAGAAGCAATACAACCCTCCTTATGTGGCTCTATGCCTAGAATAATAAGTCTTTCCAACCTGACCACAAATAATTTTAACCAAGATATCTAGCCACAGCAGAAAGCTGTATGTAAGGTATGACCATTCAAGAGTAAGAATGATGCACCAAGGGATCACATTACCAGAAACTGGATTTTCCATTTCTTGATGGTCTCAAAGCAAAATTGGTATGAGTTTGATTTTTTTTCCCTAACACATAATGCCTTAATGAAAAAACCCACTCAGGTGGGTTTTTGCATGAAGTTTAGCAATCTATGAAGGCAGCAGTACTATATGGGCACTAAGAAATCTAAGTTAAATATGAGGAATCTGTTAATTTCATCTATTACAACCAGACACTTTAATGCCTGTTCATATGCTAGGGTCACAGCTATGCTACCTTCCCAGTAAAATTAGAGCCTCACATGGACATGAAATTGATCTCTGTTCTCCAACTAATTACCTGGAAAACAACAGTCATCAGTGAATCTGAGGCGGCTTTTGGTCGTGTGCTTTCCAGCATCTGCGTTCACAAAGATGCCACCCAAAAGGAGGCATAAGCACAGCAAAGTAAGATTTTTCTGGTCTGAATTTTTTTTTGCACAATGTTTTTCCAGTGCTCAGTCAGTTCTGACTGAAACATAGATAGCTCTGCTTGAACACAAATTTCGATATTTTTCAGAATCTCCCTAAACAGGGAAACAGAATTCTACTCATAATCAAAAACTTTTAGATAAAACTATGTGATAGTTTTAGGTTTATGGCAGTTGAAAAACATTTACATAAATACTGATATACAGTAAAAAAATCTGATGTGTAAATGATGTACAGACTGATCTGGGCAGAAAAATGTACTGATGATTCCTTTGGATCTTCTTGTGTATGGGTGGGTGGTCATTTCTGCTAGAATTCTGATTCTCGGTTTAGAAATATCTTTCTCTGTTAAGCCAACCTTAAAAAAGTTTAAAAACATAGATATTTAACTAATGAGATATTCTAGTATTAGATAAATCATCTCAAATTTTCTTTTTCCTACAAACACGTGGTGTTCTAATGTAGTATCTCTGCATCTAAAAACTCAAGAAACTTCCTTATTAAAACAGGTTAAGGTTTGGGGGCAATTACTAGAAAGCTGAAAAGGGAGATGCTTCCAAATTCACTAGTAAAATACTTTTGAAAACAAATCAATCCATTTCACTCATTAGCAAAACCAAAAAATTAATGAGCAACAAGTACTTCACACACAAAAAAAAACATAGAATGAAATCCTAAGAATACAGAAAAGGCAATTGCTAATAGCACTGTGGCAAGCAGAAACAACAACCACAATTTCCTAGGAATAATAATCTGACATTGGAAGACTTACTTTAAAAAATATTAAAATAATGAATGCTGTTCATAATTAAACCTATACATAGTTGTATTTAAAAATATAATTTGAAAGACTACCAGCTGAAGGAAATAATAGGTATTTTATCTTTCTATTTGCCAACTCAGCTTGTTATCATAAAATCAAAGAGTAATTTTTCGAGGATACCAGAGAGCATATAAATAATGCTGAGATTCCCCTGACCTTCTTGTCACTAGACAACTCTGCTCAGCTCTCCTCTTTGACAAGTAAATAAGGTTAGTAATGGTGCGATCATAAGGAGACCAGAAGTGACAATAAGGTGTAGAAAACACAGATTCGAAGGCACCCACAGCAGCTGTTATCACCTCCTTGTGGGTAAAACACAGCCATAAAACATAAGACATAACATACAGAAACTGGAGGAGTTAAAAATTGGAATATCGAGTGAAAACATAATACAGATACAGAGATAATGTTAAAAGAGTGTTTTGGCTTATTGGACCAGGGACGGTTGGGGGAAGACAAATGATCAATCTCATCTGGCAAAAAAAAGAAGAGAAAGAACATTTCCCAGGAATCACTCTTCAGCTCTGTGACACTGATCTTAAATTAACTTTTGAGAAAATATGGCAAGTTTGTAAAAAGTCTTCCTGAAAAAATAAAACAATACAGACACTAAAGGTCAGATATTACTTCAGTAGATATAGAAGAAAGGTTCAACAGATGTTACAGGTTTTTGAGACAGACAACAGACAGCACCATGGCAAACGAAGAAACATGAAAACCAAGAAAAACATGCTTGTTTGCAAGCAAGTATAATCAGCTTTTCAAGCACTAACAAGCACCAGATTCCTGATGTGTGTTTAAGAGGGTGTCCTCTTCACTAAGAGGACTTAGTTAAGATCGGCATGAACACCTTCAATATCATTATCCTTTCACTGTTCTATTTTTTTCAGTTGTCATTCCTAGACTTCATTTAATATTCTTTAATTAGATAGTGGACTTCTTTCTTCTGACCACTGTGCAGTACTGTCATCCCCTAGGAAGACAGACTCTTTGATGGTCTAATCAAACAGGCATTCTGAAAAAAAAAAAAAAAAAAAAAAAGGGGAAAAAGAATCTAGGATTTAATCCTTTCTATAAAAAAGGGAAGAGCTTCCTTAAATGTTTCATGCTCCAAGAGGACATAAAAATCTCTAAAGGAAAAGCATCTTAACTATTTCTTCAGGAGAAGAGTATTAGAAGAGTGCACCAAATGAACATCCATATTTTACTTAGGCTTCCACAAAATAAGAATTTAAATTAAACTGATTTTCTTCATGTGAAATGTAAGTAAAAATTAAATATGTTGCCTGAAAAACACAAACACAAAACACAAAAGACACAAATACCTAGAAATCAGAGCAATTTTTTTTTGCAAAGTTATTATTCAATAACTACACAGAGGGAGAATTTTGTGTACTATAAAGTAATTAAATAAATTATTCTTCTTGTTCAACATGATATTCAATGTAACATATACATTAAAAGTGCTAATGATCAGAAAGTGATTCCCTTGAATTGGCCTTGAACTATGCTTGGTTTCCAAGAGATCAGAAGAAAAACTCCATATTTGCTGAATGAACAAAGATTTGAACTTTGGTTTTGGATCTGCATGAGGCACAGTATGAGGCAACAAAATAATAATAATGATCAATTCCTACTTTAAGTAGCTCAAGCAATTTACAAAGACAGATACCGTGGCTTAGGGTTGGAACAACTGAGATAAGGACTAAAACATTCCTCATGCAAAGCCCATTGGCAGAGCTGGAACTGGAGCCACAATTCGGCAAATCATTTAGCTGCAATTATCAGTCCTATGATGTTGTGAGCATAATACTGCAAATAACTGCAGCCGTGTTGTTGATGCTTTGTGACTTATTTAGATATATCAATTTCTCAATTTCCTTTGGATTTGCCACACATGTTTAGGTTTAGTAGGAGATGAATGTGAAAAGCTGAACCGACAGTTACACATTGGATTGGTACTGAATTCAGGATGATGGGTTTCTTTCTGCACACTGGCATACAGGAGTGCAACAACCTTGATCTCCCTTCCCATCTTCCCCTGCCCATGCACAGTATGAAAAATATATTTAAAAAAATCATTATTTTATTCAGCTTGGAATACAGCAACTTACTTTGTTTTGGAGTGCTACTATGAGATAAAATTATTGACCTGCTTTCAAAGTAGGCAGATGGAAAAAAATCCATTTATCTACTATATAAGAGTAGAAGTGCTCGGCACTTAGTCACAACTAAGAAGTAGAAAATGGTGCTGAACTCTAGGCTGAACTTGGTGTTTAAGTATCAGAGAATATTAAAACAAAAATATTTCAGTGCAAGAAAATGCCTTTGACAAGAAAAATTACCCTATTATTTTATATCATGTGCAACAGGACTACTGATATAGGGATACTTACAGTGACTCATCCATCCCTGGACAAGCTCCGGAGGTGTGGGATGTATGAGTGGACGCTGAAATGGATTGGCAACTGGCTACATGGCAGAGCTCAGAGGGTGGTAATCAGTAGCACAAAGTCTAGTTGGAGGCCTGTGGTGAGCGGTGTCCCCCAGGGGTCAGTCCTCAGTCCAGTCCTGTTCAATTTATTCATCAATGACCTGGATGAAGGCACA
>JAWLRI010001017.1:1150419-1163219 GCA_034781795.1 Crypturellus tataupa
AAGGGAGGCAGTGAGGAGGATGGGGCTGGCCTCTTTTCAGTGGTGGTCACTGACAGAACCAGAGGAAATGGCCACAACCTGAAGCATAAAAAGTTCCACAGGAACTTCTTAAGGAAGAACTTCTTGAAACTGTGGGTTGTATTTTCATTAGGGAGTGACCTTCATATAAGCTTAGTCACATTATGGTAATAATGCCTTCCCCCATGCCTTACTATCTCTTACTGCTTCAGTGTGAAATCTTAAAATTGCTAAGAAATACTTGGATGACATTCTGAAGTACATACATTTTATTTGTTCATTTACCTTTTATTTATGCACTACCCAGAGTTTTCCCTATCATTATTTCGTAACAAGAATCTTTCCCTGTTTGTACCTACATCACAGATGAGATCAGTTTGAACTACCAGATCTTGCTCTGTTTCCAAATTTTGTAACTGAAACACCTGATCTATCAAAATGATCTATCAAAACATGGCAAAACAGTTTTCAGTGCTCCCATATGTTGAAAATAATAAATAGAAGACAATTCTAAACTGTGTCTGATTCAAGACCTCTAAATATTCCCTATGCCTTAAAAAGTATTGATCACAGCTGAAGCTCCAGTTTAGGGCTATATCTATCATGGATCTAAAATGTCCACATGTCAGTGCTCACCCTTCCACCTAGTGATCAAGAGAGGAAATGTTGGAGAATTATACAGATTTGGTCTCAGGAAAAATGGACATGAGAGTAACTGATACTCTTTTCTTCAGGAAGGAGGTATAGAATAATCAAAGAACTAAATTGCCAGTGTTCACTGCAATTTTGCAGTTGAGACTTTCTCTGTTACATGTATATAATGCAGAAAGTAAATGACCTCGCAACTGTAACTGCATAGATATGGAAGGCCATATGATCATCAGGAATCCTTATCTAAAGTTCCAGCCTTCTTGAGCTTTACTTCTCATTTTTAACTCATCTCACAATGACTTCCAAAGCTTAATTATAATTTCTGAAAAATATGTAAGTCTATAAATGATTTAAGAATCCTGACAAGATGCTGATATGAAAGAACACATTTTAATTTTGTACGCAATTAGGTAAGACTAAAAAGAATAACAACCGGAGCCTTTTGGAGCCATTGCACCACTGTACAGTCTGAATATAATTAAAAAGTTAACAGCAGAATATCATGTGCTCAATAGCAACCATGATGCTTCAAATGCTTTAAAAGATTGTGATTCTTTTCAGAAATACACATGCCCTAAAGGCTCCTTATTTAGGTACTAAGTACTAATTTATGAACCTTTACGTAAATAAATGTACAGTGTACATGTGTACATGTGTATGCATTCTTTACACCTGTATGCACTGTTTATTAAAATTAAACTCAGTATAACATAATACCTTTATTTTACAGCTGCTTTACTTGTAATTTGTAATTAGCCTCACGTCAAAACTTTCAACCACCAGTTCCTAGATTGTTAGATAGGCTATGTGGTATCACACATCATGAAGAATTCACTCATTTATGGAACCAAACAAAGTACATACAACTGTGCCTGAAATCGAGGTCCACACTCAGCAGTCGAAAAGCATATACCACAGCATGTGTTGTTTTTCAGCCACAAAGCAGGTTCAGAAAAATTACTGTACATGTAATGATTTGCAGTCTGTGCTTTCCGGATCCTATTCCAAAAGGCCATGTCCATATTCAGTAAGTGCAGTCATTTGTGCAGGGGAATGATGACTGGAATATCACTTTGACTCACAGATTAATCAGACGGCATTTTACTGACAATTTCAATAAAAATTACAGCAATTGTGTGATTAGCAGGAGGGACATATAGGAGGGACAGCAGTAGAGGGAAAGATGAGTTTAAGGCAATTAACAAAGACTTATCAGGAAATTTAAGGCATTCATGATTCTGCCTCATACGTTTGAAGAAGAGACCAAGACTAAAAAACAAACAAACAACAACAAAACACCCTAAAAAACATTTTACTGCCAATGTACCAATGGGGTGCAGTATAATATTTCCCAGGTTGCAATATAGCCTTACAATATTTAGCAGTAGAAGGCTCAGATTAGGTAGAACAAGTCATTTTGAATTGTCCATTTCTTTGCGCATAGTAGAGTTTGTACCTGAGAAAAAGTAAGGTAAAGCCTAGGATGAAATGTGTGGAGAAGGAGAAAAGAGACACTGACAGTTCAGGAAAAACATGCAATCTTTTTCATTTTTAAATCATACATGAGAAAATACTGCAGTCTCTGTGTTGTTCTGTGAGTTCTTGGTGTGAAAAATGCTGCATATAGAAAAGAAGTAATGAAATACAGTGATCTGAGGAGTTGCCATGAATTCTGAACACAGCTACAGATTTCCAATTTATCTGGGATAATTACTCCATGCCTAGAATAAACCCACATATCAGGAATGCATACATATGTATTTATACAGACTGACAAAATAACTATTTTTAAAATATGAATGAGAAAGAATTATTGCAGCCCACAAAACAGAGTAAATCCAGCAGCTTATTATAGCACTTCACAGTGAAGAAGTCTCACATTATATTATCTCTTTAAATACAGCATTAGTTACAACGCCAACTAAAAACAAGAAAACAACCTCTCCTTCCCCAAAAACCTCTCTAGCACAAATGCAATGAAAATGACCAAAACTTCATATAAAAGAGTTAAACATATGTGTATACACATATGGACAGGCTGTTTTGCAACTGTTAAACCTTCACAAGCATTTAGTTTAAACCAGTTGACTACCCAATTTCTTTTAGGTTTTCCAGTATGCAGATACAGACAACATGGCAAACAACTCCTCCTAAATCCAATTAAATCTAATAAAAAAAAATATTTTTCAGCCACCTCTAGCATTTTTCAAGTAATACATTATAAACTTTGAATAGTATCAATTGCATAGATCAATTTCTGATTCCAATCATGCGAGTAATTTTAAAACATATATATATAGTATCAAGTTTCTATGAGAAGTTTAAAAGCATTATATTTAAGAATTATTCTCTGGTTGCCTGCACAAAGTACTGGTTAATTTGAAAGCAATGTACTAAAGAATTAATAATATGCTGCAATATTAATCTGCAAACACAGTACATGAGTATTCATTTGGGGAACAAATGTCCATGGTATATTCGACTTTTCAGCATTTTAATTTATTGAAATTAAATTTAAAAATAAAAAAAATAATTTTTAGTTATGGAAGTATCAGACAAGAATAGTGTTATTCTTTTAGAAATAACTGATATTTTTTAAAAGATTGATGGTCAATGAAAGTTTAATTTCAGCTGACTAACTTCAGAAAAAAATACCTAATACAGTTTACTGTTGTTCCTAGAAACTGTTAATGATCAGTCTCGACTGTGCTTTTGACAATTTTACCCTCAGCTTACTAACATGGACTTCAAGGCTGCAAAAACTAGATTAAAGTAATAACCCACCAAGAGTTGCTTCAGGCTACAGTTTTAGCTGACACAAATCATCTTTCACTGGACATACTTTACAGTTTCTAACATAGAAAGACTTTTGACGAAAACACAGAGCTTTCATAATACAAACTATCATTAATCTCCAGTATTGGTCTACAGGTTTTCAAGCATTTGTGATAACACTGAGACTATCTAGCTAAAATTCTTTCACTGGACTTGCAAAATCTCTTAACCATTAATTAAATGAATCCAAGTTTAGAAAATCTCATTTGCTATTTTGTTAACGGTGCAATTGGATTTAGAGAATTGATATGGAAATAAAATCAGAAACTTAAAGAGGACTTTTCAGACTTAGTTGTAAAATGAATAAATGTTGGCTATATTTCAGCAGATCAGTTGCACCAAGTATTTTCTCTGTAATTGGTTATAGTGATCATTACATGTGTCTGAAATGGCATGAAATGAAAAATAATTGACAAAATTCTTTCCTTTTTTATTAAGATTGCTGCTAGTTAAAAAATAACTTTAAAATAATATGGAAAAAACTTATGCAAATGTGTGACATTTTCCAAATAGGGATATCTGAAAATTTCACCTATTATAATCACAACAGTAAAATTCATTTGTAAATAGTACTGGAATACTGAGTAACTTACAAAGTCTTTCAGCAAAATATATTGAATTACTTATTTCATGACCGGTTATTGACCAAGTAAACCCCAGGGCCTTCAAAGGAACCATTATGGGCAGGTGATGTTAATTCAGTAATGACCTGAGCTTCTTTGACAATTATCCTCAGACAACCTGACAGATTTACCATGAATAATGCAAAATTATGACTGCAGTTGTCAATGTAAATAGGCAGACTTTCAGAGTCCATGCCATCCAAGCCCTCACAGTCAATCATGAAAACTAGACAGTTCTTACAAAAAGATACTGATATTCACAGGAGCAGTAGCAAACAATTATGGAAATACTCAAAAGGAAGCTCATATGAAAAAGTGTAATACATTTGCCTGTGCTGCTAGTAAGTGCACATAAATCTACTTTGCATACGCTTACTTTCTTAGGTTAATATTATGGTTCTTTGGATGGAAAAAGCACAGTAGTAGCAAAAGCAGCTATAAGGAATAATGTTACAAAGAGGTGTAAGAAAATGTTATAAATATTTGAAATCTCTCATTGAATATCATGAGATGTTTGTCCAATATATGTGATTAAAGAGTTGCTTTTAGTTTTCCAGAACTTTAGAATGGTGTGTGTTAAAATCTCATTTTCTGCAATGTGAGATGAGATTATTGTATACATCAGCTATTTAATTATAGGAATACACTTGACAGACATATTTTATTTCAAAACCATCCATGATGCTACACAGACATCAAAAACCTCTTTTCCGTATCCACCAATTAGGATGGAGTCAAATTAAACACTGAATTTAAATACTGCATCATAAATAATACAAGTAAGGGATTAAACTACTAATGTATGACATTCAATTTGTCAAAATGCCTTTACTTTGAAAGCTACATATCTATTCACATTTTGAAAGAAAAAAAATCCTATTGCTTGAAATCAAATCATACTGATAAAATGAACCATTGTTTAAAACCTTGAAATATTAAGAAATAAAAAATAATAACTAGAAGAAGAAATAATTTTGATTAGGTTAATGTGTTTGCTTTTCTCAGGAGTGAAGAGTAATTGTACAGTGGAAAAAATATGACTTTTATATTTTTTCCACAAAAAAAGAATTTGAAAAAAGTAAAAGAGAGAGTTAGAGCAAGAATGAGAGCTGAGGTAGAGGATGTTCTGCTCTAAGTCCATAAATTCTGGTTCTGTTCCCAGTGTTATCACTGATGTTGCTGGCGACTTTTGAGACTAAATCAATTCAGTCTGTTTAGCAACATCTTTGCTACCCCTAAAAAAGGCAGTATTTCCTGATTTGATATCACATTATGCTATATTTTACTGACTAAATGCATGTTTTTATATATACTTTGAAAAATTTGGCAAGAAAGGTTATTATATGTTTCCTATCAAGCATCTCAAAGTACAAGAAAAATTAAAATAGCAGAAGCGCATCATAGTTAACAACCAATACACAGAACACAAAGCAGCCAGTAACCATTTAAATTTATAGGCCCTTTCTTAATTAATAAGTTTTTTTTTTTTTGAGTATTCCATTTAATAGAAAAGATTGATATAGTAAGACTTTATCTTAAAAGATTCCTAATGGTTTCAATTTGTATAAAACAAAAATATTGTGGGGTGAATACACAAATGTAAATTTGAATACCTATAGAAATAGTAACACTTTTTATAGAAGTAGCAAGACTGCCTCTTTTTGGTTTGGTAATCCCATACAGTATCCCTAACAATTAATATTAAATATGTAAAGCCTCATGTTATCAAAAGCATTTAACAATTTTTATAATGTTTTGAAGTTATTTTTTTTGTCAGTGTGACCAGATCAAAGCCATGTTTTCTTAATTATTCATTATTTTAGCACTAACAGATTTTAGTAGATATTTTTAAAAACCCATGTTAGTTTTACATATGACTGTGAGACCTTCTTTCTAAAAATTTGAAAGTTACCTATTTACATGTGCAGAGGCTTTAATAATTTACATTTTTGACACTTAGACATTATACAATCCACTGAAAAAGTCTTAATTAATTGGATAAAATGCTTCTGTATAGAGTCACAAATTATTTCAAACATGGCTTAAATATTTTAAATTAGAGCTTCCAATTAAAACTGTATATGTCATACAGTCCTATGTAATCCTACTGTTCCTTTTAGGAGGAACAGCCTCAGCTGAGAAAGCTGCACTAATGTGAACTGAGCTCAATTAGCTTCTGATGTTCTGCCAAATTACCTGTCTTACTAACACTACTGACACTTTTAAAGATAACAACACACACTATTCTTTCTGCAAGAAAATATCTGTTTAGGCAACTAAAAATAAGAATGTGATTTACTCAAAATAGGAGCTGTTAAATAATAAAGATTAAAACAGGTGATGATTAAGAATATTTTGCACACTATTTGAGGATACTGGGAAAAGGCATTTAGAGCTGTACTTCGTGTTTAGAGTATTTAGAGCTGTTCCAAAGAAAGTATTTTCTAAACAGTTCTAAACAGTTGTTACTGTTGTCACTAATACTTAAATACAAAGGAAAAATAACAGATACCAAATGTCCATAGGTCCAGTTGATCTCATTCACTTCAATTTCCAATTTGAAAGATCATACAGAAGAGAAACTGCTCATCAAGTATGGCATTAAACTCATAAAAAAAAAAAGAAAGAAAACACTGACAGGATCGCAAAACCTTTTAAATTTTAAAGACAAAATGCATCATGTCTCTCTCTCTCACATATCTTCCCTTTACACTTCTGCAGTAGAGGTGTTATAGTTTGATGCATGTGGAAGAGCACAGTGTTAAATGAGCAGTTTGGCAGACTTACCTACCGTTCATTTATTGCTGGCTGAGTAAATGAATTCCATTAGTAAAACTGACAAACAAAGTCTGTGCAATATGCTCTTCAGTGTTACACATGGATTTGTTGAACAGCACTACTTCAAGGATCAGCTTCTTCTGAACTGGCTATAAAATTTAATTTGTATTCTACTTCTTTCTCAGAAACACATTACCTTAATTTCTGAGGATACGGGCACAGCAGATAAGATACTGTTGGGATTAACTTTTCTGGTACTTTTTTTTCAATTCAAACTATTTCCAGCTTGTTATGCTAGTCTTTATTTCTCATGAAAATATATCTGGTGTCTATGTGTCTTGGAGTAAGACTTACAAAAAATGGAGAACTCAGCTCAAGATTTTGCAAAATACATAAAAAAGTCATCAGCAAAAATTCAGAATTTGCAACTTATAGAGAAGTCTTGCTAATATGGAAGACTTGCTATATGGACATTAAATTTATGTTCCAAATGTTTTCATATTTAAAAATGCTATGATTGCTGGTACTATGCTGGTGTGCAGACAACTACTGGTCCACAGACCACTTCTAAGACAAGAAGGCTCAAGTTATACTAATCCTTATGCACCGTATGTTTCTATATGTGACAGAAAATTGTGGAGCAAAGGACACCGGTACAATGGCCACTATTTTCCTGATCTAGATGATCAGGGAACAGGAACTGTACTTGGCACCTTTGCAGGTTTGTTACATATTTCAGATTTTGCCTGTCATTCCATTTTGCATTTTTTTCTCTGACCTTTTTAATGTGTCTATATCCTATTCATACCTACAAATAGATCTATTACAATAACATAACTCCTTTTGTGAATTAAAAAAAGACCAGTACTTTCTGTCTGGACTGATATATAATTAAACATCCCACAGAAATAGAATATGAGAAATCCTGGCCTGAAGATTTGTTTTCCAAGGATTGGAGATTATTTTTTAAAGAAGTGAGTTTGGGCAACTCAAAACATTACCAAAATCCCTATACACAGAATTCCCAAATTGCACACAGGCACAAGCCATACTGTTTCCTCCTATGCCTTTTATTACTCTAAACACAAGTTCTGTATAGGAAGTACAGATCCATCAATTGGCTAGCATAAAAAATAGAGATTAGAACATGAAGACGGGGATTCAGAAACTTTGAATGAACTTGCTTTTTATGTCCTTTCAAGGTTCACAATTTTGTTATGATTATAGATTCTATTAACATCTGTTATTCTTGCCAGCATATTAAGTGTATATATCAAAGTTAAATTTAGAGCTAATACCTTTGTCAATGTTATTTGCTGCTATGGTAAAACATTATGATGAGATTTCTAAAATCTCAAATAGTTTATGCTTGATGACATCAGAAGTCAAATGTAAAGGAGAAATTTATTTTCCTTGAAATGTTTCTGTTTTAGTTTATCTTGAATGCTAGTCACAGAATTCTACCTTGAAAACTGATAGTACTTACAATGCACCTATGAATGAAGCAGCCACACAATGCTTGAGGAATATACCTTGATTATACTATCAATTGGGAAATAGGGAAAAACACAGACATACTTTCTTTGCATTCCTAGCTAACATTGTCTCACATCAGTGAATATTTTATGAATATATTGGAGGAAGGGACAAGAGTTGATCGAGTTTGTTTAGTATAGTCGGAGTATGAAATAGCTTTATGATTTTTTTCCAGTGAAATCCATACCAATTTGGAGCATTAGTGTATTTCTTCACAGATGTCTCACTACCTCTCTTGTTTATTTATTTTTATGTCTCCATTGATTGTAGTATCTAACTAGGAGCTTGAAGATAATCATTTTCCCAATACCCTTTTTGTCTTTATCCACTTAGCAAATATTAGACTCTCCCCAGCCCTTTGTGTTTTGAAATAAGCTGACATTAGAATTGATGTTTTTGATTAAAAAAGGAAAATCAAGCTAGATATAGCACCTATCTCATCAAATATCTTAGCACATGGAGATCAAACATAACAGACTGGCTTTGGGAATAGCATTTGTTAATTAACTGCTGCTGCAAAGCCAACAAGAGGCGTGCCAAGCATTGTGTATTTCATTAGTGTCTGAAAAACTTATGGCTTTGTTTGCCTGTTGTTTTGAAGAAAATTGCTGGTGATGGTGTGACTGACGAAAAAAAGATATTTAGAATTTGGCAGACTTTTGCCATGAGAAAAGAACAACTTTAATTTACAGTGCCATCTATCACTTTAAAATGTGATATTCTTAGCAGGCGACACAAAAAAGGTTCTGTCTCATTCCAAAATCAACATGTTTGATTTTCTTTTTGAGTGTATGAATTTAGTTTACTCAAATACATATCCACATTATATAAATACTGATTTGTAACATGATGATTCATGTATGAATTTGCTATACTCATATCTGTTAATCTTCCTAAGTCCATGCTTTGATATATAACTTGGTCTGAGACGTCTGTGCTCAAAAAGAGTTTTTATCTCCATGAATATTTCCAACAAAAGGGACATACCTACTTTCACTCGTTTTATTTTCAACAGAAGTTATCATAAATAGACAATAAAATTATCTTTCAAGAATCAAGACTGGAACTGGTCTTCAAAATACCGTATTTCAGCTTTGACTTGTGTAACTCTTACCAGAGGCATTCTATTGGACCTCACTCTTACAAATGGGAAGAAATAGGAATGAAAAGGCCATGGTTACTTGGCTACAGTGACCATCAAATGGAGGAGTTCAGGAACCTAACAGAAGGGAAACAAGGCAAAAATCAGGATCACAATCCTGGATTTATGAGAGCAGTCTTCAATCTCTTCAGAGACCTACTTGGAAGAACCTTTTAAGTTATGGCCCTGGGTCTAGAGAGGGGTACAGGAGAATTGCTTGGTTTTCAAGATCAACCCCTCCAATCTAAAGAACGACTTCCTTGACAAGAAGGGACAAGCAGGAAATTGAGCAAAGGTCACAGGAGGTCTGAATGATGAACAAGGGTGTTTCTGAGAAAACTCAAAGGGAGTTGAAAAAGGAGTGTATGAGAGGTGGAACAGATGCCTAAGGAAGAATAAATATAGATACACTCTCCAAGTCCACAGGGACAGATTTAGAAAAGCCAAAGTCCACATGGAGTTGGATCTGGTGAAGGACATGAAGGTCAACAAGACCCTACAGATAGTTTATCAGCAAAAGACAAACTAAGAGAAATGTGGGCATGCTGCTGAATAGGTCTGCAGACGATGACTTACCCTCACTGAAGACGTATCAGGTTAGGAAGATTTAGATAAAGTAAACATAAACAAGTCCATGGGAATCGGATGCCTCCATGAGTGCTGAAGGAGCTGGCCAGTGTCATTGCAAGGGCCCTCTCAATAATTTAGAAGGATTATGGTGATCAGAGTTTCTGAGGTTTCTGAGCACTGGAAGGAAGCAAATATCAGTTCTGTTTTCAAGAAGGTCAAGAAGGAGTATCTGGAGAACTACAGTCTGGTCAGCCTGAACTTGATCCCTGGGAAGGTGATGGAACAAATAATTCTGGAAAACATTTCTAAACATATACACAATAAAGCAATTGGTAGTAGCTGGCAAGGAGGTAAAAAGGCAAAATCGTGCTTGATCAATCTCATAGCCATGTACAAGGAAGCAACTGGCTCTGTGGAAAAGTGGAGAGCAGTTGATACTGTTCATTTTGGCTTTAGCAGGGCTTTCAACACCCCAGTGAAGTATGGGCTATGTAAGTGGACACTGATGTGGACTGAAAACTAGCCGAACTGATGGTCTCAAAGGCTTGTGATCAGTGGCACAAAGCAGCATGTATGGGCATGTATGGTGGGCATGATGACCCTTATTACTATATGCTTTAAAACGACAGAGATGAATGATACAAAAAAGTATAATATTTAAAGTGGCTTCTATTTCCATTGAAAAAGAAGCTACTTAAGATGATACAGTAAACTGTACCTCATATATACAGGAAGTAATTTTGAAACATTTCAGGAATATTGTTTAAAATACTATGTTTTCTACTTCTACTAAAAGACCTATAAAAAAAAGAAACTTTAAAACTGAGGCTTTATTTTTCAGGTATGTAAGTAAGATATGAATCAGAGAAAGTGAGAAAATCAGTAAGTCAGTGAAGGAAAAAAGAATCCGCGTATGAGAAACACATTATTTCAAGAAAGAGAGATATGCAGGATGTATAAGTCTTATAAGTTTATAAGTTTTCATTGTAGTTTGAGATGGTTGAAATATTCCTCTTTATACATCTGCCAAAAAAAAAAAAAAAAAGTCACAAAAGAAATAAATTAGAGCTAAAAAACAAAAAAGAATTAACGTGCTTCAGTGAATCCCCCCCAAAAATTAATGTCTCTGAGTTAAACCATGGAATTGTGTATTAAAATGTTTTTAAATACTTTTTAAGAAAGAGATTGGTTAAAATCTTACTTAACATGGGTCCACTCAGCCCAATACATTTTCAGTTTAGTTTTATGTTGGCAGGAGAAATAAATATTACTTGTTGCTCATGTACTGAAATAATTTCCCCCCTCACTTTTCTATTCAGTCAGCAGTAAATTCATCCGCTTTCATTAAAGTCCACACACAGTATTTGTGATCATCAAGAACGAAACTGCTTGTAGGAGCTGTCACTGGGCCCAACCAGGGTGAATCAGGTCTCTCAGACTCTGTAATTGCATCCGACCCCTCTGCAGGCAGCAGAGGCTGCGAATATCACCCTTGTGGCCCCGAGGTAACCCCGGAACACAGGGCAGGCCAGGACCGAATCCAGGTTCTAACAACTCCCCATTTCTCTACTCGGGTTGTTCTGCAGCTTTTAAAGCCCAATATTGTATTCCAGATGAACTGTTAATTTTGGTTTCAAAGCATTAAACAAACTACACAGCTTTAGATTAAAAATAATCATTTTCACTTCCTGTCTTCAATCATTAATAGATACTTTTAAAAAGCACTAGGTGATAAAAAATGCATTTCTTGCATAAAAAATTGCATTCATATAACTTATGCATTATATGGCAATAATGCCATATATCATAATATTATTCTATATCTGAATAAAATAAATCTGAGTCATTCAATAGTGGAAAAGAAGTGAACTGAAATATAATTCTACTAAAATTTTGTATTATAACACAAAAGAGTTAATGTAAAAAAAGTAATTAATCATTATGATGTCCTGATGTGGATCCATTGATAATAATAAATATGGAAGGTATTTGTGGAGTAGCTGAATTTGTTACATGCTCTGATTCATGTGTTGTTCCCAATATTCTTTTTTTTTTCCTACCCACGGGAGACTATTAAGTATTTTATGTGAAATATCCAGACTGGAATTCTGCATGCTATTATCTTTCATTTTATTTTCGAAAAATAAAGGAAGAATAAAGAATATACACCTTTTTACATATTTCCCCTTGTTAGTTCTCTCTATAAATTTCTATCTTATTAACTTACATACAAATTTGCATACAAAATATTGAATTAAGTCTTGGTTATGTTAAACTTGTGTTAGTTAAGATGAATGTCCTAATATTGAATGATTACCAATCAAAACCAAAAGATCAAAACTCATTCTTTGTATTTTTAACTAATTTTTATCTGTAGGTAAACTATCTACCTTGTAAGTAGGTAAACCTACCTACTGCATTACCTTGTAACCCATACAGTGATTTAGTAATTTTAAAATATCATATTAACTCAATATGATTTTTGAAAGGAACAGACAAGATATACGGTAGGTCAGGAAATAACAGCCATTAGCTAGAGGACATTTCCTTCATACATGTATTCTAGCCATTATGGGAACCATCTCAGCAAGAGGGGCACACGTCTCCTTGCCAAAAGGCTGGCCAACCTGGTTAAGAGGGCTTTAAAC
>JAWLRI010001017.1:1163319-1259324 GCA_034781795.1 Crypturellus tataupa
GGGGGGTTGGACTAGATGACCTCTAGAGGTCCCTTCCAACCTTAGGCATTCTATGATTCTATGATTCTATGATTTGCAAATAGGCGTTTTCAGAAAACAAAAAGGATCAACATTTTTTTTTTTCCTAGAATAGGACTTTAGATTTTGACTAGAAACTAAAGCTGCTTCCTACTAAAATAAAGCAATCAGTATGAAGGGACTATAAAAAAGGATGTAAAGGTCAGAGCCAAACAAGGATTCAATATAGTTTTAATACTAATTCTGTCATTAAAACCCTCAATTCAGCTGCCATTTGACCCTAAAGAAGTCCTCTATTTAATGTGATCATTTTTCAAGCACATCACTCCATAGCAACGCCAAACTGACTATGAAATTTAGGAAGGAGGTGGTTGAATACATGTAGAAATGTTAAGTCAGAAAGCAACTGCCCCTCTTCCTGTGTCAGTATAGGAGTTTTTTTCACACCTCATCTTGCATAGCTGTGCATCTGAGGCTGTGTCCTTGTGTGGAAGTGAATTCAATTTGTGACATGCCAGAAAGAAAACACACAGAACAACATGAACCTTGAATTTAAGGCATACAACAGGACTAGGTGAGGTCAGGGGCCCTCTTCCTTCTTGAGTACTGCCAGCACACACTGCTACTACAAAATTTAGAAAAACGTGCACTTCAGAGTCGAATATGGATCATTTTTGTTGGATGCTTTATACTGAAAAATACGCTCTGCAAAATATTTTTTCAAGACTGGCTAACAAGCCAACTGGCAGAAAACTCTGGCAAAAACATGAAAGAAAGTGAAGATACAGGGTTAAAAGTAAAATTTGTGCTGTAGTGCAAAAGCAATGGTGATAAGGGCTCACACATGGTATTATTTTGACAAATGTCACAGAAAAAAGCATTCTACAGAGCATCTGAAGAAGAAAGATCACCTTTTTAAAATTCACATATACCAAAGATGCCTTTTTTCTGTCATCACCACTTTCCCACAGTACACACCAGGCTTCTTTTCAAATACTTTACGTACTGCTTTCAGCTCTGGAGGTTCCCTCCTCCAACAGAACAGTCAAAACTAAAGTTCCTCTCTGAGTAGAGGGAGAAAAAAAAGAAAAAAAAAGGTGTGACAATAATTATCTTAATTTCTGGTGTATTTGTACTGTGGTTCATTAAGGAGATATTATAGAAATGAATTGAAGAAGGATGAAGAGGAAAGAAACGATAAAATAAAACTCAAACTGGCTAACATGGTCAGATATAAATTTTAATTAAAATCATGCAATAGAAATGATTCATTATTTAGTCCAGAAGCCAAATATGCAATATACGTTCCCCTGTTACAATGCAGCTGTTTATTTTTTTCTTGTAAATACATGTATATATATTTCTTTTTCCAGACTTTATATGTAAAGCTGGGATTAGTAAATATTGTTTCTATTTTAGACGTATGAAATCCGGGAAAAAAAAAAAAAAAGCAGTGATTTATTTAACATCTCAGAACCAATTGGTTGTCTGAGAAATGATTAAAGCCCCAACCACTACACTACATTACCCTTCTATACTATGCAGTGCAGCTATTATTAGTAGAATACTTTCACCAACTTTCAGCGGGAGGTGCTAAATGCTTAACACTTCCAAATGCAAGTGCCGTTATTCTGGCTCACAAATATAAATGTAAGAATTTAGTTTTAAGCATTCATTTATTTAAATGAGCCATGCAAAATCCAAATCTCACTGTGCAATAACCACAGTGCAAAAAAATAGCATATGTTCCCCTCCCAGCATTGCTCCCATAAAGCTCCTGTGCACTTTAACAGGACAGATGATGCCTTTGTTCCCATAGAACCTAAATATATTATGATGACTAATTTTCCAAACAAGCACGACCAGATTTTATTTAATTTCTCAGGGGCACATTTCACTGAATTGATAGCTTAGAAATGGTAAGAAATGTCAGTGAGAGTCAAAATCATGTAACCAAAGGGTTAGAAGAGAAGGTGCATGTTTTACAAAGCAGTTTAGCCTATCCAATCTAGCCCCAGTAGAATTACATGATTCTGCAACAGGAAAATAAATTCATCACATTTTGAAGAAGTTTCTAAACCCTGAACACCCAAAAAGGTTACACCATATAACAAAATCAGGAAAACCAGGTCGTATTCAATACGGTAAATCTTCACCAACCAAAGCATGAAAACATGAAAGTACAGGATTGGAGCCCATCTAATACAGTGTTCATGAAATAAGAACAAGCTGTAGAGCATGCTAACTCCCACATAGAAAATGATCCAAGCAAACCCTTGCTTGGAAAGAAAAATATAACCATCAATATCATAACTCCTCCTGGCAGGTAGCAGGAAGAAACCTCCCCACCTTGAACATCCCATTTCTAGCAGGAAGGCCTTGGGATGCTGAGAGCTCATCATAACACTTTCCCCTCAGACAGACGTCACTGGCTGTGGGACTCAGAGGGACACTGGAAGGAAGAATGTGGTACCAGGAAAAGTAGTGGATATTGGAAAGTTGGTATGTATCAGTCTTACCTGGACATAAATTGAAGTAAAAGCATTTGTATCATTGTAGCTGGACTAATAATTATTCTTTGATCAAATTATTAAGGTTTGAACAAAGAAAGCCATTTCTTTGTTTTGCATTTAGACTGTACTCCTTGACCGCACACAACCCGCACAAGGAGTAGGGAGAACTTTCTGACAGAGAGAACTTTTATGAAAATACAAGCGTCAGCTTGGAGACAAAATCCATGTGTAAAAGTGAAGAAAGAACACTGTCTGACCTACAGTCTGTCAGGATATGTGGATAAAGGATTCGAAGAATTTGCTTGTGCTTAGATTTCTGTTATAAAAGTGATGAAAGATCAGTTGAATATAAACAAATTCTGTTAAAATGTTATGGGACAAAAGATTGTAGAAGATATAGCTACGTTAGCAAGCGTGGCTCACTTGGAAGAAGAGCTTTGCCAACTCTTCTCCTGTGTTTTTATATAGAAAAAGGAAAATCTTTTGTTTTTGCCAACTGATAGTAATTAGGTCCAAATTCAAGCACTAGAGGCTCAGGTTTTTAATGTTAAAATCATTATAGGAACACAAACACAGCAAAATGTGAAGACAATACGAGAAAGAACTCTGCCTCTGCTCATAAATGTAACCACATCATAACAATGAAAACAGAAACGTACAGAAGCCAACAGAAAAGCTTGCAGAGGCTGAAGATTATGAGGCCAAAATATTCTCATTCAATTATCACAACAGAAACAACTGTGATGTGTGCAAGAGATCCCACTAGTTACTAGAAGCAAATAAGGAAGTGTGATCATCAAGAAGAAGCAGTTCTTCACACAAGTTTTAATGAAATGAGAAATTACAGACAATTTGATTGACCAGGCCTCAAACCTCAATATTTATGCAGGTATCTGGGACATCCACAGATACTATGAAAGACCACTCCAAAAGCTAGGGGTGACAGAAGCTGAATCTTTGGGAAAAAATAAAGACATGAAAGAAAAAAGAAAACATTAGACTAAGCCTTGTATTTAGGAAATATGTTGAGTATATATTTCCATTCCATCCTACATATGCAACAGGCAAGTCCCTTGAGAAGACAAGACTTGGTTTTGTTTTTATTCCCCGCTTTGGTAAGCATTATGACTCAGTTTCTTCCTGATAGACATTTCTGATAGCTTACACAGTGTGTACGCAAAAAAAAGTGTTCTTCCTACTATCGGTGAACTATAGACCTATAATTTCAATCAGAAAATAAGACCTCCAGGTGCTAATAACAAGAGAGATATAAGTAAACTTGTTTTCAGCTTTAATTTGTTTTGCTGAATTGAAGTACATGATAGAATAAATAAGGAAAGATAGCACAAGAATGAAATGTCAAAAATGTAGAACAAACATGTATATTAACCCCCTTGGCTGGCTTTATTTATTCAAAATGAGTCTGTAAGGAAATTTCTGCAAAAACAAGTTGAGGAAATAAACTGGAAAAGCTAGAGATTTCAAAATACTGCTTACATATATCTCAGATGCCTTATCTGAATTATTAAGCATTATCTAGTTACACGATGCTTTGGCAGTAATTCTTTGGCAATAATTCTGATCTTCAGTTTTGAGAGTGCCAAAATTAAACATCATTTAAGTTGGGTATGTTAGCATGCTTCCTTAA
Organism: Crypturellus tataupa; assembly: GCA_034781795.1. Classification (NCBI taxonomy): domain Eukaryota; kingdom Metazoa; phylum Chordata; class Aves; order Tinamiformes; family Tinamidae; genus Crypturellus; species Crypturellus tataupa. The sequence goes on from JAWLRI010001017.1 coordinate 1,167,499, forward strand.
ATCCCTTTGACTGGATCACAGCATTTTGCAACAATAGTATAAATACTTTTTATTTTAGGTGGAGAAATGTAATATCTTTAAATAAGTGCATAGTGAAACTGTGAAATTACCTGCTATAAAGTAAGTATAGCTTGTCATTTATTTCTGCTGTATATTCTGAGATTTTTCTTAGATTACTGACAGTTACAGTCCATGAATTTGCAGCCATTTTATACACACGACAGATATTTTTTCAAGATTTTTGTGCTCAATTATTATATGGCATGTTAAAACCATATACCAGAAAGTTAAACTGTGAAATAATAGAAAGCTCTATAAGAAACAATAAAGACACTCCTACAGCCAAGGGCAGCAGGGCATTTCAAGCTGTAACCCTCAGTAAAAAGCAAAAGAATGGCCAAGTGGAGATTTTGTATTGAAAAAAGATTCTGAAATAAATACACAGAGAGACAAAATAAACAAAAACCCCAAGAATTGACCACTAGTAAACTGCAGTTGCCTGCTTAGAGAGATAGCTTCTTGTTTTCTCCTGATAAATAACAGAAATTTAAATTTTAATCTCTCAACTGGCTTACCAAATGCCTATATGAAAAGTAAGAGTAAACCTGGTCTTGCTGTTTCTTGCGGTTGGGTCAGTGATTTTATTAAGAGAATTTCTATGGAAAAGTTCTGTTTCTTACTGGTAGGTATATGTAAATCCAGCAGATATGGTTAACTTGCTAAAAAAAAAATCAGTCATTGTCTGAAAAATGAGCATTGATCAGTGTTAGAATGATGCCAGATTGGGTGAAGTTCAGAAAACGAAAGGAGAAATCAGTCAAGATGAAACAAGTTAACTGCAAATATTTTGTTCTGGTGACCCTGAATCAAGCAGAGTCTGAATATTAGGACACCATGAAGAGAAAGTGGTTAATTTGCACAGGTTTCAATCACTTGAATAGGTTGGAGTGTCCAAGGATAGTTCAAAGGGGAAGCCGCACATCAGCCTCCTAACCGGTTTATGTAACTTATTTATTGCTATTCCATGTAGATTGCATCCTGAATCCCTGCACGAGACACTGGAATGAAAACCTCTCCAACATGGTTAACCATTGGGCCAAACCCAGTTCTTTCTGTCTGCTCTGCTGAGTCTTAAACTCAGAGTCAACAGGACAGGAAGAAATTACTGTTGTTAACTCAGTGCTAATGATTACGGTCCTCACTAGATGGAAGGGAAAAATGTCCATTTGCTGGGAACAGAAGAGGAATTAAACCGGAATCCTCCAATATTCGACTCATGAAGGAAGTATATTAAAGGTTATTTACTCCTCTTCTAATATTTTTTAAATTGGTGAGAGTTACCCACTCAACTTGCAAGGGTCCTGACAGTCATAGTGCTGGGGAATACAAACAAGGATATTGACTGTGCCTCCCAGGGCAAAATCATCTATTAGGGTTTTTTTTTTTTTTTTAATGGTTCTATTTATTGAAAGCAGAAACACAAACACGGTTTAGTCACCTGAAACACCACTAAATCTAATCCCTGAGAGGATTAGAAATCCTATTACTTCTGTCATTTTTGACGCACTCAGGATTTCCTAAGGCCTAACTCCAGGTAAACCTTCTGCTCTGCAAGTCCATGACTCTGGATCTCACTCTTGCTCTTTGCACATAATATGCAAGGAATTTTGGGTAGCTACAGCTGTTTCTGAATATTAGGTATTGTAATGCCTAAGTACATTTATGGATCTTGCCCAAAGATGTTTCATCTGCTAAATGATGTCATCTCCTAAGTCCCATGGATTTTTCTTGAAATTGGGCTCCCAAGCCACTTTGGTCCTTTGAAAACCCCTACATAATTTTGTGAAGAGATTCTAACTTGCCAAATAGCAGACTTTTATCTCTTTCCCATCACAACACCTATTTCTATCTTCAAGAAAGAGAATTAGTCACATAACTGAAAATGCCAGTGGTGGGAACAATACATTTTTTCTAATATATACATTCCTGCTTGGCAAATGAGGTTTTAAACAAAATGTATGGTACATGCTTGAATTCATTATTCTTTCTAATGCACAGACAGGAAATAATAAGTAACTGAAATGCTCTAGTATATAATATATATGACTTTGGGGAGAAAGAACTTAGGCAATAAGCCATGTCATAAATAAATATTTAGCATATATGCCCTCAAGGTACTTCCATCATGTTTTACTAGTAAGAATAATACTTGAAGTCTTCAGTATATAGGGCTTTAGCCTAAAACAGAACACATTTGCTTGCTGAATTTTGCTATAAACAGTAAGGTTAAAATAAATATATATTTTCAAATTTTGCTAAAATTCACAAAAATCCATCAATATTCTTTGGAGACATAAGAAAAGCTTTTTCAAACTCTCTTATACATTGAAATGGCTAAAAAGACTGTCTTGGGCAGTCTTTCTGATTTCTGATACAGATTCTACTTTTATTGGAATTCTGAGGGAAAAAAAAATCATCTTCTTTGGAAACAGCTGTTCTGAAGAAATAAAATATTATCACTGAAATCATTCACAGCAGTGCCATGCATTTTTTTTTAAATATCTGTAAGGTTTCGCATGCCCCAGAATTACAGAAGAAAGATGAAAAAAACAAGCTGCTATTAAATGTCTTTATAGGACCCTATGTGTTCATCTCACCTTTCCATGCACTGAAGAGGAAATAAGAAAACCAGACTGGAGCGATGCTTGTGTCCCGCTGTCTCTGCCCATAACATTTAAATAGTATCTCTCTTGGAGTATGTCACCTTCCTTTTATTTTTTTTCTTTCTCCTTCTGTTTTGTTGGTTTTGTTTGTTTGTTTTTGTTTGTTTTTAAAATAACTGTACCATATTTTTCAGTTCTGAGATACTTCTTCTCTAATTTCACTAAAATAATTTTCACCCCAGACAACCGCCAACGCTATTTAAATCCTGGCAAGTTCAAAGTCTCTCTAGAGGTATGGGATGGTAACAAATTACTTCATCAATTACAGTTTTATATAAAGACAAGATCTAAAAGAAAAAATAGGAAAAATGGAACAAACTTGGCAAACAATGCATCTGAACAACAGGAAAAACAAACAAACAAACTCTACCCTTTTTTTTGTATTTTTTATATACTATGATTATTTCCTTCATGATTTCCAAAGTATAATCAATCAGCTACTGAAAACATATACATCTAAGCCTTGTGTGTGCAGTGGAGGAATACAAACACAGCTTTATGCAGCATACCCACATGTAATGAAAATTATTTGCTGTATCTCACAAGACTGATATGCCAATTGTTTTCCTATCAGTCAAGAGGAAGAAATGGTTTTCCATACGATTTTTTGAAATTAATGTCTACAGAAAAAATAAAAAAACAATAAGTTTACCAATGTCACAACTGTGAAAGGCTGCATACCGCAGGCTTTATTCCAGATACAGACCTAGTTTGAAGTCCTTTGTCTATCAGATCTCTTACCTGTGATACTGCCCAATACAAGAAGAGACCCTCACTTTTTCATTCAGAATACATACTCCAGACCGACTTTTGTACTTTTCTCTCAAAAAAAGTACTGTCCACACAGAAGCCTTCTACAAAAAATACAGTGTTCAGATCACATCTGACAGCATCTCCAAAAACTTACAGAGCTTCTCAAAAACTTTTCCCACACCTACCTCAACAGGCCGGAAGAACTCTACCATTAGTGCTCCAGCACCAATGCTGTGCTCTCGGAGCTGGGGGGATTATGGATTCTATTTTTGCTCTTGGAAAAAAAAATGCAATACTGAAATGTATAGCTAAATGCTAATTAATAAGGGATCTACTACTCCCCTCAGCATATGTTCTTGATTTTCATAAAAGCAAATATGGTAGACTATGGAAGCCCTAAAACATAGCCCTATACTTTACATATCAATTTACATTTTTAAAATTAGTTGTGACTCAACTGAACAGAAATTTACTGCTCTTACTATTTTTTGGGTTAGCAAAACTGCATGAGGCGGAGCGCAGTTCACAGTATCTGTTTTTCTCTCCAGTTTGATGACTTAGAAGTGATAATAATTTCAATGAAACATAGTGTCTTATCTGGGAGATAAGATGTTCTTTGTAAGGGTGTACAATACAATACAACACAGTTGAAAATTTATTCAACTATTGCTGCTGGAGAGATAGTTAAAGACGTCAAGAACAGCCTGGACATGATTTCTCTCCAAGTTATTCACCACAACTAAACAAAAGAAATATATTATCGAAGTAAAGAACTCTGAAAATTAATTAAACTTTTGGATACAAATTCAAACTTACATTGTTTAGAATTCTTAGAAGAATGAAAGTTGTATCAGTAAAGCATAAAAATAAAGAAGTTAGCAAGTTGTCATACTCCAAGAAAACTTTTTATCCCATCTTGAATATTTGACAAAATTTAATAGTTTAAGAGTTCTTTGAATTTTGTCCAAAGACAAATATGATAAAAACATAACTTGTTTTTAATAATTTCTTTCCATATATAAAGTCCTCCTTCTGCAGCTATCAAATTAATTAAAATTATTCTTTCTTATAAGAAAAAAGTGAAAAATTTGCCTTTTATGTGTTAATGCAACTTCACAAACAGAAGGCCAAACACAATGTTGATTATTGCCATCTCAACTCTGTCTACAAAGTAGACAAAGCCTACTGTGTTATCAGTCAGATAGTCACTAAGAATTAACATTTTCCATTTTATTATTTTTATGTTTAACAAAGCCCTTACCTTTGAAGTATCTTGCAGTTCTTTTTGGCAGTCTTTTGAAATGCAGTATTTACCTGTTACAAAGAACATAAGGTATTGTTAATGATATATGAAAAGGCACAACTAAAGTGAGTCACCTTTACTAGTTACTTAATCATATATAATGTTAACTCTAACTCCCCTCAGAATATTTCTATGACTGTTACCAAAGAAACTGCAAGAATGGGGAAGGCAGTATGACCGTGGCAGACCACAGGTAGCTCCTGAGACCTGTTGCCCCTTTCATTTTTGCATTTATGGGTCAAACAGAGGAATAAGCATATTTTGGTGCTTATTTTTCTATCATATGTACATGACTTTCCATGATATCATGATATCAGAATCGAAGTGATTATGGCTACAGAGAATTTTGTTATTCAATATATTCTAGTAATGCTTTCTATTTATCTACTATGTCTCGCTTTATGCTTATGTTTTAAATTCTGAAGGGTAAGGGCGACTTCTTATTTCTCCGTTTGAATAATGTCTTGAGTAACTGAATTTTTGTTATAGCAAAAACTGCAAACAGCATAGGATAGTATGTAATGGCTCATAGAAGGAAAGAATTAAGAAAAATATTTACTCAGCATTCTTATTTGCTGTTTACATACTCAATTAGTATGCCATCAAAACTCACTTGATTTCCCATGTGACATAAAGTTAAGATTAACTTATATACTCAGTAAACAAACAAATCAACTTCCAGACCTACTAAAATCACCTTTCTTCTCGTTCTTTACCTGACTACACCACACAATATATATTTCTTACAAATCTTGACGTATATGCAATTAGGTTGTAGCTCTTCAAGTATATCCTGATACAGTAGATGTCTCAAAAATGCAGCTTTTGATAAGGGCACATCTAATTTACTGGTTCACTTCAGTGTGTCTATTGTTTTTTATTTATTTTCATCACTCAAAAGCTACAGGACTGATATTCTCCTTTTGTTTTTAACTAGAAGCATGAAATATCCCCAAGATTGCATACGGGTACAATTCACTCTGTCCTTCAAGCATAATTTTCAGGAAGAGTCTGTTGGTATCAAGTTTGCTACTATGAAATGGAGTTTTACCACCAGTGTTGCCAGAATTTCACTGTAGAAGAAAACAGAAGTATTTGACAGGGAAAGTAAAAGATGTTTAAAAAAAAAAAAAAAAAGAACCAACAATTTCTGTTTTTTGGAAAGACAAGGGAAAGGAACATTTTTTTTACTCCTTCCTATCCTCCCTACACTATTTAAAGTTGCCTCATTTATAAAAGTTATGATGTCTTCAGAAATATGCTACAAGATGAATTTGAAGCTGAATATATTCTTTAAAATAATCTTTTAAAAATAAATAATTAGAACCTTTTAATACAGAATAAAGTAAAAAAGTATAAAATCTTCAAAACTATTCCATGTCAGTACTGTCAATTCTGCCTTGAGAATGTCAAATACTAAGAAAACAGGGAAAAATGTGAAAAAAAATACTTTCAGTTTCACATAAAAGATTATTTTAACAATTGGAATCTCATGAAAAGCCTCGTTTTGACTTCCTGCCTCTGTTCAGAAAGTCTGAGAAACCAGTTCTCTGCAAAAAGACATTCAGTATGACAAGGTATCCATTGCTTCAAACAGCTTTTGTTCCTTATCTGTAGAATATCCCTGATTTATGCATTTCCTATCATTTTTCACTTTAGTAATATAGTTACCTGCTTCTGAATATTCCACAATAACAAGGAAATACAGTAAGCTGAATTTTCACATGTGCACAAACACTGAAGGTGAGCGAACGTTCAAAGCTTAGTTTGGTTTAGGAGTATCTCTGAGTAGATGAGTTGAGTTAGCTCAAGCTGCCCAAGCAGCAATTAGCCAGCCATGGAAGTACTTAGAAGTACTTAGGATAAATTAATAAATTATTATTTTGCTGCCTGCACATCTTCCAAAATTTTTATATAAACATAAATGTGGGAATTTGCAGATCATGGATATTTTACAATGTTTTCAGAAATTTTATTTAAAAATTCTGTCCACTTGTCTGTTGACTAAAATGAGCCTTTAACCATAGAAGTTCTTGTGTAAGCAGCAATCTTCTGAAATGATTTTTGAGTATTATTTTGAACACTTTCTGATTTGTGGAAAAGCAGGACAGATAGCTATATATATATATATGTATATTTATTGCTGTCAACAAAGATAACCTGATCAAAGAACATGTGCTAAAATTAAATACAACAATTTGAAGGCTAGCAAATAAATAAGTAAGCATATATTTTAAAAAATGACCATATGGAAATTCACACTTTGCTGAAAAGGATTTTTTTATTAAAAAATTACATTTTTTTGGCCATTTTATGCAATAGATTAATTCCTAAGCATTTCCCATGGATCACTGCTATAATACCAGACTTACTATCCCACAGAAAATTAACTAGAAAGAGAAAACTCATTGCAATAGAAAGATCCAGAACAACTTTTTTCCTATTTTTATGTTCTCTTCATCTTCATTCAGTATAGAAGTTTTCCTTCGATAAAAAAATATATTTTCAGATCGCAAGCTAGTATGATTGCCTATTGATACCAATGGCAGACTGAGAACACTATAGGCTTCATTTCTTTTTTTTCACTTTCTCCCTGCTGTGTACTTTACTGACTGTTTCATACTACCACTGATGTTCTTCCATTTGGGATATTTGTGTTTGCTTTTATAGCAATCTGAAAGCTATTTTTATTGTAAATATTGACTAATCTTTTGTCTATCTCACTGTAAGGAAATATGTCTGTTCCGAACTTAAACAAATGTATTGTACTGCCCCTGCTATTAAGTAAATGCAGAGTAATTCAACACAATCTTGTATTATCTAAAGTAATTAGCAGCTATAACTATGGGTAGTTTCAACATTGCTCTATTGAGCAATTGAATTGAGGGCTAGTGTAGATTTGAAGATCGTTAAATTCAATGTTATCATGGTAGCCTTCAGTGTAAATTATATTAGAGCAGAGTAAAGTGACAAAAAGACATTTTCAAAATGTTGCTAAATTCTCCTGTCTTTGGATATTTTGACCAGTAATTTAAGTGTTATTTTGGAATCTGTTAATCTGTATTTCTCAAGCACATTCATTCTACATACTGTGATATGAAATGTCTGCTAATTTAAAATGCAAATTTGCTATTAAGTCTCACTAAATATGCAAGAAGTGAGGCACCTCTTTAGGTGAAAGCCAGAGTTTTGGCCAAAAGTTTTTGAACTGTAGCTGCATTAAAGTAGCTCTTTACAGTTATGCTGTCGAGTGCATCAAAGGGGGAGACTTTTCCCGCACAGCGCTGGGTATCGGACTGGGGTGCAGGAGGAGTTGAGTTCTGCCACGTGAGACACGAACTAATCACTAGCTCACACCTTACACTTGTGCTGAAACAAAGATTTGCAGCAGTTGCTGCTAAAAAAAAAAGCATTCCCTACATCAAGCACCAATTAATATTTAAGATAACTACATATTTTAGTACACCATTAAAGCTGGCAGAACCATATCCTGATTTCCACACTCATCCTGAATTCATAATGTATCCACTCTTCAATTTTATGTGCAATCAAAAGAAAAAATACATAATCCTCATCTTAAATTTTATCCTGAGCTTCTCAGAAAAACCTCCATTACTTACATCAGTGATAACTCTAATTCTTTTACATTAGTTGGGCAACTGCCCAGAGAGGTTGTGGAGTCTCCTTCTCTGGAGATCTTCAAGACTCCCTTGGATGCAGCCCTGTGCCACGTGCTCTAGGTGGCCCTGCGTGTGCAGGGGGGGTTGGACTAGATGACCTCTAGAGGTCCCTTCCAACCTTAGGCATTCTGTGATTCTATGACTCTAACTCTGAGAGAGAGGCTCAGTGAGAACTAAGCAGACTCTACCCATTTCAGTGGCAGCCAACAGAAGGCTCACTTTGTCCTGAATCTCATCCTAACAATGAGCCTCAAGACCTAAAATATACTTAATTTTAGCTTTTGTTTTGATTTTTTTCTGAATTTTCTCTCTTAGATTTTCTTAGTTATAAATGAAGAATGCTATATATTTTGTGAGATTTAACATGATTGTGTTTAGAATATACTTTAGATACGAAAAGCATACTAGTGATAGCTCTTAGTACACTAATATCTTCAGGCAACTATTTTAGGTTCAGTAGGAAATAATTAATATTCAGTGTTCTGTAAAGTATTGATTTTTACATCCAAAAAAAATTAAAAAATTGAAAGTCTGGAATGACATTATTATTTCTCTAAAAAAAAAAGATGAATAAATACCAAGTTACTCCAAAAAAAAAAAAAATTCTAAAAGCATAATGCTTGTAAACATAAATATCTGCAAACATAATTTTAAGGAAAAAATACCATACTTAGGTGTCTGAGGATGGAGGAAATAGGAATCTATCTTCTTACTCTGGTTTTCTTCCACAGCAGCGCAGACCTTCAGCCTCCCAGCAGACCCCAGCTGCTTCTAGACTACTACAGCAGCAGCCTATTGCAATCATTACTTTTACTCTTGGGCCACTTAAGCTTCTGCAAAGAGTTCTTTTTTTTAAACCTATTTTTTTTTTTTTAACTTGCACACATTTCCTAAAAAGTAGTGACTAGAAAAGGAAAACTATGTTGCTTTTTTATCTAGCTTTTGAAACAAGCAATCTCTTCAGACCTATAGGACCCAAGGGCACACAGCTGCCCCTCTCAACCCTCACCAGCTCTATAGTAATTCACTTTGTGTGTACAGAAACTGCAACAGAATGGCTGCTCATTGCTTTGCCTGCTCCATTACAGCAAATACACACTCGTACACACACTGTGACACACTGTGGCAGAATTCAGAGAGAATTCGGCCTTAAAAATTCATAGTCCACAGAGTAGCATGCACACCTTTAAAGATGACGAATGTTGAAATAGTTTCAAAGAATTTTATCATCATATGATATTTAAAGAAATTAAGATCTTGACAACCAGCCACTTCATATTTTTGAGAAAATTAGAAATAAAATTGATAATAATAATACAAGCACCATAATTTGGATTTACATAAAGCCTTTCATAATGTCTCAAATGATAGTGTTCATCTTGAACTGAAAGCAGGAAAGATTCAGGTTAAACATGGGAACAGATAAAGAACTGATTAGAGTAAAGTGATTAGAAAGTAAAGTGTTGAAAGGGGTCACAGGAGAGTCAGTCCTCAAATCTTTATTGCTTCTAATCTACATAAATTACAAGGACAGAGAAACTAGCTGCAGAATTACCAAACGCACTGATGACTTACAACTGAGATGAAGTAGTAAGTGGAAAGCAAAAGAATTAAATGTTAATTCCACCCTGCTCAACAGTTTACATATTAAATGGTAAACAAAGTTTAACAATGAAAAATACGTAAAACACTCCTTGTTTTTCACTACAGAAGTACAAGTGGCCTACATCCATACACTGTCATTAGTCTATAAATTAGAACTTAGAGGAACCTTTATGAATGTGTCTAGATTGCTGAAAACCAACAGAATGGGCAGCAAATTCTGCATATTGCAGTTCTTGACTAGAAAGATAGGTTACCAACTCTAAGAAAACTTTGGCTGAGATCAGACCTCTTGTAAGTGCATTACTATTATTCAAAAACTCATGTATATAATCTTTTTTCCCTTAGAGGCCTCAAAACTGAAAACTACTATGGAAAGCCACACTATCAAAAGCCTATTAGAAAATTGAAGCCATTGCAAATGCAGTTGTTACTGCCATTTTGCCCACATACTGAATAAAAATGCTCCCAAATAACATTAAAAAATCACATAGTTCTACAAAAAAGAAAGTCCCACACAAGAACAATTAACCCTTGTGGACATTAAGCCTTTTTCTCTTTTTAATTTACTCACAGTAATCAGTACATAAATGCTGAAAATAAGATTCAGAAAAACATCTTTATGTTAATGGTTAGATTTAATACTCATTGCCAAAGCAATTATGTTGCAGAAGAGCCAAGATAGATACCACAGTTTCAGAAACACAGAAATCACACTCAAAAAAGAAAAAGAAGTAAGGAACACAGGAAAATATTGTGTTCATATGGATTATGTTATTTGAGTACATCCTCAAAAGCACAACTCTGTTACCTCAGATTCATATCAAAGACAATGAGGCAAGAAGTATGACTGCATTTGAGTAATTAAACAGTTGCAAAAAGTGAACATGAATCTCCTGAAGATCACGCAGAAGACGTGCTGGTAGTTGTCATGAAGCATCGCTCCTATACACTTGACCATAGTAATATAGAGTCATTCACCTGTGAATGATGAAATATTAAATCTTATTGAGGGATTATTGCTATAAGAACACTATAATTTTACATCTTGGTCTTTGGTTTCCCAGCAATCAATTATGATCAAGTAGTATTCATTTAAGAGATGCTATTGAATATTCCTGTTCAAATACAAGAGTGCTGAAAACATTTTTGCCAGCAGCTGCCTCCTTCTATATGAAGGATAGCAATAAGAATATTCTATCTCAGAAGATAAACTGTTTTGTGAACCTAGGTGTACCTAAATGCAGCAATCTTCAAAATGTCCAAAGAAAGCATCTCAGGTCTTGCAATTCTTCCGGAAGCCAAAAACGACAAACGAAACACCTGAAGCCTCATGACTGGCAACTAAGGGCAGAGTGGGTAAGACTCAAAACCAAACAGATCACAGCCAGGATCTTGTTTGTTTTTACAGTACTGGGTCACAGCCCAGTCACAGGAGAAGCACAGTCCATATTTCAGTAGTGCAAAAAAAGAAAAGCTTCCTAATCAGGTGCAATGAGAGTTCTAAAACACAGAAGTTTACTTAATAAGCTAAGCTCTTTTTTTTTTTTTTGGTTTATTTTTGTTTTCCAAAGAAAAGCTCTTGATTAGACCTGTAAAACTCAGGCTTGAGGAAGGATAAACTTTGCTTTCAGTGATCATTGCTGCTTTCCAAGCTGATAGATGTAAAAGGAATACAGAAATTCTTTGTCATCATCAGATGACAAAGATTTCACTGTGTTGTGAAATTTGTGATTCTATTTGTTGAAATTATTACATAAAGAGAAACTTACAGAAATGTTGAGCATCTGTGCTCATCAGACTCCCAATTCAACTGTATTTTTTCATTTGAAATTATTTTGAGATAGCTTATACCTAAGAACATCCTCCAGGTCATCTTCATCAAGCTACTGCTTTTGAACTGCAACTGAATAGCCCCGTGACAATCATCAAAGGAAAATAAATAAATAAAAAAACCCCCCACAAAATAGTTTATTATCCATGCATTGAAATGGACAATAGCCTGAAGCTATTGGAGTTTCAGTTTGGAGCTTTATGGATTAAAGATGAGAATATTACAAACACAAAACAGGAAATCACATAAGAGAGTTTACCAGTAATTTATTTCAAGATAGAAGAACACAATTCAAGAACACATTTCAAGATGTGTTATGGAGCTAGAGGCTAAAAATTTCCCTTGAACTTTTGACATTATAATAAAATTAAACTGAAAAAAAAACCAATTAAATGATGGAGAGATATGGCCACAATAGTATGCTTAGAGAAGGGAAATGACAACATTAAAAAAAAAAAAACACTTTATGTGTAAAACTGAAATTCTAAAGTTCAAAGCTTGCAAAAAAGATTTTTTCTTTCTTTCTCTGAATTTCATTCTCTACCACCATAAGTTTCTGAATTTTGCCCTGTATTTGCTAGGTTGCAGAGCTCACTGCCTCGCAGACACAATTCCTTTTCCAATTCAGAAAACATTTCATACATTTTTCAACAAGGAAAAACCTCAATATAATCATTTGCCTCAAGCTATGCATTTGCTTAAATACTACCCTGAATAGGCATGTGTACTGAATCGCTCCTCAAACTAGGATGTATTCTGATTTGAAAACTCTACTAATAAAAATGTTAAAACACAAGGTGTTTGGCGATCCACAGAACTAATAATGGCTTGTTCTGTATAGCTAGATGCGAAATATTTTTACAAGCATTGGCCATCACCAGCCACAACTGTCAAACAGAATGAGTAGTTGCTTGGATCAAAGATTATATTCCTTCTGTTTTATGAGAGGATACTCCTCTGTTTATGAGAGAAGGATGAATAAAACCTGCCTTTTTTTTTTTAACCTAAACACTAACTTTCACAAACCTTTTAACATCCTAATATATTTCATACCTCTACTGATTTTTAAAATTTATAGAAATTAGTTACTGTATTCAGAAAGCATTGAGGGCAATTCAGGGACTTGATAGATCTGAGAGCACAAATAGCTTCGGGAAACTATGCTGAAACCACATGTGATAATAAGTAAAACATTATTTTGATTACCAGCTTTAGCTTGTTCTTTATGGTTCCAGAAAAACAAGACAAAAATCTTGCAATAGAATGTACACTAAATTTACAAAATCAGATTTACTTTCATATAGTAAATATATTAATTGAAGACTAGAAGCCATGAAAAACGAAACGAGCCAAATTTTCCCCCCTAAAAACACGATATCAATTTATATTGCCAACTTAAGTATATCAGCTAAAGGATATTAAAGTTTCAAGTATGAATAGTTCAGAACATTATCTAAAAGTATTAGATATCATGGTTTTAATCCTGTGAGATCTGCACTCCTTGCAAACTGCAACTAATTATAAATTGGCTGATACACCAAGGCTATTAGGCTGTGTTAACATTTTGGATTTGTTTGCCCACTTTAACTTCTTTAATGCAAGTCCAGCTACTTTGAAAGAAACAAATTTTGTCAACACTACAGTTGTAAGCTATTTTGTAATAAAGGCCATTCTGTGCACATTAATAATACTGACAAGAGCAGATGGCAATTATCGCTTTTAACAATTATTTTTTTTCTGTTGGTATTAATTACTTAGGCTTAATTTCTGTTATGTCCACTGGGCACCTAAGAAGGTAAGACACTAAAAATCTGCCTGCATACTTTCATCGCATTGGCATCAACAGAATCTTTCTTAAAACTGAACCTCTACTGTCATTTTAATTAACTCATTAGGGATGCATCCAAATTCATCATTATTGACAGCTGTTTTTAATCCTTTTCTAATAGTACATCGCTTATAAAGTGAACAGCATCCTTCTCACTAATTGTATAGTTAAAACTACATCTGCTGTATTTAAAAATAGAATTATCCATTAAGTTAATTAAAATATCAGTCACATGAATCACAAGAAAGCTCTCTGTAGCTTTCTGAGCATACTGTAAAAGCTCTGCTGTTCTAGATCTTAAATCATTGGCTGTAGTTTCTGTTCACTGCTTGTCTAGGAATAGCAGCTCTTCCAGTATCCATCTCCCTGGCAGAATACCAAGGTAGGCAGAGAGGTTCTTATCTACAGTTACATTAGTGAGGAAAAAACAAACTGCCTCAACGGCGCGCGCTGTAATAGTCAAGACTCATGGCAGAGAGCTAGTGCCTACCCTTTGGAGAAAGCGAATATCAAAATCAGTCTTAAGCAAACACCCTTCAGGGCTTCTCAATGGGGACAAGGCTGCCCTCAGTTAGGTTTCACTGCCACAAACTCCGTTCAGTTCATTCGTAGTCATAGACTTCAAGGCTCCATCTGGTGACCTGAAGACATTAAGGACAAGATAGACTTGAGAGCTGTCTGTTCCCAAGCATGTTTCCGGACATGTATTTTCAGGGTGTGAAACAAGAGCCTCCCTGCCTCTTCACAAAGACAGATAAAAGATACAATGCTGATATAATCTCTTCTGAGGCTGTACAAAAGTCACTCTGGTAACATCAAAAAAAAAAAAAAAAAAACAAACAAAAAACCCCACATTTTTATGGGACCACCCAGTTAAAGATAAGGGCAGGACAGAGAACCCCAGATACTCCATTCAAAACCAGACAGATATTGCCTGCTCCAGCATAAATAGTGGTTCCACCACCTTGTAATTGGGTTTTTAATAGTGTGGGTTGGAGTACAGCCCAGACAGAGATGGAACATTGAAACACTCTGCAACAACTACTTGGAAAGTCTAGGGAAAAGGAATTTTACAATAGGGCTTTGCAAGAAAGAAGCAGACTTCTTGAATCCACTTCTCCCTCCTTCTCTTTGAATGTCCCAAGCATCAGTTTTTGTTTATAATGGACTGACACTCATGGGTTCCTTTATGCAGAACCTTTTCAACTTTGTACAGAGCAACTATTTACTGGGTCAGAGAGGAATTTATAGAGCACAGTTGTAATCTTATGGCTGGGTAATCACTTGGGAGATGGAGAGCCAATTCCACTGACTCCAGTGAAACTTTAATAACTTAATGAAGTCCTCATTGGAGCCATGCCAGTTAGTTACCTACCTAGTCATTATACAGGGTACATTTCTATTATACAGGGTACATATTTCAGCTATTTGTCCAAGTATTACCTAATTTAAAAAAAATATCACTGATGGGTGATATTAGCTAGTAAATACTCTTAATCTTATTTTGATGAGAGAGTGAAAATTTTTACATTAAGCAAGTTTTTGAGTAATTCAGAAATTAATTTACTAACTTGAGCTTGTAAAAATCTCAATGATGTTTTTAAGACTTCATGAAAAGTAAAGATCATTGCAAATAACAAACCTTCAACAATTATCTCAACAGACAAAAAGGTTTTAAGTACTTGAAATTTCTGAGTTAAATCCCTTTAAATGATATTTTGAATTCATAAGTCACCACAACCTGGAAAATAGCTGATACAATGTTTCTATTTTAACAAATTAAGTTAAAGTTTCCAAACTGAGACTTTATGATCTGATATGATAAAACTTTATTCTTTTATAACTCAGGGAAGCATCTTGACAGTATCTGACCAGGCCCTACTGGGTGACTCCAAAAATATTTGCAGGACACACCAGGCAATGAAATGGTGGTATAAATGGGCGGGCATAGTGCAAATGGTTCACAGACTATAACTTTACTTCTCTGATCCTTTCTCAACACTTGATAAATATCTGTGACAGAGAACAGCACTATCATCTACTGAGCTGCGCTCTAAGAATGAGCAGTAAGAGAAGGGTGAATAGGTTTAACACACAGACACACAAACACAGGACTTCTTCTACTCCCTAAGACTTTCTATGTAGGTAAAATTCAGCCTTGAGAGAAGGATGTCTTGTCAATAGCCTTCCATTCTATTTGAAGATGATGTAATATTGCGCCCTTTGGGTGGACAAACTGGCTGGATTCTCTGCTAACAGTCAAGCGATAATAATAAAGCATTAGGTTTAGTCAGCCAAAATCAGAATGTTTTCTCACTTGTTACATGGATCGGAGAGCAAATTATACTTTTCACCAAGTGGGAGGAACATATCCCTTCCCTGCACAGTCATGTCAACCCTCTTTTATCTTCTGTATTTCAGAAGAGGATATAAGAAGGATAAGACTGTGACTGAATAAGATTTTCATAAGGCAAAGTAGAAAAAGAAAGTTACTGAAAAGTATACATTAAGGTTTTCTCCTTCCTATTTCTCATAGAGGAACTCAAAAAGATCATCAATCTCAGGAAATTCACAGAGCTACTTGCTACTGTGGTTCTGTGATCACCTCCACTCTTGGCCAAAGACCAGAACAAATCAGCTTTAATGGAGCAAAAATGTTTGAGGTTAGGATTAGCCTTCTAAATATTAATATTTTTCAGCAGGTTTTTACGAACAGAAGGATGTAGACAAGTCTTTTTGCTATTTTGGTTTTGGTTATTTGAACTTGGACTTCTGTTTGCATTACTCGTGATAAGCATGACATTGCATGCTTGTAATTGTTTAATATCATTTTTAATACCATTTTTAAGGCCACATGACTGGAGCCTTAACAATAACAAAAAAAAAACAAGTCAAAACTAAATGAGTTATTCTTTACAGGATTTGTCAATGGAAACTTCCTTAGAAATGCAATGCTCAACCTCAAGTAAACAATCTAGTTCTCATAAACTTTAGAGATACTGAGGTAACTTAATTCAAGTCTCTTCTTTGTCGGCCTGGTTTCAGAAAGTTTAAGTGCAAGTCTTACTCTATCAATAAATTTTCTTACACAGTGTAATTCTCCACTGAGGAGGTTTAGTGCGATATTACAAAGCAGCTTTATTATGATCCTGAAAATGTAACTATGGTAGGAAGCTAATTATTCTCACTCTATTAATGCTTAGATTAATATGAGTCAGTCTGATTTCACACTCCTTATTATGGCTCTGCATAATCTGCACAATGTTCTCTGACACTGCCTGGCTACAGACGGCAAAGGAGACTAAATGAAAAAGGATCTAACCTCTCTTTCACAGCTGTACTTAGTCACTATAAAAAAAAAAAAAAAAAAGGGTATTAAATAAAAGGCTGATAGCCAGAGCAGCACAGACAATTCACTAAGTGTTATAAAGATATGTATTAATTTAGATATTCAGATTGCAAGATTTTCTCTCTTTACATAAAAGTAAACAAGCATATGTAGAAATAAAAGTGTAAAATTTCAATCTCATGGGCAAAAAAGATAAAAGGGGGACTACTGTTTTGGAGATGGCTATTCTCCTTTTTTTTTTTCCAGAATGAAAAGAATTCTAACATCTTTCAGTAAATAAATATGATCTCTACAATGGCAGCTGTTTATAGCACACATCAGAGCCGAAATAAAAGAAGGGCTTAATGATACAGAAGGGAAATTATTGATATCTAAAATATTAAACTCATTATGCATCTTTAAAAATGGGTACAAAGCAAACATACGTAAGAGCAATCTGCAGCCATGGTATTTCAAAGTGGTTGATCTTTCTGAGTACCTCACTCAGAAGCAACCAAATCATCATGAAGTTCAAAAATTTGAGATAAGGCTTGCATGAAATACACTACAGTTCAGTAAGAAAAAATTTATTTCAAATGTGCTATTTCTGAAATATGCCATGTTGATCAATAAAGCACTAAACTCTTTGCAGAGGATGCAGAAAAGTTTGGTCAAGATTTCTAAGTAAAATTTTGGACTGACTTAACGTTATCCATAATGTTAGCAGCCTGTGGAATATCTCATTGCTTTACCAATATTAATTGGGTTAGGGAAGTTTATACCAGATCAGTTTTCCCCTGCACTCATAAATCTTATGATGGTTTGGGGTAAGTTCTTCAGATATTGAATATATGTAGCTGTTGATTCATTGTGGTATAAAAATAATCTAAATCCATTGAAAACATATTACTAAAAATTAGTACAGTTATGGCTGCTTTGGGGATTCAATGGCAGCAATCTCTACACCTATTGCTTGGTTCCTCCACACTGAAGATATTCCAATACCTAGATGACAACGATCATTCATCACTGGGTTGTTTTTCTTCATGATGTTTTTATTCTCCGCTGTATGTTCTGGTTGGATACTTAGAGAGTTTTATAAAGATTTTGCCTACCAAGACACATGCATATTTATTTTATATTACTTATATTTCATATTGTGAAACGCTTTAGACTTTAATGGTATGTTTGGGTGTAAGCAAAATAGGGAGTAAAATAAGAAGAAAGGAGCACAGGTGTGATACTTTCTAGTTGTTTAAAAAAATATAGAGAGAGGGTTTAGATGATGTCTGCAAACTTTTTGTACCAGATGCTACCCACATTTCTTTTGAAAAATAGCAAAGGTTTATCCTTAGATGCAGGGGTTAATTATTTTTTGGAATATTTCTATAAGTTTCTATAAGTTGATTTATGAGTAACTAAAAAAACATCAGAGCTACAAGTGGATATGAAGTCACAGTTAAAAGGTAGGGAATCTACACCTAGAAAATCTGGCAAACCTGGATGAAAATACATACCTACATGAGTGCAGGTTCCTTATGAACCAAGCAGCATGACAGTCTGATGAAAAAACACAGCCAAAGACATGCTCTGGAAACCTCAGCTTTATGTCCGAAAGACACCAGAGTCTCTTTGACATGATTTGGTCTGATTTTCCTGTCTTTCTGTTCATAATCCACACGATTGCCAAAAGAGTTTCTCCTAGGAGTTTAAGCAGTAGGTACTTAAAAAGGTACCTAGAAGTATGCCAGCAAAAATTATTTTTGGATTCAGCAGACTTCACATTTAACTCTCATTAATCCAATTTCAGTGCTGTAATGCTTCATCTTTCAGCCTAGATTTCTCATTAACAGAAAACACATAATTTGAGGCAAACAAAACGGGGTGAGTTCGGCTGCTTTGAGTTCTTCTTTTGTGAAGAACATTTTCACAATGATTGTCTTGTGCTGTTACTGCAAGAATGCTCACATGTGGCCTTTGTCCAGACAGTGATGACAGAAGAGTACTACTTCCATCACCAGTAGCATAACCATAAGGTTTGGCATGAGAGCTGCTATGCAGGTAGATTATATGAACAGTGACAGCCTCAAAATATCATTCGTAATGGATAACAAGAGTAGCCTATTATTCTAAGAACCACATTTGTAGTCATAATCTTGCTGCTACTGAACTGCTCTTTTTCCACGTTGCACAGTTATTCTATGCATACATTTTAAATCAACTTGTGAAACTGATGAAAACTATCTCAAAGCAATTACACTGGAAAATATCTATGGATACTCTAGAGTGTAAATTTTTCTGTGTATCTTCAAATATCATAAAAAGTACACAAAAACAGGCAATAATGCACCTGAGGCTGTCTAGCATTAAGCAGATGATCCAGAGTTACAGCTTCTACCAATGAATGTTCTTAGTCTCCTGATAATACTGAGACATTCACATTCACATACCGTTGAGCAGGTTGAATTAGTGCAATCAGGTGGTGACTGATAAAGAATATTCAAGAGGAGTCTGCCTAAGATGATACATCAGTTCCATTACCTGCATGAAAAATGAAGTTTACATTTCCCTCTAGGGATAAGGTTTTCTAAAAGCCTTAAATCTGGCAGCTAGCTCCTGCAAATGCAGGGGATTTAAAATGTAATCTATGGGAAATGTAGTCCCTAATTTCAGGGATGGGACAAGTGGTAGTAGTTTCCACTGCCAGTGTTTCTCTGGCTGTCTGTGTTATTGCTCCCTTCTCTAATGGCTGCAGATGACTGCAGCAAGACACCAGGAGGGAAGCGTCTTTCCACAGAACCCCAGCAATAGATAAAATTAGTAGGGATCAGTTATCTGAGATCCTTACTGGGTTCACTGGGTTTCTAGCTAACTAGAGTATTTATAGATTGTGGAGGAAAAAGCAACAAAGAATCGATGACAAGATTTATTATGCATACAGGGATACAGGGATACAGAGAGGTGTGTGAACAGAGAACCAGTTGCATTGCACTTCTTATACTTCTCTATAAAACATCAGAATAAATTAACATGAGACAGCAGCAGATGCATTAAATGTAGAAAATTTTTACAACTTCTTTTGTAGTTCCTCTATGTTCGTATTGTATTATTAGGAAATCACTACATACATAGGAGATGTGAAAAATCTGTATATAATCTTCACGATTTCAGATTTCCTCTGGTTTTACAGGAAGGGAGTGTTTTATTAATTACTATGAAAAATCATATTATTCATAAGAGTTCACATGGCACATCAAGCATAATAGTACAGCTCTACACAGCAGAATGACCTTCCCCTAACTTCATTTTTCATGAAGTGCCTGTGAAATATGTAACAGTTACAGCTGTGTGACAGTAGATAATGGTGACCTGATATATTTCTGAATGACAGAAATAGTATTAGAAGTATTAATGCAAAGTTACCCTAGTGTTAAGTCCTGAACTTAAATCGTCACAGTTGCAGTTGAAGGATTCTACCCTAATTTAAAAATTGGCATTCATAAAAAAATCACGTTGAAATAGGAAGAGATAAAACATGGTACATGACATACGGAAAAAAGATCCATCAGAAATGTTGTAATAAAGAAAAATTTTGCACTAGAAAGCTGCTGAGGGAAAATACCTGTTTTACTTCAAAGACACACATTAAAAAACAGGAGTTTTTTTATATCATGTAGTCACAGAGGACTTTTTCTTTTTAAGTTACTATCATCATAATAAAGATTGGAATAACTACTGCAATATAATGTCATTCATCATTTTCCAATATAGCATGTCCTTAACTTCACAAAGCAGTTTAAGATAATGTATGATATATCACTGTAAACATGCTATTCTTTGTGATTCATTGTGTACTGTTGTAAGACTGTCTTCTATTTTTCGTGTATATAATTTCAAGAGTGTCATCTTGTAAGCTAATGCTTACATTAGTCTGCCATATTTCCTCATGGATTGTATTCTCAGTTAATAATTATAAATAATGAAAATAAAAAATTTACTTAGGGAAATAATGAAGGAACAACCATATATATTTAAGGGGACAGATTATGACTTAGTCTTTTTTGATTAGAACTGTTTTGCAGATTTTTCCCTAGTATGGATATTAATATGGATACTAATTTTGTAAACCTTTATTTTAAAAACACATCTTCAGTAAGTCTGGTTAGTCTTTTAGTACTAGAAATGATATGATTGACAGAATTCAGATTCTCCATTTTTAATAAAGTTTACCATCCACCTCTTCTTTTTGAAATGCAGTTATAAAATCTCTGGTCAACTATGCAGAATGGATAATGAACAAAAAAATGCATCAGCACATTCTACGTATTCTTGCTCATATACATTATAAACATAGGCATTCCCTTAGCAACACAGCATAAACCTTCTCTTTACCAGGATTCATTATTCAAAATCACTTCACGTATGCAATTAGGAAAAAAAAAGCTAAATCCACTGGGAAAACATCTGCTAATTATATGGAAGCAGAATATTTCTCCTACTAAGTTTCAGTTTTGTACAACTAAGTATTATTGCCCAGTATGAAATTTAGAAAGTGAAGAGTATACAACAGATTCAAGACTGAACTAAGGGTAGAGCTCTCGGTTAAAGCAAATGATGAAGGACTGCTTAAGTTCTTTCATATTAATTACAGGTATGTTTTGGAACTAGTTTTCCTCTGCAGTCCACTTCCACACTGCTTCTTACAGCAATAGGACTTTCAGAGGGAATCCACAATACCATAATATTAAGAATCTCAGAAGCTGTTTATGCAAAAAGAAATAAAGCACATTTTGGGGCATCATGCCCCAAACAAGAAAGAATCAGAGACTCATAAAAATTACAAAAAGAATCAAAACCTTCTGCTTCTCCAGCATAAATATAAAATATTTTGTAAATGTCACACTGCATTAGTCTCTGTAGCAGATCTGTGTGCTTTATTATGTTTTCAGCTCGTTTTAAAGGCATGATGCTATATATATATTTTCATGTTTTTTGTTTAACAACACATGAACTAAGTTTACGTGCTTTTTTTTTTAATCAAAACACCACTGCATTAATTGTAAGAAACATAAATGTAACAGTTACTTATGAGGTAGCAGATTTATTGCAGTATTACATTTGTGAAATCACATTTAACAATTACCTTCTGAAAAGTTTTCTGTTGTCTGTGAGCAATGTCTAGCACATGAAAACTGTGAAGGAAATCAAATTACAATGAAGAAGAACAGTGCTTCTATAATAAAAAATATTTTAATTTCACCAAGTAAATGTGATAGAGTGCAGAGACTCTAATCTCATAATCTAATGAGATCCATTGATTACTCAGATGAAAAACAGTGTTCTGAAAAATCAGATGAATTTGGCTAGTGTTTTTACAGTGCTGAAGAATTTCACTTTTTAATGCTGTTCTAAGAAACCATGGTTTAAATCCTGCAAAATATGTATGTTCAATTTAAAATATGTTTATACCTCCATTTGTGCATTTCAGTTTGGCTAAATTTAGCGTTTAGCATTTCGTTTAGTTTGGTTAGATTTAGCATAATGGCAAATTAAATATATTGACAATAACTATTTGAGAGTGTGCATGGTATTTTAGGCTTGCCATGACAAAATCTCATGCTGGGAATTTTGCCATTGACTTGACTAATGTTCAATGAAAGGTGAAACTATACTTATTTATTTATTGATCATTCCCTCATACTATGGTACTTCTTACATCCGTGGCATTAAAGTGAACATAAAGTGAATTTTCAAGCTTCTCATTTACAATCAGTTCTGTCCAGCCATAGAAAAGAATCAAATATACTACTCTCATTTTTTTAGATTTTGGCTACAACTGCAGGTTGAAAACTAGAGCAAGAAACAGTAATATGACATTTTTATTCCCCTCTGTATGTCTAGTTTTTGCAATAACAAAATTCAGCAGCAATTTCTTGGAATGACCCTGGACGATGTGAGAAAATTAGGATAAAGTAACAGGTATATATTGGCTATATTTTAAATGTGTTAATGCTTCTTACTCAATTAAATCTCAAATATCCATGTCCTTGACACGAGTATCTTTTACCAGGATCGTAAAAAGAATAGAAACAGTACTGCCACCACTGCATTATCTCTTTGAAGCAATATATAAAAAAACAGAACTTAGGAAATGTTTGGATTTTCAAGAATTCAGTGGAAACAATTTGGAGTTACTTAAAATTGTACTCCTCCTATTTGTTTTAAATTAACTTTAGTGGTCTTTTGTGTATGCTTTTTCTTTACTAAAAAACTAGCGTGGTGGTATCAAGTAAAACAAAAGAGCTAATTGAGAGTATGTTCTTGCAGCTGTGCAGCTCAGGTAACAGCCATCCCCGCACACTTTTCTTCCTGCTCAAAAAACTGTGCTGTGTTTTCTCCTACTGAGGTGTCACCCTACAAGTCAATGAAAAGGACTGTTTTGTAATGTAGATATTATGAAGGCTACTTGAGAAAAAAGCATTTATCAGTAACTTTAAAATGTTTAAGGGCACCTGTAAGACAATTTAGGATACCACAATCATTATCTCACTACCTCTTTGACATTTACTATAGAATAAAAATAAATACTTACTTAGTTTAACATTATCTCTTTCAGGAGAGCCTGGCTTTTTCGAATAGAAAGCCTAAATATTAATATAAAGGATAACAGATTAAAGAATATCAGGTACTGGTGGAAGAAGAGAATTTGTCCACAGCAGCCTGATAAGGTCAGAATGAGATGGCTCTTCTTATTTGTGAATATCAGTCTGTACCCTGCAGACATTTCCTAATGAAACTCCATGCTACCGGTAACAATTTTCAAGCTGTCAAAAAGTGCAAGTGGAACAGAAATAAAATATAAATGTAGTTAGTGTACACGACAAATGCAGCACCGACACTGCCATAGAAAATCTAGAAAATATCCCTTCAAACTACAAAACTGGGATAATAATAGTTCTGCATATTAGACACACATTATTTTCTGTTCTTTGCACATTATAAATTATTCTTTAAAAGACACTTTGTTCATGGGTAAGCAAAAGAAATTTTTCATGGGTTAAAACTTCAGCTCAGAAACAACTCAGAAGCAGCTAGAACATGTCTCCTTGCTTTGTTAATCCTCCATGACATATTTGATATTCCTAAATGTATTACCTATGCAAAATGATCTGACAATTTATTTAAATCCTTTTAATTTGTGTACCACTTAAAAACTCTTTGCTAGATCCATCGATCTGAGCACTTGCTACTCATAAATAGCTATTTCACTATTTTTATCATTCAGCATTTTTTTGTACAGTTTAACCAGAGGACTCACAAGCTGATTAAGGCCAGAGTCAAATGAAAATATCTGATTGAGGTAGAAACTATTTCTGTGCACCAGAGTGGCTCATGAAAGGCCAATCTGCTATAAGATTGCACTTAGTATTTTTATTGTTTGTATTTTCACTTTTTTTTCCGATAAAGTGCTTATGTCAAATATTTCACATTTGAAATTATCCAGTGGTTTATAAAAGAGATATTAACAAGAGTCTGATACTGTATCAAGCCTTCTGTCAATAAATGGCCACTGTTTTAATAATAACACACACGGAAAGCATTATTCTATTCTGCCAAAATCACAGTTAAAAGCAGCTTTAAAACATTCTACCCATTCCTGCTTTTAGATGAACTTCACTCAATCCAGATATGAAAACATTATTTAGTCTGAAACCACTTCCAATCATATGAAATCCTTCTCATGGACTTCCAGGTCAAAAGGAAGTACGAGCTTATTTTGAATTTGACTTTTTGCTTTCAGCCTTTAGCAGAATTCAAAACCTAATTACATAACACACTGTTTTTATAAAGGCAAACAATAGCTTTTAATAATAGCTTTTCATTTCTTAGCTTTTGCTGTAATAATAACTGTAATTCTCTTAGCTTCAATTAACTTCCAGCTCTCTCTATTATAAAATAACATTATTAGAACAAAGCTTTGAAATTATTATAACAGTACATGCAGGCATTTTCAAACTATTACTGAAAAAACAACTTTCAGCTCAGCTTTGTTCCCAACCTGACACTCATGAATTATTTCCTAGGCAAGTTCTTACTAATCATTACTTAATTGTAATAAAAATAGAACCACAGCTCAGCCACAGCTCAGTGTAAACTGCTATAAATCTATTTGTTTCAGTGAAGTTATACTGATATAATCACCAGTACAGACTGTTTTGAAGTTAGCAGCTGCATATTTTACTTCTATTGTCCTATACAGATAAGAGTCATGATTAAAATACAGCCAAGTGTGCAGGAGAAATAAATAAAAATGGGTATGCTTACACAGAATCACGTATAGCCACAGATAAAGAAATGAACATAAGAAGCCACAGGAAAACTAATGGCAGTCATAAGGTATAACAGTATAACAGTTACTTAGAACACAAGTCATTCAAAATAAATTATATTTGCCCTATGTTTTTTATAGAATAGCTGGGGCATCTGAGTTATGTGAAAATCAGAATAATTTTACGTTAGTGGAAAAGAAACTTCCCATTGAAACTGTATAGATTTGCTGCGAAAAGAATGCTGAGACTGTGTCCTGATCAGTACTAGGTCATACAGCAATCTGGTTCTCAGGAAAAATGTCAGAGGTCCCTAAGGATGCTCACTTTATGCCATGTATTGCTGTCTTCTGCACGCATAACTGGTTATTCAAATAAAATTTACGACGGCCTAATTTCTGTCTAAAATTTAAGTTCTCTATAGGTAAAGAACAAGATCAGATCGCTTAGATGAAGCAGCTCTCAAAAAGGGGAAGAGTAAAAACACTGTGTATATATGAAAATAAAAATGTTATACATACCTGTTTACATAGAATTTACACATTCATATATATATTTATGAAAATATCACTGAACTACTCTTGTCAATAGCAGGGTTAAGGAATGTGATCCTTGAAATTTTGGCCTCAGAGTTACAACTTGAGTTACTTCAAAATGTGATTTTAAAACAGATCATGTTAAAAGGTTGGACAAACACCAGAGATTACAGTTGGCACGATATTTTTCAGAGCAAAACTAGAAATTTGGCCAGGCATCTTGAACTGTAACAGTGGTATATAAAGCTGAGCTACTTGTGAGTGACATGCAGCAGTGGCAAAGGGGAAAGGGAGCTGTTTGAGACCTCAACTGAAATTAGTATCATTAAATTTAGCCAGAAATTCTGAAAAATATGAATGTATGGATCTATTCATATGTCTCTGTCCCTATTCTCAACTGCTTCCACAGCTGATATGAGTAAACTGAAATTTCCAGTAAATTCTTCTGCAACATTTTGAGGGAATGAATTCAATATAAATAGCTCTGTCAAACCTTCTCCATTAAAGCTGTGCTAGGTTAACCACTTTGGGACCACTATTTTCACAACATGGGCACAACCCCAAGTTGTTTGGGAGCAACAAGCAGATGGTTTGAAAGGCAGATTTATTAAGTGTCTAAAATCTAAATTATTTTTTGGCTGAGATTGAAGTCTAACAAGGTAATTTGGGATTGTTCTTTTGGCAGACATTCTTTGCTTGTACTTTTCCCAGAGAAACTGGTCCCCTTAAAAACCGCAGTTACAAATGCAGTAAAAGGAGCGCTCTGAAGAAAACTGGGAATAACAACTAGTGGATTTACTGTCAGCTGACAGTGAAGAAAATTACTTTTACTACTATTCACTTAAGTTTTACATGAAAGGAGAATGCTTACAAGTTAAGCCACTTTTTAATTTTATTTTACACACTATTTCACATCCTGAGCAGGGAGCACATCAAAGACCACATACACGAGAGTAAGAAGCTCCTCCTCTCCCCTCCCCAGGTCCTTTATTACCTGAAGTAGGAAGCAACAGAGTAGGGCCCAGCAGCTCTTCAGAAGCATTAAGACCATCTGGGGGTCCTTAAAATTGGGACATTTCACAAGTGAGCTGAATTTCAGAAGTAATACAAACAGGCAATTCAGTGAATAGACACTGTAGTATGGTGAGGACCCTGTAAAATACTTTGCTATCAGCTTTATGGCATGTGAATTGATGAGTATGTTTGCATAAAACCAAGAGGTCTTTGGTTTGCTTTCACGCATAAAAACCTAAACATGTTTGGCATTTAGGTTTCTGCAGTACTTTTTCATCTTCACTTTAATTTCATTTGGCAATTTCACTGCTGTCACCTTTATTAACATTAGCTGTGGCTCCCCCTCTAGAGTATTCATTTCTATTCATCTTGTAATGTCACCTGAAAAACTATGTTGCTTTTCTGAGGTGTCTGACTCGATATCTGTTCTTCGCTTTCCACTTAATACTGCAAATATGAATTCACATAAGCCACTTCTGTTAGAGCTTTTTTTTTGAATTCTCATGTATTTTTAATTGTTTATTGCTTATAATTGTTTTTGTGTTGTATGTAGTAACCTTCCCTCTACAGACCTTGAGTTGCACCACAATGAAGTTCTGCAAATATATTTATAAATTTTTTAACAATTCCAAAATCAAAAAAATGAATGATACTTTCAAAAGGAGTAAACTTCAATTATGCATGAATTATGACATCTTTTAAGAGTATTATATATTCTGCTTGATTAATTCTAGTTAGATTACTTGGTTATCTGAAACTTTAAAAAATAAAACTCATGTAACTAAATGTATTTGGTAAACACAATTGATTTTTGTATTTAGATCATGCAAGTACATAGTACTCATTTGCAATGCCTAAGCATTATCTTAGTACTTTGTAGATAGGGGATATCAGCAAAAGTAAAATGCAGGAATACAATGTCATTTTAATATCCCAGATAAACTAATTGTAAATTGTATGTGCATCAGTTTAAAGTAGCATGAAAAAAAAATTGCTATGTTACTGAAATGTTAGCTATTTAAGTTAGCAATACATTTTATAAACTAAGAAATTTTAAATACACTTCTACTCAGTAAAAAAGTTTGAATCAAAGCAGTTTCTTCAGTTCAATATTGTGATGCCTATTTAAATACTGTATTTTTAAAAATATACAGTATTCCTGCAGTACATTGACAGAAAATGAATTATCATATAAAAGCTTTAGTTTTTGGCCTATGAGATGTGCATATATATTTGTATTTTTACATTTTAGTGGCAATGATTATTATGTTAGTTAGACAGAGAAATGACTCTTGCAGGATCAAACATGAAGTATGCTTTTGAAATATTTATTGCAAAAAGAGGGAATCCTGAGTCAGGAAATGAAGTGGTTCATGGATTACTTCCCGCCAATGCTACAAAGAATACAAGACAATCTGGCTTTTTAAACAGTGAAAGTATTAGGATAAAAACAACTCAAGTCTAGTGTCCTACAGAAAAACCTTGACACCTAATTTTTCAGGTGAAACAGCTGTTCCATAAGATTAATATTTCAAGAAGTCTAGAGACTGAAGAAGTTTTATACCTGTACACGTTTAAACACGGCCCCTTAAATCCAGAATCACAATTGTAAGAATCTAAAATAAAAGCAGTATTTTGGGGATAGGCAAGCTTTTCATTAAAAAAAAAAAAAAGTGAAGTAGAAGACAGTACTATCAACTGGATATACTGAAGGAAAGAAGATGATTTCTGATTATAGGTCTCTTCTTAAGCAGGTGAAAGTCAGCTGCATCCTCACAAGTCTGTGATGGTAACAGCTTCTTTACAAGAGTTATAAGTTCTGATATCATGACCTCGAGTTATGTGTTGTGACAACACATGATAAAGTAAGTTATTTTTGATTAAATGTGTGCACGTATATACTGCACGTTATTTTTCAGGCATGACTAATTAAAATTAGTGCTTTAGTCTTACTTAAATAAATCTTATAATGATCACTTCTCAACACAAATAGAAAAAAAATACAGCAATACACTTAGTCTCCGTAACTAACCCAATGGTGCACAGTACTCTAAGAAGCAGTCATTTTACCTGTTGGTCTGTTACAGGTTGTGATACAAGGAAGCTATGACTTGACCTTGGCATGCTGAAGACCAAGGTAACGCTGGAACTAAGATTCAAAGCTTGCATTCTGTTTTTTTTCCATTATCTGCACTTTGAAACTCAATGTTACCTGTATCTCACAATTGGTATTACTTTATGGAAGAGAGAAAAATAAACAAGGCTGCATAAGTTATTTTAACATTCATATAAGCACTTCATGTTTCTTATCACTTATATGTATATATATAATTTTTAGCCTGAAGAGTTGTTTAAGAGTTACAGGGTAACCAGAACTTTAATGCAACAGTAGTTCTTAACTGCATGAATCGCTAGCTACAGGTAACATTAAGATCTGTCATACTCTCTCTGAATATAAAATATATGACTGATGCATACAGTAGCAGAGACTTGAAATACCTATGGTTCCAATTAAAAAAGCATATTTAATGAGACAAAACCTGCACAGCTTTAAGAAACTGATCTTGGCTAGAAGAGACTTGCAGCCCTGCAGAAGGGCTCCATCTTCTGCAGACAAGGGAATTCCCTGCAATCCCCCTCCCTACCACGGTGCACTGCTGTCACCGTGATTTTCATGACAAGCTGTCAGCCAAAAACCCACAGTGACCACAGCTCCCAAGATGGTCAGGCTGCCATGGAAAAAAAAAGTATCAGTAAGACACAGCTATTTCCCATCTATTTAGAGAAGTTTCAATATTCCCTGAAGGCTACATATTCTCTCAGGATTTGGGTTTCGGATGTGTTCTCATGCTGGTTCAGTTTTATTCCTAACCTCTGATCTTCAGGAAAGGGATTCCATTTGTCTTGAAATGGCTTTTTAACATAAATTACATCATTTCAGCACAAATGTTTATATACAGTGATGAAAGAACCACTTATTTTAGGATCATGTATCTCTGCTGCAGTATTAGGCCAACTAGTTGTGCTCCTGCCTCATGAATTCAGAGTCTCCAGTTTCTTACAGAATTCCCATTTCTGGTTACATTTCTTGCAAGGCACAAGATGTAGTAGCCTACTCTTTCATAAATGCCTTTTGACTCCCTCAAACCTGAGCAGGTAGGCAGATTGATTTAGTGACCTCAAACCCTGTTTCTCCTTATGCATGCAGACGTAGTCCTGGCACTCTCTACACTAACCTGGGTATGATCTTCTTCTCCGTGGAGCTGAAGGATGACACATTAGATGACATCTCCTATGCTTAAGTAAGTACTACAATTTCTTGCCTGATGAACAGCAAACTTTCCTTCTGCTGATGGTTCTGTGTGCATATTTCACTAGGAGCTCTAAGCACTGAGCCATGTCCTCCACAGGAGCCTGAAAACTACGTCAAAGTAAAAAACAGAATATAAATATATATTTAGAATGAATTTTATGCATGATGCTTCTTACTCTGACAAGACCATTTTGGCCTAAGAATCTATGCCGAAAAAAACTCCAAAATCTAACTTATACTTCAATGGACACTATAAGCATAAAAAGTTTTGTTAAAAGTATCTGCTATTTCAGTAGTTTTGAATTAAAGGAGGACAGAATCTTACCATAATTTTAATTTTGATTCTAGTATCATCATTTCTTCTAAAATATGTACTAAAATATAAATTTATTTCAATATAGATTTGCAAGTGAAATTAAGAAAAGAACTATACAATAGGATCTGCTCGGATCAACACAGGTCAGACTCTGTTACAAACTTTGTTGAGAAATTTTTTGAAGACCCTGAAAGGCCTGCACTTTGCACCATAGGAGCCCTAAATATAAGGTATTTCATAAAGAACTGAAGAACAAGAATGCCACTCCATGCATCTTAAGTAATTCTTTTGTTTCTTTAATTATTTCTTTCATCATCTTTATATGTGATTTTCTGTCAAAATTTTCTACCTTCTTAAACATCCTTTCTCTAGTACTTATGGACACAAATCCAGAGAGTTTCTTTGGAATCATTTCATTATTGCTATAAAAAATATAGTATACATATTTTATATTCATATGACCATATAGAATCTGTGCTAAACAGAAGCTGGAAATCTACCATAATACTACATTCTATATATCATAGAATTATGAATTAATGTAAGAATGACATTACTCCAATTCTGTTAGAGAAATCATAAAAAGAGATTAAAGCCTTATCAGAAACTAAAAACGTGCATATTTTGGTTGGCATAATTAATTGCAAAGCAACACTGTATAATTATAAAATCTTCACAGTATGGTTTAGCTATTTCTTATGCTATACTATTGCATTTCAAACACAACTTCATAGCCATCCTCCACAGTATCTTAACTAAAATATCTTTGCGTTTGTTATTACTTTAGTTTAGCAGACTTCCTTGAGTAAATAAGTATGTTTTCCCAAAGCTCTTTGCAAGTGAAATATTCCTTGGTGTCCCAGCAGTACACAAATGCACACAACTGAATGAGTGAACAAGAAGTGAGAAAGCAGGAGGAAACCTCACATTCTCCAGTGTTTTTTACTAGCTGAAAATGTCAATGTTATCATCAGTAGGCTCCGATGCCTGACTAGATGTGAGTGATGGGTCCACAATCAATATAGTGCCATTCCCCTTACAGAGAGGTTTGTAATTACTGACTTGGAAAGCACTCTCACAAAATCTCAATATTAAGTCAATACACTAAATGCCTCTATTTTGATCCATGTTGTGTTAGTTCAAATGAAAAAATATATTTTCAGATTCTTGAGTCAGGTTAATGAGCGTATGCAGAGATTATTATAATAAAAAGACTTACAAATGGACAAAGTGAAACAGTCCACACTAAAAACACTTTTATGGAGTAATATTTGTAATAATCATAATAAAAAAGGAAAATATTCTCAACGAACCAAACACTAATATTGTATTATATATTTTATATTTATTTTTGTTATATCTAGATGAACATTACACAATTTAACTTTACCTTTGACAAGTGATGGAAGCTTTTATATAAAGAATGACTCTTCAGTAAATATACTCTACATACATATATGAAGACAAATATATATATACGTACTTATACAAAAAAATAAAGCTGTTAACATACTTTAAAACGAAAGGTAATAGTTATAACATTAGTTCCAGAAAAAAATATTGAAGGTCT
Organism: Crypturellus tataupa; assembly: GCA_034781795.1. NCBI lineage: Eukaryota > Metazoa > Chordata > Aves > Tinamiformes > Tinamidae > Crypturellus > Crypturellus tataupa. The sequence goes on from JAWLRI010001017.1 coordinate 1,199,626, forward strand.
GTTTTCTTTTTAATGGAAAATTCCATGTTGACTGAGAATAATTCATCCATTGACGTATGTCGAGATATTTTGTAAATCTTGCTAAGAGCAATTTTTTCTTTCTTCATTTTTTTAATTTTCTAATAACTAGCAGAGAAGATGTTAAATGTTTCATCCAAAATGCAGTTCTAGACAAGATGCCCAAACACAGCAACCTGAGGAGCATACCTCACTACTACTAGCAAACTTGCAATTAATGCACAAGGGTTAGTTGCTTTACATATCTGTGTTAAACTTGACCAATTCATCATCAAGAATAACTTCTTTGAAGTTGCTTAATGGACACTTTCAGTAACAGGACAACTAATAAACATAAAAAAAGACTACTGTACATGCTCATTCAATACTGCCCTGTCACCTTTTATTTGAGAACCTGAAATATATATATATATATATATATATATACACATACATACAAATACTCATATATATTTACATATTTATACTTATGCATATACACATATAGAAAGGTTCTGGAGAATTATCATAGAAGATAAATCAGGGATGGTCACATCAGGATGGGAACTTAAGACTTTCTGGTGAACAAAGAAATAACTTTTTTTGGTACTACATCCTTTCCTGCTCTACTCACAATCAGTGCTGGGGAGGCCAAGCACTCTTTCCTTGCAGACAGAATGTCTTTAGCAAGCACCTTGCCATGAAAAGGGAAAGCTGGAGGCAGCCCATGAATAAGAGCATCCAGGCAGGGAGCAGAGCAGAGCCACCGTCCTGGGTGCCATTTTCATCTGCTGTGAATCTTCACCATAGTGGCAGGAAAGTAAATTTATCTTTTCTCTGAATGAAAATGAGAGGTTCAGCAGCATGGCAGTCCCTGTTGTGCTCTCCTGAACAAGTAGTGTCACGGGCTGAAGCCCCAAGTCAGCGAATACTTAAATGTAAGTTTTGAACTCAGTAGCACTAAGTGCTTTACTTATTTAAGGCCAGAGTGGCACTGCTTATTCCACAGAGCATTTCCATTTTCCTGAGGTGCTTCCCTTCCAAGTAACTGCTTTTTTTATATCCTCTTAGCATCACAGCACTCTAGCTGGCCTGCAAATCTGTAGTGAAAAAGAAAATTCTTTCTTTTTTCGGTATGTGATTCCATCTCTAAACAAAACTAATTCAGATATCCGCAATCCATATATGACCATCTCAGTCATACACAGCTTGAGCTGCCGTAAAGCACCAGATAATATATACGTAAAAGGCAAAATAGCAACAAGAATTTGAGCAAAGTGCTCTGAGGAGCAATAAACAGACATGTGTGTACAGGCAGTGGTCTCCAAAGCTCTTCAGAAATTATCTCTGATGAACCTCTTAATCGCCTTTCTATCCTCACACACTTTCTTAACAAAATAAACACGAGGAACCTGTTATTTTTCAGTTCAGGCTTGTTGGTGGTCAAGCAAACCTACGCTGGATGAAAATGAGATTTCTGTCATCACTTAATTGCTAAAATACATTGAATCTTAGCTACTTATATAGCAATTAATTATTCTACAGATAATCTTCTAAAGGAAAGCCACATATACAAATATAGCCTTCCCTGTTTGTAGCTACAAAATTAAGTGCAAATTAATATCAAACTATTTGCATTTCTAAATGGCCATTAGGAAGATACTAGATAGCTAATATTTTCCTGCATACATATTTCAATACTTCACAAAAACTAAGAAATAGATTTAGGAAAAGCGCTACGGAGAGTGTGTTCAGGAAGAATAAATATAGATTAAACATTTGAAATGCCTTGCTAAATTGATTTCTCTCACTCAATCTTTAGAACTCATAACAAACACGAAATGTCATCACCAAGTCTATTCGTGTTATTGAAGTTCAGAAAATTCATAGATAAACATGGGGTTTTGACAGGACAGCAACCATTGCTTTAGTGAAATTTCATATAAGGAAATTAATTTAGCTTGTTTCTAGTGAGAGTGTATATGGATTCACCAGGACACCACCAGGCTGATGTTAAAGAGCAGACAACTACATGCGTCAATCAAAGAAAGGAAATGAAAAAGAGCTCAGCAAGACTTTGAAATGCAAAGGTCTTAACTGCAGGAACTAGTCTGAAATGTTCAGACCAACTAAAACCCAATCCACAAAAGGATAAAAGTATTGCTGAATCAGGAGAGCAATCTTCACTTGAAATTTGTGCCCTGCAGTTCTCTTCAGAATATGGCTTGTAGGTTTCAAAATAAGAAAGGAATTTTGAAAAGAAGATCTGCAATAAATAAAATTTAGAAAACTGCAGTTTTCAAGAATGCAAACTAAATGAAAAAAAAAAAGTCTAAAGGAAAGTAGAAGTCTGGCATTTTTGGTTCAAAAAATCTCCAACATATCTTTCCATAAAGATTTAATCATTGAAAAAGTTATTATAAAAGCTCACAAACACCATGCATTTATAAGCATGCCTTCATATTTTTATTGTGTATCTATCTGTATCAACATTAGGATTTACTGCATCATTAACAAAAATCAGGTGAGCCTGCTATGAATAGGCAAGGAACAATCAATTTCTTTTCTCAACACAAGCTTCCCTCAGCAAAGCTAAAACCTAAAAACATGTCTAATAAAACTATATTATATTTCAAATAAGGAATATTAGTAAATTAAACTTACAATAAAATGAAAAGGTCATATTATAATTTTACAGCTATGTATTTAAAAATAAAACCTTACAGTAAACAAACAAAAATTACCTACTATATTGAGATAGTACTAATGAGGTATTTATTGCATTTGACTTCATAACTGTGACTTACCATTTTTCTGAAGTGACTACAGAAAAGAAAATCAGCAGCTGGTTTATATTCCTGTCTAATGTGTTTACTGTGTTGCTGTTATGTGCACGGCATTCAGAAAAGCAGAATCCAATAGATCTAGCTAAGAGAAGGTGTCAAAACTCTCTGAGAACACCTGCTGTACTGCACCATTACTGTGAAAGCACATAACCTTACTGGATATAAGACTGTTACTGAAAATCAAAGTACATCTTTTTGGTCTTGACAATTACTGTATGTTGAGTCAATGGTCCAGAAACAATATATAATTATGCAGCTCAATAAGGAGGTGTTAAAAGGGCTGAATTTTAAATAAAATAGCATGCAAAACACATATAAGTTGGGCACCAATTCACTTCCGCTGTGGTCACAACATGTAATGCTGTGATATTACACATGTAATTCTACCATATTCCTAAGTATTTACCATATTGCTAGAGATAAAATTACTGTAAAGAGAAACGATCCTTAAAAAAACCACAACCCCTCAAAACAAAGGACAAAAAGACAAAACATCCAGTGCACATCAAACATCCAAATTCTATTAAATAGAAGCATGTGTATCTCAATCCTTTCTCTATCAAGAAAAAAAATATAATAAATTTTGTTTAAATGCTCAGGTGCATCTGAGAATGAGCCCTGTAATATCTGCATCCAGTTTTACAGTGTACGTAGTGTCGCAGATCAACCACATAGACTTTTAATTCTATTAACACAGCACAAAACATGATTTTGTGGTCAAAAGAAAGCAAATATGAAAAAATACTTTATCATATGTCAACAGAAGATAATTTATTGAACTACTTACAGCGTTAAAATAAACAACCAAGAGAAATTAGGAATGTGAGATATGATATCATAAGACTGCTGATAAGTGATATGATGGATTGAAGCAAGATATGAGTCTCTTGATAATAAATGTTGATATTCTGATATCTGAACTATTGATTCATATTTCAATTCAAAACTAATGGATCTGACAAAGCAATTTCATGTCTTTATATAGTAGAATGTATCTGAGGATGGTAACAATCACCCTAAAACATTTTATATATTTGAAATTTCATTATCTAAGATTATAAGAGCTCATATACAATCATGAAAGATTTTAATTCTGTTCACAAATAGAACATTGCTTGACATAGAACACCTGAACACAATTTTATGTTTCTTACATCCTATAAATATTCATATTTCTATTTTCTGCATCAATTTGGAAGCTCTAAAATGTATCATCATCATCATCATCATTTTGAAAAAAAAGTGTTCCAACTACAACAAGAGTCTGGCCTCTGCACAAACAGAGAAAAAGGATATTCTTGTTCAAAAACTTTTAAATAGAATTTTAGAAAAGCACTATTCAGAAAACAAAGTAGTTTAAGATCTCTAATATGTTTTAGTAAAACATATTTTTTAAAGCAAAATATTAGAAAAATATGCACAACAACATGTTTCCAGTCTTAATTTTGAGCCTAGATCTTGTGACTTATATAAACAATAAAATATGACTTGTATAAACAATAAAATTACATATGCAGTACAATTGTCTAGATTACTTTGAGCTCCATAATCACATCTAGCTAAATACTGTTATGTATTCTTTTCCATAAGTATGAAAGAAATATAATTACTCTATGCAAAAAAAAAATCATCAAGATAGCTCTTTTCCTGCATCATTTTTAATTTCTATTGCTGTTTTTAAAGCAGTCTTTTCATGTTGATATTAATTGTTTCCTTTCACTATTCTACCTATCATACCATGACAAGAATATGTTGGTACATATATCATTAACACATAAATCTTGCATGCATTTCTGCTTGATCCTCCATAGGCAGGATGTGTATCCAGGTACGACAGTGAACACAGCAGCCTTTTCTGAACATGGTTCTACTTCTTAATGCACAACAAAAACAAATAATTCAGAATAACTTCACAATTCTCTCTTGCAGTAGTGGTAGAACTCACCTCTTTACAAGCTCCCACCATGAACAGATATTTAATTATTATACTCCTGTAAGTTAAAAATATTTTTATACTTTCATGCATGCTCTTTTATAGCTGACAGGAACATTTAATGTATTTACCCAATAGTTATAAGAGAAGCCCTGTGGGAATTTCAGGTTCTTCAATTTATTACACTTAATTGTTAGCCTTCCGATTTTCATAGCTTAAAATCAAGCGTAAAATAAGCTGCTGGGTCTGAACTGAAGCTAAGCTCATTGCTTTTAATTACAAATGTTGTATCTGAGTTTAAAACTGTTTCTTTCTTCCCTTCACTGTGCTTTTCCATCTGCTCCCAGGGCACTTGTGCTCCTGTGTCTGAGAGCTCTGTTGATCAGGAAGCTGATTCAGCCAAAAAATAATAATTATTTGTATAAGGTTAATTTTCAGCCTAATCAGATCATTGACCACGTGGCCCCATGGACACAAGCTGCCAGCACATGAAGCAGCACAAAACTGTGCACTGGGGAGCTCATGGGAGGAACAAGATCAGCCCTTTCAGCAGTTTCCATCTGTGCCACTACACTTAGAGGACAGCCAGGTCCAGAGTCTCAAAGCTTCTGCATGCAGTTTTTTCAGAGCGGCATGGGGAAGCAAGGAAGAGAGCAGTGAGGGAGGAAGAGCCAGACAGCTGAAAATGAGCACAGGTCTTGAGAAACCTGCACAGATGGTGGTTCAAGCAGGATGTCAGGCTCTAACGATGCCAGAGGTGGAGGAGAGGGGAAGGGGAAGGGGAAGTAAATGGATAAAGGCTTCTGGGAAGAGCAGGGCTTGCTCAAGGTGAAATGCTGAGAATGCCTCAGTGAGAGTAAGAATTAGAACCAGAAATTGCTAGAGGGGGCTGTGGGAAGTCTTCAGGGATTCCTTTTCTTTTCCCACACATAACCTGTTTTTCTTCCGTTACACCTAGCCTCCTTCCTCCAGTACTCACAAACCTGCACTGCATTTCAGCTTCTCACATGCTTGTCTTCCTCGCTCAGCGCATCCTGCCTGCCAGCCCTGCTGCTGCCTCAGGCAGGCCTGGGACTTGCAGAGCAGCAGGCCTGGGCTACCACATCAGAGCGGATGACCTGGCAGGAAGCACCACCTGCTCCTGCCCCAAGAGATGGGCAGCAAACAGCGACTGCTTCCCCCAAAGCAAGGAGAGAGCACTAGGGAGCATGGTGCAAAGGGAGCACTAGGCCTTGGACTAGCCAGCTCTTTTCTCCTCTCCCTGGGTATCTGTTTTTTTCTGTGATTAATAGCAGTTCATTTAGTTTTTTACCCTTTTCTATTTTGCATAGTCCCTATGTATGGCCCCTATGTATGACAAACATAAAACTCTACAAAATAAGGCTTATTTCCAACACATTGAAAGAAGCTGTAAAGTTTTTATTCAAAGTAGCTACCATTTGAATTCAGGAACAGGGCAGATGCTTTATCTTCTTTTTTTGTTTTTAAAGGTTTGTAACTTATTACAGCAAACAGTAGGTATTACAGTAGGGTCTCATTCTCATTCATTAACTCTTCTCCAAAGTTCATAATAAAATACACACCTGATCTGTATTCAGAACCACAGGGAAGACTTACATGCGAAAAGAATTTGCAATAAAATTCAGGAGGTTGCTGTGAGGTATCTATATGACTTGCAATGATTTTAAGGTTATCTAATGATAAACACAGTAATTATTTGTGATAAATAATAACATAACATATTATTACAACCCTGTTGGTTAATAAAGCTGCCATAAGGTTTAAGGGATATATTAAATTAATAATGAGGAGTACATTATCTTCATAAAACTATAAATTGATTAATGTAGTATTAACTGTAAAATAATAACAGCCAGGTGACAGATTCCGTTTACCACAACCTTTAGATCATTATCTGCCAATCTTTGCCTTTACTACAGCTCCACATTCCTAAATTTTCCACAACAGCTAGAAAGAGATCCTCATTTCACTTCTGTTAGAAGTGACACATTTCAATCTACTATGCCATTTTCACAGTACAATAAGATAGGAGTGGTTTCATGGAATATATCAAGTAAGATTTGATTATCTTTCACCTCCAAAACTTTTAAGACACTGGCTGCACTACCGAGTTGCTGGTCTCATTATGCTGGCCTTTTGGAGTCAAAAAATCCCAAAAGTTTTCCTGTGGGAACTAGTGACTTTCTTGACTAGAGTCTAGTCTAGTGACTAGAGACAAAGACCATCAAGTAAAAGAATCAGCTGCTCACTCATATAAAACAGAAATATTGCTCTTAATGCACTACTTCATTAACACTTCTTGTTACAGGCTTAACAACTTGTTTAGGCCTTGCACTGACTACTTCACATTGGCCGCTGTAGATCCACCCTAGAAAAACAGTTCTAAGGCAAATGCGCAGGTCGTCATCTTCTGTTCCAACCCCAACATTGGCTCCCATGCCTCTTACTACAGGTAAATGCAGTGAAATCAGAACTGCAACGTCAACTCTTGCAAAGCCCCAACTCTGATGATTCCGATGTGAGCACGGTGCTTGATACAAGCTAATGGCAAAGCATTTCACATCTCACAAATAATGAGAGATGAATACCTTTCTTTTCACACATGCAGTCTAACACTTGCAAAAGATTTCTCACTTCAGGATGACAAATCCCTGTGCCAGGGAAATCTCATTCATTCATTTCATATGTGGCGGAATATAATCTGGATCACTACGGTTGTTAACTAAGCTTGTACAACTAAGCAATCTCTTGAAAAAAACTGTTCACTGACCACATACCTGCAGCCTATTCCCTCTGATGAATACTACATACACTTAGACCTGCACAGGCTTTACTGCTGCGACCTGCTCAAATGGCAGCAAAAATTGGTTTTGAGGAACCAGGGAATCTCGCTGGGGCAGATCAAGACATCATCTCCTATTTCAATTTGTGATTCCACTCTTGAAGCCATAAAACAGAGGCACCAACATATCACTTGTCTCAATTATTCGTTATCTACCAGGACTATTAGATGGAATTTACAATTCATAAATGCAAACACACCCTTATCAGCTACGTAGGCTACCTCTGATGAATCCTTTGCATATTCTCTGAAATACTCTCATTAATTGTATCTGCTGTTACTAGTAGTAGAGGACTTGCCTGCATTAGTTACTGAGATCTGCTAGACCTGCTCTTGGCATTTCCCACTATTAAAACTTAAATTCCAGAGGACAGCAATTATGCTGTATATGTTTTTTAAGGTATAGGACCATAAGGCATATTATTTGCATCCACAGTATGTAAGAATGAGAAGCATCTTTGAACAGACTGATTCAAATGAGAAAATGTATCTAAAACTTATGCTTTACCTAAGTCTGTGAAACAAAATATTGAATTTTTCTGAAATTATTTCATTTCTAGATACTAACCAGGGAAGGAAATGACATTCTATTAAGATGATTTAAGTGAGCTGAGTATTACTATTGACATAGAAAACTGCTCAGCTATATACCTACAGTGATGTGGTTTCCCAGAATGTTTGATCAGGAAAATAGTTATTTATGTTCTATCTGAAATACAGCATCCCAACTTTACTCAGTTAAAACTCAAAAGATTTTTTTTCAACAGTATTCATCAAAGCAGCACCTGAGTGAAACTCTAAAAGTACATAGTTTGATACCTCTTATCTCCTCACATCCTGCTTGCCAGCTACATAATCTCAGCCAGAGATACTTCTATCTTTGTAAAACAGATGCTTTCAAATGGCTGTTGCTCTTTAAATACAAAGAACTTGGCGCCTGTAAGCTGCATGTGTCTTCAGCTCAGCTTGGTTCTGAGGAGACATTTGCATCATCTTCACTGGCTAGAGTCTTTCCCCACAGTAATGAGACTGGGAAACCATATGCCACAAGAATACTCCACATTAAAAAAAAAGAGTCACTGAATTTGGGGCTAGACTAGTTTCCTACTTGGCTGAGAGCTGAGTTTCATCTCAAAATGTGTAGGCAAATATGATATTGGCAGAAAGAGAAGTCCAAGGAAGAGAGAACCAAAGATTTTTCTGCATGCTCTCTTCTAGAGAGGAGAGAATTCTCAAGTGCCTTGGTTTGATCTTCCCTGAAGGTTATGTGAACATCTGCTCTCTCTGTAACAAAGTAACACCTTGAATATCATGACTTGGTTTTCAAGGTTTCTGCCTCCTTTCATTCTATATGGGATGGTGGAAGACATTCTTATTTTACTCAATTCAGGGAAACTTGGGTTCATTCTCCCTGACAGAAGTGGAACCTCCAGCACCTGTTGCTCTTCCAGCCATCTCAGCTGCACTTCCTACCTGCTGTCGTCGAGCATAAAGGCATAGAGGAATGCCAGGATTAAGAATCTTAGCTTTTAAATTTCGTGACTATAAAGAGTTCTGGAGAATACTCAGTACACAGCATATTTGCTAGGATAACGACAGAAGTACTGCTATAGAAATAGGTCTCTAATTAATCAATGTTGACAGCAGTGGAGCATTTATACGTATAAGAATAGGAACATGTAAAGACTTCGAGAATGGCCTCAATTTCTTCCAAACTGGAACCTTCCTATTGCTATTTAATAAGAATTTATTTTTGCAATTGTAATTACTTGAAAATGACTCCTGACTATTTGTTTTTCTAGCCTTAACTATCTGCATTTTAGTTCACGTAAGTGATCGCAACTGTTCTTAAGTCTTTGCTAGAGTAAGTACAACAAAAGAAATGATGACAGATGTTGTTCTAAATTTCTTATTCAAAATTGCCTTATGACACTTGTTCAATCTAACTCTCTCTAATTCCCTTCGATATAAAAAATGCAGAATACAGGTATAGTTAGTGCAGTGGATCTTTAAATTTATTGAATCCATCTTAAAATCAGTATATCTTTAAAAGCCTTTCCTGTTGCCAGCTCATTTCAGTTCATGCCATAAAAACATCCTGAATCAATCTGCAGCCTGTGTAATGTTCTGCAGCAGAATTTTGTTATACTTTGTTTTCTACTCATGACGAATGAAATTCGCTGTATGCCATCAGCATGCTTTAATACAGATATTAATATCTTGAAGTGCATACTTAAATAGCTAATTAAAAAATAAATAAAGTTAGGCCTGTTTGCTGCAGTAAAGACAAAATGTAAGACAAACACTGCCAGAGTAACTCTATTCATTAGCCGGTGAGGCTACGCCAATGACATAAGCACAATAAGTACAATCTCCAGAGGTCCCTTCCAACCTCAACCATTCTGTGATTCTGTGATTATGTATCTTTGCATGATACTAAGAAAATCAATAGTTTTCTCTTTCCACAACTACTTAATTAATCTGAATTGTGACTAAATTACCTAAAAAATAAGCATTCCAACTTCTGTTTCAACAATGGTGTAGATTGATAATTATTTCACTTGCTTCAGTGGATTCACTCTAAATTCATCATTATTGATTGTGAAAGCAAAACATAAGCATTTAATGTTGCAGATGTGTTATCTCTCAGAAAGAATAGAAATGCCCAGACTGATGTTTATACTAAGGCTATTTTTAATATTTTTTATTAATAACTTTAAGGGAAAAAAACAGTAAAACAGTAAATCTCGAAACATTCTTCTCACTAAGAAAGCACTTGTAACTGCAGAACTTCTTCTGATATGAAACATTTTCATATAACAGAGAATAGATTTCAGTTACAGACAGAAAATGAATGTGTTTCACAGGTAGAAGTAGGATGTAGGCAGGAAACAATTTAATCAAACAGAACTCCAAACACCACTCCATTTTGTGAGTTTCTGAGCTCACTCTTCAGTGTTATGCTTACCTCTTTCAGAGGTACTTAATAAAAGGATAGCAAACAAATAGCAGTAGTTGTACTTGATAACACTAGATTATCAAAAATATTGTCTTAAGCACCTCGACACTAGTTGTTTTTGATTCGGGATCAATACTGATGTGCAAGTATCTCCACACAAGTTAAACACAGAAATGCACTAAGCCGACAGTAAATCTGTTAGAGTTGACTCCAACATCACAGACAATCTGTCAGTTAAGGGTTGGATGCAAAATAGCTGCATTAGCTGCTGTTAGGCTATCCGAGAAATCCATCCTTGTGTCGCGGTTGTTTCTAGCACAGCATCCTATGTATACAGGATAATTTAAGGTTCTACTAGTGCTAAATAATTCCCCTGCCTCCCTGTCTTCGTTTTCTTAGTTTAACCAAAAACAGTGGCAACAATAGTGTAAACTTAGAACTGTTATAGGAGCTCTAGGTTTCACAATCTTATGGGGCCACAAGCAGTTCCTATTTGACACAGCAACTTATTTAAACATAATGCAAATATAATAACTGGATTAGCTGTCCTTAAAACAAATAGCCACATGGCAAACAGCATCTTAGCTTTCATATATAAATCAACAATACTTTCAAAACCTCTACAAAATAAAACAACAAAATATTATAAATTTATCTTTTTTGATGATGTTCAAGTATTTTGTTTGTAAAGTAATACACCATTTGATTCTATAAAAAGACTTATGGCTTGAATAACAAATATTTGACACTTGTTAACATTCATAATATTGAAGGGCAGTGGCAACTGTTTCTGTCACACTGTAATGACTTCACACAAAATAACTTTGTAGGCTAGTTTCTTTTTGACATGTACTCATAAATCCATTATAAACTCTAACTACAAAATAAATCATATATATATATTTGTAAACCAACTTTTAAAAGCTTATTTTGAATCCACAAAGTCCCTACACGATCTACAAAAATGACTGAATATTACTTTAATTTTCCTGAGTGAGAAACTGAGGCAGTGATTGATATCACTGCTTCTTAAAACTGTTTGACACACTTGAAAATTCATAGTTCACTCACTGCTTGAGAAACCAGAATGCAGCTGTTTATTCCAAGTCTGATCTTTCCTCACTGCCCAGGTTTGCCCTTCCTCAATAAATTAGAAAAGAAATTCAGTGAGAAAATATAGCCACCCTCCCACATAATCCAAGAACATAAACACATTTTTATATACACTGTCTGCCACTGAACTGATGAAATACCAGCTGCTATTTCAGATAGGAAAGCAAACCAGACCTACTGGAAGACAGGTTTGGTCACATTTGCTGAACATCCTGACCAGGTAGGAGACTCAAATCTCTAAAGAATTTGCTTTCCTATTTGTTTTTCAATATGCCTTCCATTTATTTTCAGTTCAAATTTCAAACCCAAATTTTAGTCACTGCAGGTGCATGTGGAAAAGGGACAACTGGCTACGCATTCTCACTTCTTACTGACTCAAGAGTCATCTTTACTCTTTTATAACATAGAATTACACTCAGTAAAGAACTTACTACCATTCTCACAGAAGCTTATGGTAGCACAATAACATTGCAAAGACTCTTACAACTGGTATTGACACAAAATTAATGCACAGGACAAAACTCTAAAACCATCGCTTGTTTATTTAAACCTAATTAGACAAATCTAGGCTTGTACATATATTCACTCTACAAAATACTGCACTAATGCCTCAGCAACAAAAATATGGTAACATTTTATACTTTTAACACACTACACAGATATTATATGGTCAGATGAAGTCTTGTTAAGAATCTGGAGATGTAGTCCTGGGATTAATATTCTTCAAACTACTTCCTGTGAGATTTCCACATGTTCAGTGAAGATACTGTATGTCTTGGTAATAAATATTTCCATCATTCATTTATTATTATGCTATCATACGCCTCAGAAAAAATACTCTTATTTGTGTTCTTGGTTACCATGAATGTTAAAGAGGAATACAGTTCCATACATCTCCATGTGAACATGAACTTTCCCTGTAGCTGTGCCCCATGCAGGACAAGCAGTTTGTTGTTAACCACTATGTGAGGTTTTGTTGTCTTTATGGATTTTAAATTTTGTTTAGAGCTTTTTCTTTCGAATGCTTGACTATCATAGGGAAAGATGAGCCACTGCACTGGAATGATGAAACATCTTCATCAGTGAAAACACAAAGTATGTAAGTTCTCTGCCTGACCTACAAGAAAAAATGAAATTGGCGCTGGGCTGTTGCATTTCCCCACTTCTGAACAACTGAGAGTTGCCATAGAGGTCGAGACACAACTTCAGGCCTCCAGCAAGGGATAACACACGAGTGCGCAGCCACGACTCCCCAGGGACACATGCCGGTCTCCCGAGTACCCCAGTTGGACCAGCTCGAAGGATCAGCACGCAGCTTGCAGAAGTGTTGCAACAATATGCCAATGGCTTCATTTCCTTCTGCTTCCGTAAGTTACATAACAATCTGCTCAATACATGTACCTGAGAACTCCATTTAAAAATGTACTCAGAGAGCTCAATTAAAGTGAATAAAAATTTAAGCTAGTATTAGCTGATTTCTAAATGCATGGCCACCTGGGTAACAGTTTTTTGGCATTATCTAATACTTGTACACAGTCACACTTTTTTTCTGGTGCAATCTTAGATAACAGTAGCCATGTACAGTAGCAGAAATGCTCTCCTCCATGTCCTCCCATGCACAGATCATGAATGTTGAAAAATCCATGAGAGATAACAATAGACTAAGGCAGAAAATGACTGACATGAGCTCTCCCTGTCCACAGAATTTGCAGGGTATTTTCAGATATGTTTAAGGCAGCACAAGTCTCAATGCTACCTTGATCTTGATTGCACTGCTAGTATAACTTGCTTACCAGACATACACACAATCTACAACAGATTAATTAATTTATGGTTAATTAATGGTTAAATTAATTTCTTATTTACTACGGCATAGTACTGATAACAGAAATCTTCACAAGACTTGCTATAAACTTTTCTATAAAAATACTGTTTTTGATATATTTGTCACCTAATAATTCAAGCAGACCGTCCTTATTTTATTTTTATGTTAATACGAACTACAGCATCATGAAGACTGACTGAAACTGAGAAGATAATTGTAAAATATTCTCCATATATAATGTCTCTTTTTGTTTTTGCATGATTTCGTTCTGACTTTGATTGATGCTTCCCATAAGACCATTAATAATGATTACAGAGTCTTTTTCAAATACTTATGTTTTCTTATGCAATTATTTTAGCAATTAAGTATTGCTAAAACAGCAAACTCTGCAAAGCTTTGGAAAATCCTATATACAGAAAAAAACAGAGTATTAATGTTTCAAGAGATCAAATGAAGTCTGCAAGCAAGTACAGAAGCTTGACAAGTCAAGAAAGGAAGGAGAGAACTACTAGTTTAATTCGATTCATGGGTAACTGGTAACAAAAGCCAAAAAAAACAAGCACAAGATAAAACATAGTCCTAGTTTAAAGAATTAAATGTCAATATTCCTTCTTTTAATTAGATTATCTTTTTTTGGTCTCCTACAAATACTTTCTATGCTTGAAATTGTAAGAGAAATACATGTCTTTTAGATAGATAGATTGAAAGTTACTGGCAAAGAGGACCTTGGATCTAGTGTGTAGAACCCTGCAGTCAGAAACTTAATATCAAAATTGGGTATAGAACAAAATACAAGTTTAACAAAAGATCTGTGGGGTGTAAGTAATAAAATCAGCGGGGAATCACCAGTGCTCCAAACAGCAGTCCAAGCAGCCAGTTTGTGATCATCCAAAACACAAGCAAAGCGATAGAAAGCAGCAGGGAGACAGGAAGCAGCAGCAGGACACAGTGCAGGCTGCCAGGGGCTCCACTGAAAAGTTAATTGAAGCAACAAGCTGAGCGACGTGTAAGGCAGATTGCATCAATGCGGAAGAGAAAACAAGCAGTCACTGAAACAGCTGAGGAAAAATGTGATGTCACTGAGGAAAACACAAAACCATAAGTTGGCCAGACACAGCAGCCTAGTGCACAGTGAAAAGGGTTGATGCCTTGAAACCAGAAGCAAGAGGGCTGAGGACCCTCTGGGCCACATTTCACTGGAGACTCAGCCACTGTGAATGGGATGACTGGCTTTAGCAGTCCTGTCCGGCTAATGGGGTGCATCCAAGCATCATGTAAATATCCTCTTTAACACACATTATTACAGCTTTTGCTTTCTGCTTTTGTGTTTCATTTGCTTGGTAGGTGGTAAAATATTTTTAAAAGTTTTATAAATAAGGATTAACTAATACCCTATTGTAAGCCCTGTACCCTATTGTACTATAGGGTACTATAATACCCTATAGTAAAAGCAACAATAGTACAGAATAGGAAGAGCTCTGTTCTTCTGAAAGAGGAAAAAAGGACACGGCTCTGTTTCTATAAGGAGATCAGCAGGCAGACTATAGCATAAGAAAAATTCTTAAATATGTATTAATGATAGTGAATCCTTTCTGATACTTTTCTGGGAGGTAATTTGAACTGGGTCAAAACAGAATCATGGTAGTGTTTCACTATGATATTATTATACTTCAAGGCAGGGCAATTATAGTGCCATAGCTCTTTACCTGAATGTGGAAAAAATAATGAAGTCAAATCTTTAAAGGAAATGCTCATTTAAAGTTACGTACAAAAGATAGGAATGAAAACACAGAACACTCAGTGTGAAGGGAGCCAGAGTTCTTGCGAGGCTCCAGAACTGAAGATGGGAGAACGACACATCTGGAAACTCAAATGGAGGGAAAACACAATAAGGCAAAGATGCTCATGTGTCCCCATCTAGGAAAGCACATCAACAGCTCTCTTCACCATGACGTTGCTTACACACTTCATGATCTTGGTTTGCATTAAAGAGTTGTGTCTTGTGAGATCAGGTTATGCCCAGCCACAAAGCCCATACATACTTACAAGAAAGCAGAATCCTGAAATGATTTTTATGTGGCTCTGTTAAGTTTTCATAGTCAGTGATTTTAACACCGATCTTACGTATGTGCTGTGTGTACTTATATATAAATGTGCATGTATGTATACACATACATTATATATAATTACTTTTGTTAGCATAAATATAACTCAGAGAGATAAACAGATGTATTTGGAAATATGAAATAAAAACGAAACTACCTGAAAATCTTGTAGGAAAAGAAAGAACAAGAAAAGACATGGCAAAGAAAGGCCTAAAGTGCAAAGGGAAATAGAAGTCCCAGTTCAAGAAAGAAGGAATGCATGCTGGAGTGCATGTAGGTGATAATGGTAATTTTCATTGTCCTAATAACAGAATCAAGGAGTCCTTATTACCAAAAAGTCAAGAGGGTAAATAGTTCAGAATAGTTCAGGCCTTTGGACTCCAGCCTAATGCCTGCTGTGAGTCCAGAGCGTGCAGAAGTGCGACAGGAGCCTCTGCGCGAGAGCCTGCAGCGAAGTTCAGGACTCAGAAAGCAGTTTGCTGCTGCTGCTTTAGAAAGTTCACAACACGCGATGGTTTATGTCTTGAATTCAGTAAAGTCATCTGACATTGATATGACATAATTTAATAAAGAAAAATGGTAAATTAGATAACATATCTAACTCCACGTCAAATTACTGTCATATATCATATTCAGGAAAAGTTCTCATACTCATTTCTGAGTCTCTTCAACATAATACTATATAAAGGCTTAATACTACATAAAGACTTAATTCTCCAAAGCATTTTGCACAACAAAAACTATGTGACATTTAAGAACAAAATAACATTTTTTTGCATTGTGTAGGGAAATTTGAGATCTCTGATCAAAAACTTATCAACTGTTTTTTTGTTTTGTTTTTCCAAAGACACATGGGTGGTCACTGTGACAAGCACTGATGCATCAGTAAATTATGGTCATAATCAGATTTGGTAACACCGTATACCCAGTCTGACGTGTACTGTCATTACATAGATTGGAAGATAATGAGGAATCTAGCTCTAAATTTATAATTAAGAAATATTTTTAAGGAACCTTACTTAGATACCTTAGTACCTGCGGTAAATCCTTTAGGCAATTGGAGAGTGATGCAGAATATAAAATACAAGGAATGTGCTTCAAGGTAATGAATCCGGCAAAAGGACAAAATGTGTTATTTTGAGTGATTGCTGCTTGATGAGACTATAATAAAACCTCCAGCTCCATCCTATTAAACTAAGCAGGAAGGTCAAATATGCAACAGAAACTTGACTGACAGTGCAGTTAGCAAAAGTACCAGCAGTACCAGCTCTGCCTTTAATTTTGTGAGGCGTGGATTATATGTAAGCTCTGTAAAAAGAAGCAGCAATTAAGAAAGATAAAAATGTTTCTGACCTATACCCAACAGGTTGGAACAAACAGATACGATATGCTGCATAATGTGATTAACATTAAATTAACATGAAGCTTTTTATAAAGAAAATACATGCAAAAGTCTTACAGTTGCTGAATTAAATATATGGGGTTTTTTGCATTTTTTTTTATTTAAAGGTTATATTCTTAAAGAGTATAATACAAGTCTGATCAACATTATGCCATGAGGAAACAGAGGTGCCCAACTCCACAGTTATACCTGTCCCTGCACTCGAGGTCAGAATGGCTGGTAAAGGGAGGGATTTCGTGCTCCCTCCCTGTGCTCTGGGAACCGTACAGGGCCCTGCAAGGCCCCTCAGGGTTTTCTAATTTCGGCTCTGCTTCCCAGTCCCCTCCAGGAGGAGAAACCAGAGCAGAGTGCAGCGCACGCCCATCATGCCCTAAGGGGGCTCTGTGTCTTCCATCATGCCCCTATTCTGCTAAAACAGTTTAAGAGGGATTTAGTGTAATTGAGATACAACTCCAAGATGGGCCTGTATTTGGAGATAAGCAAAATAGGCCACTTAGGGTATTGCTAAAAAAAAAAAAAAAAATCCTTGGATTTAAGTTCACACTTTCAGCTTTTAGGGAAAACTGGATAGATGAGTCTGGATTTGACTGCAAGAGATGAGAACTTCAGAATATATTTTAGTCTTGAAATAATGAGTAAGCATAGATATATTCTATTTTTTATATATAGTATTTTTTGCAGTATTTTAGTAGATTGAAATTTTATTTTCTCAAAGTTGCAAGAGAATCAGAAAAAAAAAAAAAAAGGATTAAGAAGCAAAAAACAAGCAGCATAAGAAATTCAGCCAAGAATGGAAATTCCAAAGTGAAAGGAAGGAAATGAGGCCCTAAAAATAATTTTTCCAACACAGATATATACACAAAAAGACATCTATACACACATATGTAATGAGAAGGAAATCAGTCACTGTGGCCAAGAGAGAGACGTCAGCTCCTGCCCTTTCAAACTATCACTTCAAATCTGTGTTTCTATAGTGTTACAGTTTTCCTCCTCTGAGAAAATTTTGGGAACAAACAAAATCTTTTTTTTTTTTATCATGACATCATCTTGAAAGTTGTACGTGTTGTAACTATCTTGAAATCTACCTCCCATTTTTGCTGAAAATGCAAATCACTATTGTGACAATGCAATCAAACAGATTGCATTTTTCTCTGAGAACAGCCTACAAAAAATGCACTACTTGAGTAAGTAAAATTACTACAAATGTTAAGTGAAAGAAGTAGCAATGCTAGTTACAGTTTGAGTCACTGAATATACACAAATAACTCCATTATATTTTCTGTAAAGGGGAGGAAAAGCAAAGTACAAGTAAGGGAATAATAATAAAAAATGAAAACCAAATCATAACAGTGAAATTCACTCATTTTGTTCCTGAGAACTGTTGAGGTTACTAATTCTAGTTCTTCTCACAACTCAAGGGAAAATTTTAACCATTTTTCTTCCTATGTTTCTTTTCTTTGTATTTTGGTATGGTACATTTACTTGTCAAGATGGAAGCAATGAACCCTGTTCAGCTGTTACTTACCTTGTGTGCTCTATGGAGACTTTGCATTTCTAAGCAAGACCGACCTGTCAGAATCAGTCAGAGGGGATTCCATGATATTTCCATTAGTGAGCATGGGTTCTGTTGGCCATTTGGGTGGCACAATGAGATGAAGATTTCATGGAAAGAGGAGATCCAGAAATACTCTACTCATTTTCCAGAAATGGAAGCAACTTTAAAAAAAAAAAAAAGAATTAAACAACAACCTTAGGTAAATATCTATTTAAGAGCTGTATTACAGTTGTACACAGAAAAGAGTAAATGGAAGTTGCAAGGCCAACAGATCAAAAGGCTGGACATTGGAAAGCAGGGCAGAATCGCCAGAGCCAAACGCAGATCTCATTCCCTCTAGGCTGACACACCAGTTGGTCTCCTTTGTACCATATTCACGTTCTGTCCAGCAGTGGACTCTAGAATGAAGCCCATGGTCTGCTCAAAAGCCCAGCCCGTTGCCCAAGAAAACTGAGTGTCACAATGCTAAAATAAAATTAGCAATGGGAAAACGAGAAAATTATCCTGAAATAAAAAACGGAAGTTGCTAAGAGCATTAGCAGAAGGGCGGAATAATAAAAGGGAACCCCTAATCTCCTCATGGACTTCTGGAAATAGATGTGCTGTCTGCATGAGAGAAAATTCAAGTCCTATCAGACCTTATGTTGCAGTATATACTCAAAGGCTAAAACAATTAATCTTAAGAAATCTGAGACTTTATCTATTTGTTTAAATGGAAATGTATGTAAAATCCACATTGTTATGTTGAAGTTTCAGTTTTGTAGCAAACTGAATGGGGCCACAGAAACTTGCTTTTAATGGCAGATTCTCAGAAATTGCAAGTAGCTAAAATAGCATTAGCTTTAAATGGCATATATGTATCACCAGATTTTGTAATGCACGAATGCTTTAGAAGTCTTGAGATAATTATCAGAAAGAAGCTTTTCTAAAAATTATCATCATTCTACAATGAGTCTTCTCTGTCTTTTAAACAGCAGGATTTCTCTAATACTGTACATGCCTTTATAATTACTTTACTTCAATGTAATACTTTAATGAAGACCAGTTTAATTAAATTAAATTTCTCCCTAGTGGTAACTCAATCAAAATGCATTCTACCCTCATTATGTTATCCGTAGGAGTCCAACATTATAAGTGCTATAAGGAAAGCTGGTTTTAATGAGAACGGTCATAATATATTATACTTCAGAGTCAAGTTACGGAAACTTTAAATGTCATATAACAAAGAACTATATGTTAAGATGAGAGGGTAGACATTTCAATACTAATTGATTCTGTCTATTATTGTCATTTAAATTATGATTTATGTATTACTTATGACAATTATCTATTTAGAATGAACTACCTAAATAAATTGAATGAACGAACTAACTAAATCTATTTCGTGAACAAACGTTACGTTAAATATTCACATTTTTTCTCTTTCTTAATGATTAGGAAGACAATCGCTGAAGTTTATTCTGAAATGATGCTCGTCTTCCCTTACTGCAGGGCTGTTTAGAATGCTAAAGCGGTGGCATATGGACAGGGGTTCTCATTTTGGAAAGACGACAAAACCAGCGTTGAAAGACACTGAATGGAGAGTGTCCAAAAGAGCAACCGCGGGAGACAGCACCTCTCTGTAGCACTGCACTGTCACTGCTGGCTGCCCACAGCATTCCCGCAGCCATCGCCCAGGAACTCTGCCCTCAGCAGCTGCCTGCCTGGGAGTGGGCGCTCGCCTTCACTGTCGCCATTCCGCTTCTTCCAGCATCTATGCCCCTTGCTGAGACAGTACGAGTTGTTCTACAAATTGTGAAGCAAATCCTCCAAGTAAAATATACACAAGATGTATGACAAGCAGACTATAATATTTGCTTATTTTGAACCCAAGAATAAACTTTTTTGTACCAGTGAGAAAAAACAGAATTACCATTGCTATTATGCAGCCACAGGCTGTCTGTTAATTGTGCCTTATAAGACTTTGTGTGGCCCAGTCCTAGCCCATCAGGCTTGACTCTTTGCAGCGGAAACCAGAGCTCAGCACCAGCTGTGTCTTATTCTGACGTCTTTCCATGGCTGTCTTTCCAGTACATTTGGAGAGCAAAAGCCAGTTTGAAAACAACTGACCTTAACAAACAATCCTTGCTTTTTTGTAAAGATTGACTGAAAAAGGCCATGAAGGTAGGATTGTTTTGGTGTCCCCTGTTATTCAGAAAGCTGCAGCTCATATAAAGCACAGGTAATGAAAGACTTAAGTACCAAGTACTCCCTTCCATATTGAACTTGTAAAACACTGATTATATGCAAAATAATTTGCAGTAGACAGTCAAGAAAGGGACAGCGCTTGACACAGTTATCGTCTGAATCAGCTCAGTATATTCTAACTGTGGCACACTTAAGCGCCACTAAAGTCACTGCAGGTAAACTTGCGCACAAATGATTTCCTACTTGAAGGGAACAATCAAGGGAGCAGAAAGTTCATTAAAATATTAATCTTCAAGAAACAGCTCAAAATTTACCTTTACTATAAACTTTTTGCTATAAGCAAAATAGACTATGTCTGGAATCACTATGGCAGCAGTAAATAAATGAAAGCTTCAACATTGCAGAGTTGTAAAAATTAAATATATATAATGCTCTATGATATTTAAAAGGTATTCAAAAAAGAATAATTTGGTCTATATTTTGTGTAATTTACTTTTGCATTTTCAGGTTGATAGTTAGTAAAATGATTTTTCAGAATTCGGGTTGAATTAGCTACAATTGTTTATTTTTGACAGTTTAGAATAACTAGTCCCGCTTTAAGCACTAGTGCTCTATTCATCTATTACTGTAGCATTCAGAGACTGTATTTAGTCTACAAAATATCTGGAAATAAAAGAGGTAAGTATTAATTCACAGTTAAGGCCTTGCTAAAGGTGGAACTGAGAACTTCCCATGATTGGGCTGTTGGCTACAACACAGCTTTGTTTCAAGTAAAAATAGTACAGCAAATCTATTCTGGACGTCTAAGACAACTCTAAATGGAAAAATATATAAAACTATAGCAGAACATCTTTCATTTATTTTCTTCTCTGAGTATTCTTCACCAGAATTATACTACCAGGAATATTCTTTTTTTTTTTTTTTTTTTTTTTTTACCTGTAGATTCCATAAAATAGTTTTGTAACCTGTATGGGGCCTGGATGTGGTGGTCTTCGGGAATCCCAATTAGCATAATTTCCTAGCAAATTTAGTAAAGTATCATTGTTGCATGTGCTCATTTTCCCTCTCGAAAAGAGAGGGATTACCTCCTCAGTGGAGCATTTTCTTTTGTTTCACAAATACCTTAATGGTTGATTGAAAAACTGTATGTCTGTAGGTTTTTTCTAGTATTTATTATAAAATTTTCTAGTATTTATTATAAAAAATAAAAAGGGCTATTAGCACTACCTGAATCCTTAGCAGGTTGTGAACACAATACATACTAGAGGTCTCTGTCACTGAAAATACTTCTTTTATATTCATCTTCTGTAAAACAGACGTACATTTTGTATTGACCTCTCTTCTAATAAGATAAGACTTCATTTAATAAGAGTCAAAGAGCCAAAGAGCTCAAGAACACTATTATTGTTCTTGTTGTTGATTAGTTGGTCAACTCCAGGGTAAGTTCTTCCAGGTGAGAAGGGGTAGTAACTCTCTATGTGATTTTCTATTCATGTATCTTACAGGTGGGCTGCAATTCATGAATTTTCATCGTACTACATATTTCAACATTTTCACTTTGTTAAACAAAGTTTGCTTCACCATCAGCCATATACCATTTTAGGGCTGAATGCTGACTGAGTGGCACCGTGTAGCCAGTCCTCTCATGCAATGTAGTATGATGACCATCTCAGCTGCCTGGTGCCAAAGGTTTGTAGGGGTGTATTTGCCTTCTCCCCGCAGACAAAAAATAAACAAAAAAAATGTGAGAATGAGTTTCTATGTCTTGAAGAAGTTCAGCGCTTGCCAGCAGCTGGAAATAGAATGATAATGGGATGGGACGGGAGGCCATCAGGACTAAGATTGAAAAGTAGGATGCAAGATTCCAAGAGCATTCACTAAGGATATAAGAAAGGATATAAGGATTTTTTTTTTTTTTTTTCGGTTAAAAAGTCTGTGTTTGAAGGTATCATTTGCTAAGCATAGACTTGCTTATAGCTATTAGGCATTTTAAAATAACAGAGTAAAACAATTAGGACAGAACTATTTTGTTACAAAAGAAATGGATAAGGGAGCAAAGAAACAACAAATTAAAGGCCTAGAGTCAACTAAGAACTGAGCTGAAAGACACTCCTGAAGATGCTGCACAAAGAATACTGCATTATATGATGTTTCACCAAAAGCAAACCTTGCAAATGGTAAGAGGAACACAGGCAACAAAAGAAATGATAAAACTAATACCTGGCAAAATATGCAAAACTGCAGTAATAGTCTAATTATAAAATTATTCTGACCATGACTGCCAGCTAAGTTTCTAGTCTGGAATACAAGCAGGAACAAATGTTTTATTACCAAGAATGTTAAAATATTATCATAACAGTAGTACTGTAATGCCTACCCAGATACTGTTTTTATATTCAGAAGTCACAGGCTCTGTCTGGCACCTGCTCTGCTGCACGTACAACTCATTCTAAGAAATTGTATTCTGTCAAGAACCCTAATTGAAATGTAAGACATAAAAGATAGTTACATTTGGCCTAAATATGAGAAAAAATAGGTACTGTTGTGAAGCAGGTGGCAACAGAGCCCTAGATTTATTTCTCTGATAGGCAGACTTCATGAGTGAGTAGGAAGAATATGAATGAAGGGGCTCAGCTTAAGGAAAGGCAAGGAGAATTTCTTCCTAGCTTTTTATATCTGGGATACTGTATCATATTTTCTTACAAAAGTGCATACTTGTAATTTACAAAAACCACAAATTTCTTATACTCTTTCTGGCCTCCCACCACACAGCCCCATGCTGTTTCTGTAACTTGTCAAATCTCTTGATTCTAGGAAAGTGTTGTGCAGCAAACCTTCTGGCAGTAACCTCCTTCCCTCAGGTCTCTCAAGAAAATGATGCCTACTACGGCAGCAGTGATCTGTACCTTATTTTGCATTCTTGAATGACAGAGAATAAAAATTACCAGATTCCGAACTGTTAATATGTGTGGTTCAGAGATGGTAGAAGCCTGCACAAATTTTGTCTGCACAAATTGAGGTGTCATTAATGACCATGTTGCACTCAAATGACTTACACTTACATGGTACAGTCAACAGGATGTGAGACTTCTCAACTGCCTTGGTAGAGAAAAGGGAAAAGCTCTTGGAGGTGCTCTCAGAGTTCCCACTAAGGCTGGCAGAAGTGTGTGCTAAATAAAGGAACCTCGGAAAAGAAATGTAGAATGCAGAAAGTGCAGTTCAGAAAAACATGGTCGATGAAGTCATTAAACTATCTGTCATGTCAAATTCACCTTTGTGTTATTGGCATGTAGTGTCTGGAAAGGAACAAAAAACCTCCCTGTTTCTGTGAAAAAAGCTACAGTGATGCACTTTTGGGGGACATTATTTGACATTTACTTATAATTACTTTTATGGGTTTAACTATAATATGTTCCACAGTAAAAAAACTTTGATGTCTGCTCTTCAAAACTGACATATTTTGTCAATCCAATTCTGTTTAAAATATGCCTTCTTTCTATTCAACAGAGAGTACTAAAGATTAAGGCAGGAATCATATTCTGTGGTAACTGCTCCACCACAGGCTTCATGTTTGAAAGCTCAAAGAGACCACACATTTACGCAGAGAAGTATTCATAATGTTTTCATTTAACTTAGCTGCTGCATGTCTACCTTCCCTGCCAGAAGAGAAAAATTAGAAGTGGTCTTACTCTTATTACCAAACCTGGTATACATTGACCTTATATAGGCCACATTGTAAGTGAGTTTGAAGTATTTCGGAAGTTGCAGAGGACATCTAAGAGAAATTGCCATCTCCTGGCTTATAAAGGACACATATCATATTTTTGATATGGTTCATAGCACAAAAAGCATTGTGTTATATATCTGCTTTCCATACTGCTGAAGTGACAAAATTAGGCCTCGTGTTCACAGTGACAGAGATCAAATAAGCCTTACGCAGCTGAGGAGACTTTTTTTTTTTTTTTTTTTAGCTGCAGGGGTAGATTTATCTTCTGTTGTTTGAATCGGTGTAGGGAATCGGTCAGGGACTGAAGTCCTGCTTTTCAGTTATCCTCTCATAGGCAGGCACTGTCATTGCCCTGATGATCATTTCAAGGTATACTTGATGCTAGGTTTCAATCTTGCAGAGTTTTTGAAATTAAATATATATAATGCTCTATGATACCACAAAGGAATGTAAAGTAGTGATTTGGTCTACATTTCTGTGTAACTTGTTTTGGCATATGCGGATTTGATACTTAGAAAAATTATTTTTCAGAATTTATGATGATTTAGTTACAATTGTTTGATAGCTTTGAAAAGGAGCCTTGCTTTAAGCATTAGTGCTCAATTTATCTATTTCTTTAACATTCAGAGAATGTATTTAGTCTGTTGTAACAGTCAATAAGTAGAAACACTAAATTCTAGTAATACTGCTCAAAAAATATATATATATATAAAATACCTTTTATGACATTAAATTGTTAAATTGTAATGAAGCCAGGAAATGTGTAATAATGTTTATACTGTCCAAGATGAAAAAACTGACAGTTAGCTATTTAATTTCTCTCTTTAAGGAGAGAAAACACTAGTAAGCAAAATAAAAACATTACTACATCCATACACCTGAGCAGTTTTACAGACAGTCAGGAACAATATTTCATTTGCACTTTTACAGTCCCTCAAGTCTAATCTACACAGCAAACAATCAATTTTACAAACATAAACAAGTTCAAAGAAAATTTGGCACAGCATTAAAGATTAAATATGCTTAGAGAGATTCTGATGACCTTTAGGTCTAATTAAAGTGATCAGTTTCGCTCTGTTTTAGGAGTCATCTTTCCAGAGACAGTCTAACCTCTAGTTGCTGTAGTAACAACATTGCCTAAGAATTATCCTTCAAGTGACAGATTGGGCTGAGGGCAAAAGTCAGATACCTTGCAAGTCTGCAACCTCTTATTTATAGTCTTCTTTCACAGCATTCTCTATAGTTTTGTAATCTCAAAGTTTTCTTTTATAATTATTAGAACAAAAATGCCTGCACTTTAAGCCAGTGTAATATTTATCATGGATTTGGATTATTCTGACAGACCAAGAGATTTCTGGAGAGAAAACCCAAGAGCCAAACTTAGGGATGTCAGATATGTTTCCTACTAAGCTGCCAAGTTGGTTTGGGGACTGGCATCATCAAGCATTAGAAAAAGGGAAAGCATAATGCTTGATAAGTACCCTTTCCATTGCCTTGGAAAAGGTAGGGTGTAGATACATCTCCCATGGTCCTGGAATTAAGGAAGGTTCTGTGTAGACCCAACATACATATGTACCACGCTCTGCCTTGCTTCAAGCGAATGTTTACCTTTCTTGCTAATAAAAGGCATAGACTTCTCTGCACTGTTTCTGTCAACAGTGGAAGGGGATGGAGGTAACTGAAGAACATTAGCAGAGAATCTCAGTAAGAAAATGTGTTAAATAGTTTAGCAATCTAAAAAATTTCAGTAACTGCACCAACCGTATGAGAGGGCAAACCACAGCACGGATTTTCTGTAGAGACAAGCAGTGTATCATGCAAAAGGCAAAAGAAAGTAACTTCAGGCGGGGAAAAAATATGTTTAAAACTATGCAGACTTAAACAGAAAATAGGTTGCTTAGAACTGACATTTCATGATAATCACAAAACTGGAGCTTACAGAAAAAAAAAAAGTATGAGGAAAATATTAGATAAGAAAGTAGATTCTGAAATCTAGTCCTCTAATCTAGTCTTATGACCTGCTGTGAAAATCATTCAAATACTAAGTGCATGGCATCAGAACAACAGAAGAATCTAGAAAAATTTAATGCCTAATGTCCTTAAAACATCTAATATTATAGTTACATTAGGAATTATTTAGTTCTCAAAATCTAAAAATAGGAAGTCTATGCCTACTCCAGTATCACAATCTTTTAAAAAAGAATACAGAGAAATCAGCATATTAATTCTAATTCCAGTCTCCTGATGAGGGAAGCTCACAAATATATCTCAATACAGATGGAGAATCAGAATGCTGATGAATAATACATATATTTTCCAGGTTCAGGTAAATCATTTATCCCTCTAATTACAAGTGAGAGAAATGATTTAATGATTTTCTAACATCTGATTCTTGACATTCTTTTTTCTCACTCCCCCCCAAATTAAGAGAAATATATTGAACTTATTCTGCATTAAAAATTGCTTATGAAATTACCTTATTTTGCAATGTAGCTAATATTGAAGGATTTTTTTTTCTACACATAACTGAATATTCTGTTACGTAAATGGTTTTCATTCACTTGACGGAATCATTTTACTGAAATTTACTATTACTTTTTATGGCAATGATGCAATGGAATACAATTATGAACAAAAAGTTAAATAAAAAATCATTTTGAATTTTTTTTATTGTAGGCTATGAATGAAAACAATTTTCATGAATCACGAGAGAAAGCAACTCAGACTTTCATTAGGAGTAGGAAAGATATCAAAATGAACCTGGATATTAATCACTAGTTACATTTAAAACAAACAATCCCTGAGAAAACAAAAAAACAACCAAAAAGCCTTTTCTTTAATAGCGTTATTATTCCATGTATCTATCCAAATATGGTGTGCCTACTGCAGCACAACTAGGAGAAGGTTGGAAATGCTTCTCATAAGTGACTATTTGAATTCTGGTTAGTAAATACTGATGAATTATTCTACCTACATTGCATACTTTTAAAACAGACATTTTTATAACAACAAAATCACAGCTTCTTGGAAAATATGACTTAGCAGCACTATGGAAACCAGTTCTTCCCCTTTGGCACAAGAAAGGTAAACAGAAAAAAGAAAACATGGAAATCACCACTTCATAAAAACTACAGATTTGTATTCACTATTCAGTGCTCCATCAGGAGTTGATTTGTCCCAAGTACACAACAAAAGAAACTCCAAATCATTTATATAACAGTCATCTTGCAATAGGTAAAGCTATTTCTCCTCTTGGAAAAAAAATTTTGCCTTCCTTTGTGAAATACTTGTCCTGGAATCTTCTGATGGACTCCAAAAGACACAACATATCTTAAGGAAGTGCAGAGCTCAGCATTCTTTTTCATATCTTTTTATACTTTTCAATTTGATCTATACTTATGAAACAGCATTTTGCCCCAAAATGTAGGTAACTAATTTTTTAAGCAACTGCTAGATTATATGCAGATTTTGCATTTTTTCAATACTTACAGTATCTACATATGCCTTAAACTCCACTATGTATACAGTAAGGCACTGTCACTTCTTATTACCTAATCACTTCACTATGTATGTGGAATTTGATTTAGTAGAAATAAGCGGAATTAATTTGGGACTGCAGTTTTGAATAGGAGCCATTTCAAGGGGCTCCACATATCATACATTTACAAAGTAAGAACTGATGTGTTAATCAAAACAATGGTCAGTTGCTGGTTAAATGGAAAACCCTTTTTTTACCTTAACACGTTGAGAAAAGACACAGCCCTATTAATTTTAGAAAAAAGAGTCTAACCCAATAAATAACTGCAGAATGTACTCTAGTTCCTGAAGAAGTTTTTGAGGATCCTGTTCCAGACTTATGGATATGATACCTGCTAAAATTGTAGTGCAGTATGATATGCAGATATACACCATGGGCATTTACTGTAATTTAGTGGTCTTTTTTTTTAATAATTCACCCACTAAAAAAATGTAAAGTTAATACAAGCCTAAAATTAACTGGTTACAGTGATAGAAATTGATAATTTCAAACTGTAGGAAGGTAATACTAAACTATATAAACTAAAAAAGAACAATACTGAACTATGCAAACTGCATACACTACCTCAGCTTGTTAAACTACTACCCCTTAATAACATTTACAGAATTTAAATTTTCAAAATTTAGGACATAAAAATCCTATTTTCCTCTACAGAAAAAGCTAAGTGATAAAAGCAGACATGTAATAACAGTATCAAGGCTATCAATTATATAAATCTATATATAAATAAAGCTAAACTGTTATTTATGAACTGCATTTAAAACAGGCACTTAAGACTAGATAAACAGAACTGCTGTAGCTACTCAACAGATTGTAACCACAGAGCACCAACTATGGGAAAGTGTGTTCATTAATCTGAAGATGGAGAGATTTCCAGACTTGACTCTGTTCCCGGTATCAGCAGGGATGCTGTTTTAAGGGGATACATACTTTGCTCACATTCTTTGCTTAGTTTGCTTAGATCGAGTGATATCAGAAATGTCTTACTCAAAATATATAAGCATCAGTCAAATCTATTTTGCATAAAATAGCTAAGACCACAGTTAAAATTTACCACTAAAATGTTTCATGAAACTCAACACATTGAACAGCTTTCTTAGGACCTCTGTGCTATGGGGAAAATCTGTTCTTGAAGGGGAAAGGTTTGGTCTGTGAAAAACTACCTTCAGTAATAATTAAAAATATGAAATATGAAGACTCCAGGCTTAAGTTAGTCTTCTCACTGTGTAAACAACAGGCTTGATAATCTTGGCCACTAGCTTATCATGGGAATCAGCAGTATTTACCTGCACATATCTAGCAAGGTAATATTGTTCATATATTTGACTGACACATCTCTCATGATTACTTTTTGGGCTTCAGTCTCACCTTACAAAACAGAGAACACATGGGGAATAAAACATCCTTTTAACTTTTCAAACTTTCAACTGATAAATAAAAACAGGATGTATCCTTGTAGCCCAAATTAATGTTTAGTGTAAATCCAATGTAGTGCAATACAGTAAAAGAACTAAAATAGAGAATACTTTGTACACAAAACAACCATAAACTTGTTGATATTAAAATTATATGAAAAAAAAATCCCTTAGCTGGACAAACATACAGTATTTTCTACCTGTATGGAACATCATAGACAGGAAACAACATGATGCACAGATGATGTGTCCCAAGTCATCATCCTGACAAAGGAATTTAAAATCAAAGTATCACTTCAGTGCTTTTAATATAGTTCTTGTAAAACATGGATTAAATTAACATTTTACATAATGATACTCTGATTTTAGTTTTAGAAACATTACACTTTGAATCTGCAAAGACTTTGATGAATGCCCTATTAAGATAACAGCCCAGTCAGCTGCAATATTGTTTAAAATCTTTATCTTTTTTAGACAGCAATGAAAGAGCAATAATTTTGTTCCATTTGGAACAAAGCAGTATTGAATGCTGAAGGGCATTCAATGAAACCACAGTTCTATTATTTTATTATTTTTTTTGTATGTCTACTTGATTACAATGATTAGAGTGTATGTTTCATAAAATGATATTAAAAAAAAAAAGTCTTAACATGGTAACTTTCTACTGATGTTGACTTACCTAAAATGCTGTTTTTTCATTACTGAAAAATGTGGGCACTTATGTAGAATAATCAAATTAAATTTACTAGGTTATATTTTGACAATTACTGAGCCTGTGCTTCCATTGACTTAATGCAGTCAGGACTCAACTATGCACTTCTTTCATTGAGAAATTGACAGAAAAAAAACTGAATAAATTAAAAAAAAAAAAAACAACAACAACAACAATAAAAAAAAACACATTGAGGTGGGGCATAATGTTCTCTCCAAGGTTAAAAGGCAGCTACTATGCAAACCTTTGTTGGGGTGGCCTGTCCTTGGTGAACTACAAATGAAACAAGACTAATTGTAAGAATAAGGTTTTGCAGAACTGGGTTCTAGGTAGTATAAAGGACTTAAGACTTTACGGTCAATATTATTTAAGGAAGAGAAAAATTTTCAAAGAAAGATATTAAGTATGCTGTTGATAAGCAGCTTACATATCCCTACAAAATAATGCATCTTCTCCAAGGTAATGCATGTAATTAAACAAAACTGTTCTCTAACAGTCTCTTCCAACCTTAAGGATTCCTAGATTGTATGATCTCTGCAGCTTCTCTTTGTTTTTTGAAATATTTGCTTGATTGTCATCAAGAGGAGTTAAGTCATATGTGATTGAGGTAACTACACCATGAATATGATTTTTACCTTAACTTTAACAAAATAATCAGAACTCATACACTATGTGTTTGCTGGTAAACGAAGCAGTGCCAGCAGTGAACACTGCCAGGCACTGGAATCCTGAGCTGTTCAGCTCCACTCTGCTCAGCAATTCCCAGGAATGGTTCAGATAAAGAGCACTCAATGCACTGGTTCTCACTACTGTGAAACCACACTAATGACTGCTCTAGTGCTGTTGCTGAGCATGCACATATTCCATTTTTTCCTGTTGGAATGGATCTAGCAGCTGTGGACTTTGAGCAGATATTTCACTCTTTGACACTCTCTGTCGAGGTCAGGAATATCTTCCATTGATAAAAGAGGGAAGGAAAATCATGCTTTGACAGATTGAAGGGGTTTTTGTTTGTTTGTTCATGCATTTTCAAAGAAAGTAATGACACTGTTGACTAGTCTGGAGAATCCAATACTGATATTAGTTCAACAGTTTTTCTAGACTGAATGGTTAAATAACTTGTTTATTTACATTTTAATTCTTTGCTTTAATTTTTGCTTTATTTATAATTACCAGAGCAACTGAGCTCTTGTTTGTTCATTTCTTAAAACTTGCTTTAACCACAATTAGCTTCTAAATTAAGGTCTTCTTGGTAAACGGTGGTCAAAGGAAACCAAATCATTTGCACTGTATCCAACTACTAACAAAGATCTTTAAACGAGGATAAATAAAAATGTGTGTGCCGTGTTGCCCTATACCTTGATGTTTTCTTTCTCGTTTGTTTTCTCAGAAGACTTCTTACTACCATTTGATATATTAACTTGGTCATATTTTCTGCCCTTTCATACTAAAGCAGAATGCCAAGTAAAGAATATTACTTACCATCACCACAGGTTTTCAGGGAGTGTAATTAAAAGTTTGTCTCCCTGTTTTTATTTAGCTTTTCCTGGCATTTGACTAATTTGGCAGCATATGGTAGGTTTGTTTATCAGCTTGTGCATAGTAATTAAAGTAGTGTTTTAACAGAGACACACAATTATTTCACTAAGAAATATGCTCTATTCATACTTTGGTAGAGGATGTGCTTTTAAAAATGTACACATCCATTTCTGAATTTGATTCTGAAATCTGGAGGTATGTGGAGGGAACTATGTCACTTATGTAACTGACTTGATCATAATTCAGCCTTAGAAAAACATAATAAGAGATATTTAAGTTAGTGTGACAAAAGTGTGCCCTACAGAACAAATTCACAAATACAGTATGCTAATGAAGTAAATATATTTAAGAGACTGAAAGTTTCCTTTGGGGAAATGACTTCCATGTTTTAGACAGCCTACATTCACTGTTAAGTCATTCAGATTCTTCAACATTTGCCTTAGGAAACAGAATTAATAAGGGTATTGGGAGGTTCACGTTGGTAGTATGCTTACTGTTAACATTCTGGTACGTAGTAGCTATTTCTTCTGGAAAATAAAATCCATTTTTTGTGCATAAAAAATAAATTCACTCATTTGGGAACTGTATCAAGGATTAATGCAGGCCATTACATGTAGCAATATAATTAACAGTCCATCTTAAATTGCCATTCTCATCTCATATATCACTATCTACTTGTCACGGAATTTGAGCACTCTAATATTTACTAAAAATTAATGTGAATTATTTTCTTTTTAATCTTGAATATTTGCTGTCCATTTAATTGAGTGTCCTAAAGGAAAGATAGATTTCTATGCTATAAAACTATATAAAATTTACATTCTGAATAAAAAGTATTGCATTGTATTTTGAACTGCTATTCCTTTTCTTCTCCATGACTTAGTATACAGCTAAAAAACAGCGTTTATCAAGCAATTTGAGGAAAAGAGGAAAATGTTGACGATCTGATGCACATGTGGACCTTAGTGTGGCAGATCTCAGAAATCAAAACCAAAAATAAGATAATAAAATCATAAACATATCATGAAACATTTATGATGAAAGGCAATGCCAGTAAAAGCAGAATCTTGAACAAATTTGCTACCACCAAAATGAATTCTACTAAGACGCACAAGACAAAAATTACTTTCAAGAGAGGAAGAATGCGATTCTTCATTAACTGCACGAGCAACAGGAGAAAATGCTATATAGCTTAAAGAATAGTATAGATTTATGCAACAGTATCTCAAAACTATTCATAAATTATACGCAAAACCACAAATGACCATTTGCACTCACTGAGAAAACAATACACATGTACTGACAGCTCAATAATGATTTTACAGTTACCATTTCTCTTGCCAGTTAATACTAAAGAATATAACAAACATAATTTGATAACATTATATTTACTAATTCCTAGAACAATTATCTTAGTCATATTTTAGACTTTGATGACAATTCCTGTATTACAGGGATATGCATAACTACTTCATGAGAAACCGAATTTAATCAGCGTATATGAAAGCAGAACACAACTAACCTACTCCCTGTGTGCATTCGTAGGTGCTAGAAGAGGCAGCAGTTTCTACGATTCTGACCTCACCACCATGTTAAGCTCAGTGGGAAAATTTCAGGCCACACATATTCTCAGTTTTACTTTTCTTCAGATTTAGAGTATGCATTTTGTCTATTTTGGCATTACTATTTTTAAAATAAGATGTCTGCATATTTTTTTTACCTAGTTCTTAAGTCTAACCCTACAAACTTCTAAGCCCTTTGACAGACAAAACACACACATTTACTTAGTAAAATAAGCACAATAGAATCTTGATTAGCTTGGAAACAGTTTGCAACATGTGAAAAAAAAAAAAAAATTAGGCTTGTA
Source organism: Crypturellus tataupa (assembly GCA_034781795.1). Classification (NCBI taxonomy): domain Eukaryota; kingdom Metazoa; phylum Chordata; class Aves; order Tinamiformes; family Tinamidae; genus Crypturellus; species Crypturellus tataupa. The sequence goes on from JAWLRI010001017.1 coordinate 1,233,209, forward strand.
CTACAGTACAGAAAGAGTTTTATTAGAGCCCTCATCTTAGGCAAACTTTAAAGCTCTTCCCAGTTGGACATGGCCTCAAAAGCTCCCAACTGAGTCCTGGCGTGTACAACAGCCCAGCACTGGTGCAGCGCAGCAGCTCTCACAAGCAAGCTCTCCTAACAGCAGAAATTTCCAGCTTTTTCCTACAAAATTCCTCTATACCATATGGGAAGTTTAGCATACATGCACCTGGGGAGGGGGCAGGGGAACAAGACACATGAGACTGAATGCTAAATATTGAAGGAGATCAAAAACCTAAGCAGTCTTCTGAAATCAAATAATATATGACTAGTGTAAGTTCACTGCAACATATGTTAAAAAAGAAAGCAACTAATGTTAAAAAATACAAGTACTTAATGAAAGGAAAAGTAAAAATATAAATGAAAAACTAAAAGATTGTTAATGTAAAATAACTCTCAACGCTATATGCAAGTGAAAGGTCTTTGGTAACACACTGTAATATCTATGTTATCTAATTCACTGGACAAAACTGAGAACTTCAGCATAATTAGATCAAATAATGCATCTTTTAACATATGAGGAAATAAATTACTAACTATTCATCTAAGTTCCAGATGAGGACTACCACGTGCTATGAACTCTTAAATACCTTGCAAATAAAGCCTCATTACACTCACAGTTGGAAGGAAGTAACCAATTCTGAGGTTATCAATGGATGCAGAAGAGTAAAGAAAACGTACTTTACTGATCACTGTGCCTCCTCTTCTGTAGCTTTGCTTTCATTGCTCTAAAATCTGAGTTGGCTGCCAGTTAAAAGATTTTTCTAGGTCTCTTGTAAGCTGTTTTGACAGAGATAAATCAGGTCACAACTCCCTCTCCTCTAACATTTTTTTTTTTAATTTTTCACAGATTTTTAACATTTTCCTTCTTCTCCCATATCAATGAGATATATAGCTCACTTTTCAATCACAAAACATATTTTCAAAGAGCAATGCTCCTATAGATAATAGGTAACATCTACCATAATATATATTTGCTTTGTATCATGTCACAAATCATTACATATGGTGCTTTAGAAAAACGTATTTCACTGATCTAAGTTTCTATTTTCTAAGCAGCTGTTAAGCCTTTTCACAACAGTATCATAGGTTACAAGATTGTATTTTTAAAGCATTTCTTTAATGGCACACCATCTAAAAACTACAAACATGAATTTGCAAAGCTAGCTCCTAATCTGCACATGTATAAACTGAGGACAATCAAATGCTTGAAGGGCAGGAAGTGTTACATGTATGTTAGGAATGCAAAAAAGGATACAGGTAATTTGAAATTCTCAAGAAATAAAACAGATCTTGGTAAGATCATAAGATTGGGTTGCCATCTTACAGAAGGGAGCCAAATAGCCACATTATAGTCAACAGAACTACGTCAACTTGGTAACTATTTAGAATCAATGTTTTCAATATGCGATTTTGTGAATGATGCTTTCCTTCCTTAGCTAAACCAATCTCCCCTTTCCCACACTATTTCTCCTGCATCACTTGTCATAAAAAAAAAATAATTACATAATTACATATATATTATTTAGTATTATTCGTTCCACGGAATCTTTGTTATTTATTATTATTTACAACTGAACATTTAAACCTTGTAGAAAGTTTTAATATTCTGCAATCAAACCACATTACTACAGCCCAATTAGTCCAATGGGACTTACTGATTAGCACTCACATTTCAAAGTATATTTTCACTTCATTTCTTATTTCTATCACAGGATTATGTCAAGAGGAAACAAAACACTCTAGTCCACAGAACTGATAACAATATTAACAATGATTTCAATGTGTTTCTGTTCTTTGATTACAGTTTCTGAATGATACACCTCCAATAATTTTATTTTTCAACATAGCCATTTTTTTGTTTCCTTAAATAACCTTCCTTTGCTCTCTATATTTGCGATAGCTGGAGTTACCATTTCTACATTTAGCTGAAGAGGAAATGAGATTCAAAGCCATTCACCAGAAAACTGAAGAACCAAAATACTGCAGAAAAAAATAAAGACTGATCATCGCTGAACTACACAGGTTATTTTTAATTATGACTTTGTAGTGTAAAGGTATGAAAACTCAGCACTTTTCACTACAGGATTTTGGATTTCTAGTAAACATGACACACAGAAGGCAATGACATTGCTTCATATTTGAAAGGCACTCTGTTCAGTCATGGACCTGACTTGAACTGCCTTCTACTGACCCTGTTCACAAGGCCAGAAAAAGTTACTGTTGAGACAAAAGTATATTTTTTACAATAAGAGATCCAAGGATGAGATTAGCAGTACAAAAGCCATAAAAGTGGGACCAACTCTGTCACTTACAGACTTGATACTGGAAAGAAAACATATAATTTAAATTCATATAAATCTTGCTATATTCCTTTAGTGGGGAAACAGTCATAAGCAGGTCTTTGTACTTAGCTGGTAGTGCAATGTATTTACCATGTACTTTGATATGTTTGATGTCTTCTGCATTTTTATATAATTCCTAATAATCACTGCTTATTGATCAAACCTTTTTTTTTTCAAAACTGTTTATTTTCATCGGGTATCTCTAGAAATCTAATTAATATATGCTATTTGTCATTATACAGCAGACCAACAGAGTCACACTCTTTAAGAGAAAGTTTTCTTCCCTTGATTATTAAAATCTGAACGTCCATATTTCTTCAGTTTTACTTCAACAAAATCTTGAGAAAATAGCTAAAATATTTTTTCTGAATATGTGAAATATTACACAGTAGTGTAATCTATCTTCAGTAGATGAAAATTTTCTTTTAAGCCAGAAGGCACAACAGTGACCTTCACCTGAACCAGTTATTTTGAATCAATCACCTCACATGCACTAAAACTGAACCAAACCCCTAACTTCTCCAGCATTTATTAATCATTACGTGGTTTGCACTGCATGATATAGATATTTTCTTTTGCACATAACCATGGTGTGAATATACGATGAATGCTAAGACTTCAATGTCATCATAAACATTAGGAACTCATCAAATTGAGCCTACATTTATCACACTGATTTTTCAAAGGCTTAAGCTAATGACCTGTGCAATGCAGCTACTGTTTTCAAGTAAGGATATGGACTGCAGCTGCGCAAACTGTGTTTATCACCCTGTTCCCAAAGCAGGAATCTAGAGTGGGGAAATCTGGGATATTGGTCAAAAAAAAAAAAAAAGAATTCACATCGTTTAGTACTGTTTAAACAAATAAAATGAACGTTTTAAATACAAACAGCTTGTATGTTACTTGTACGTTCGAAGATTTGAACCTTCACCTTAAACTATATCTATTTTTGCTTTATTTTGCTTTATATATTCATTATATGGTGATACTTATTAACGTACTAAAAATTATGACCCTGAGATGAGGGTATCTAGACAAGGTACCACTTGAGCTATATGCCAACAGTTTTATTGGGCACCTATTGGGGATATTATAATTTCTGAACTCTTTCAACCATGATTATATGAAGTTATTTTATAGTATATAATGATGTAACAGTCCAGAGAGCTAAATTAATTGTCTTTGTTGCTGTGGCTTTTAGCTTTGTGAAGCCGGGTTTTGTGCCTGCAAAAGAAAATACTGTTTGCACCTATAACGTGCAGGTCTACAGGAAAATCTTTTCAAACTGAACTGAAAAGCAATGCAGCAAGCAGGAAAGTGACTGCAATATAAACCCCAAATATAAATGGTAACAAGCTAAGACAGAAATTTTGTGTAGTTAAAACAGAGCAATATAGACCAAGACTCATTGGTCTATCTACTTGCCACATAGCCAGTGCAGTTTTGTATAATACAGTGCACATATCTCTCCTCCATATCTCTCCTCAATTTTCATGTCTCTAGAATGGATTTTGTCTCCTACCATATTGGTGTGATAAACTGTGGGTGTGAACTGGCAAGACAGTAAAATCTCTGATGAAAAAATCTCTACAAATAAATCCGCCAAAACCAAAACAAAAACATCCAATTTGTGCCAAAAAAACAAAAGAAAAAAAACAAAAAACAACAACAACAACAAAAATCTCACATGTGTTTTCCATGACTGAAAGTTAGAAACTCTTCAGTTTGATTTCCTGGAAGATTTTTGCGTGTTTGGTTTTCTGCACACCTCAGAGTCAGTCTTAGTTTTAAAATACAATTAGTATTTAAGAAAATAACAACATGATAATCCAAATCTGTAACTAAAACATATTTGGCACTTTACTTTGCAAACAACATGGGTGAAATCTGTAACTACATAAAGATTACTGCAAACTGAAATAACTCAATATGCTAGCAGAAGGTTTCCAGTGTAAACTCTGCACTGAATGAAGAATATGACAATGTCTCACAAAATAAATGGCAGAAAGTATTAACAGACATTTTCAACACTGAAAATGCATACTACAGATTGGAGGGGGATAAAGCCATTCCATTCAAGGAACAATTTGAACAAGCTTCTCAAACTTGAAGACTAAAAGATATGAGAGCCTGTGTATCTTTGTTTCTTCATTTATTATCTCTATTAGGAACATCCATTATCTATTGTCTCTATAAGGAACATCTTCAGACATATTCAGTTTTGGTAAGTTTTCCACACAATCTTACTCAATTTGATTATTTATTATTATTATTGCCACTAATTCTAATGATTATTCAACTAAAGAAGAGAAAAAGCAGTTGCGGTTGCATGGAAAACAGACCTCCCATCTTCTCCCGCAAAGACAAACCAAAAATAGTTAAGACTACTTGAGGAAAAATATTTTAAGTTGCAAAGAAAGTATTACTGGAAATCAAGTTAACAGAAAATTAGAACAATGTTAAAAGATTTAAAGGAGTAGACCCATATAAATGTACAAGCATAACAGCACTCTTAAGGAAGGACTAAAAGCCTAGCTGTAGCAATAGGGACGGGTGCAACTCTTATCTACTACATAGGAGCATACTGCACATAAAGATTGAGATAAAATGTGGAGAAAGCAAATCCTCCCTAGCTCCCACCAATAAATCCATCCCTGAAAAAATGAGGGAAGTGACTAAATTAAGGGTGATTATAAAACGTAGTGGCTGCGCTTTCTCAATTGATGGGGGAAAAAAAGAATCATTTGGAAATACTGGCTATATTTACAATACACCCATTAAGAAAGAACAGAAAAGAGAGTATTTCTCATAATTGAATAACTTCAGACTGTATATTAGAAAGTCTCAGAGGAACTAAGCAGCACACTACTGGAATTAACTGAAAAAAAATCAAGGTACCAAAAACTAGTTAGATGTAAATTTTTTTTTTTTTTTTTTTTTTTTTTTTTTTTAGAAAAAGTGACATCTCCATCCTCATTTCTCCTAGATTCTTAGATTCCTTATACTTCCTTATACTTCCATAATTGTACAACATACAGTATTCTGATCATCCTTTGTATAGGTCTCCTCTCATAACTCTTATTTCACTTTTTCTGGGTCTACATCGCAATTTATAAACCTTGAAATGGCTGCAGTTTCCCTATAGGATACACATGACTGTCTTACATGAGGACAGTTAACTACAGGCTTCTCTGCCTTCCCTGAAGTCGCTAGCAAAATTTGTTTAATCTTTCTTCTTTATTTTGGGTATCTTGAATATTTTTTCTCTCTTGATTGTTATATATTCTGAGGTATTTATAGGCAATTTTTTTTTGTGACTTGTACACACTGAATTCCTTATTTTTTCTCCACTGACTGTAATCACTTCTTTCTTTATATTCCTCTCATTTCTACTTTACAGAAGAGCAATATAACAGCCCCTTTTTAACTAAGATTTTGCCTACAACACCAAGTTGATCACATAAGGTGAAAAGTAAATATAATCACAAGTAAATTAAACCCACCAATGTTCAACTGAAATCAATGGCCTATCTAAAATTGAAAAATAAAGAATAAAGAAAAAGCTTTTCTATTTTTCAGTATTCAAGCAGAAATATGATACAAATACCTAAAAAGATATCCCTAAAATGTCGACAAAGCTCTGTAAAAACACATACAAGCCCTGCTGTTCTAGCCACTCATGTTATGCCTAGAACAGGTCCACAGTGATTAATTTGAACCAAGTACGTTCAGTATATGGTTTAGTTATTGACCCGGAGCACTTTGCGGTCCCTCGGAGGATGCTACCTCAAGTGGCTGCAGTGCCGAGGCGTGAAACATTCTAACAAACCAGAAATCAATGCAGAGTGAACAGCAAACAGACACAGTCAATGAGCTATTCATTATCTTTTGTAAACCTTCAGTAAAGTTGGCGGGTGGTCAATTTATATACTGTAATCAACTGTGGCTTTATTTTATATCTTATATTTGGAGAGAAAACAAGACCAAGAAGCAGCATGCTTTATGTGGTCATGAGAACATGAAAGTGGAAAAGTAATTAGATACCTGAATGCACCCTCCATCAAATAAAATATCACAGTGGTCTGCTGGCTCTCTAATAGAAGCTGTTTAGTAAATACCTCAGTACTGCAACCAATGAAAACAGATTTGCGTGTGATACTTTTAACTGTACATTTCTTTCTGACCAGTAATTAAAATCTAAATCAAGGATGCTTTTTAAAACAATTGGTTGCCTTTAGGGTAGCAATTTTTGCTACCTAAGGAGGGATCAGAGAATGTATCAAAAATAATGACTGTTTATTTTCGCTTAATTTTCATAGAAAATTATTTTATCTTAAAGCTAATTAAAATTAGTGAAGGACAAAGTTAGCTTTTTCACCTTCCACTGAAAGCAAAACCAAACCCCGTAATCAAATCAATGCCATATGTTTGAATAGAGTCTAAAAACATTCAGCCCATAAAAGATGACTGGGTTAAATGGAGAGCTACCACATAGGTTTTATTTTAAAACCTGACTATAAAGAACAAGGAGCAAAGAAGGCAGCATGGAACTGGCAAATTTAAAGGCAATTTATTTGCTTTACCATTCATCTGCTACTTCCTCTCAAAAAGCAGATGGATTTGAGTCACCTAGACAACCTGTCCCTCCTGCTTGTTCAGTTCAGTTCAGTCTGTTGGCTTTCCGCATCTAGGAAAGTTTGCAATTACGGTGCACTGCACAGCCTTTTTTTTTTTTTCCCTCCCCCTCAGTGCAATTTGTGAGAACTTTTTTTGTGCTTGCAGTTCATCTCAGGGAACACAGGTTTTGCAGTATAGTCTGATCATACTCAGGGCCAAAAGAAACCATGTTAGCATAGTGCAGAGCCTAAGCTACTGCTCTTCATGTCACCCCTGGGTTAATGCCAGCCATACCGTTTCATGGATCAGAGCACAAGCAGGATAAAGTTGCGTCCGTGTGAAGCATTAAACTAGTGAACTAGATGATGTCTATATGGGCAGATCTGCAAAAATAGCACCTTCCCTCAAAGCACGCTCACGGGAAAGAGCAAAAGAGGAAAAACTGAATAGTGTGAAATACAAGACATAAAAGGCTGGGCAATTCAAACACAAAACATTAAGATCGTATCTGAGCCTAAAAATAAATATACTTGATATCTCTGCCCAGGTTAAGAAGTAGAATATTTTTGTTGCTGCTATTGATGCCCCTCCCAAATACTGACCTAAACGAAAGATGCTCCTCAACCTGAGCTGAATGCATGTCAGATCTCATTCTGACCCTAGGCTGATGAAGATTATAGCCTGCCAAGGGCACACTAGCAAGATAAGAAGCATACGACATAAGTCAATAGATATATCTGAGCAACAACTCCAAAAGTAAGTAAAAAATCCAATTGCTAAGCAGCTATTCTTAAAACTTAAACTTCATGACTTACATCTACAGGGACTGAATAATTAGCACTTTATTTCAAAAATATTTTCTTCTAAACTACTTGAGCTAGTTTCTGCTCTCATCACCTCAGAATTAAACGTATGAAGTGTCAATGTCATGCCGACAGAATTGTCAGCAATCTACAGAATTGTCAGCAATCTAAAGGAAAAGGTTTAATTTAATTATTGAGTATTAGATTTAGGAGATTTGTTACTTCTACTGATATGATACGTTAATAAAAGGAGCAATCTATCGCTTATACTCATCCTCTCTATGCTAACTTATTTGCCTATCAGGGCGGTAATTACTAATTTCTGAGTTTTTAAGAACTAAAGGAGTTGGCTGCTCTTCCAGGCTATGTAAATTTCAAATATTTCTCATAAATAAATATGTAACACATTCTCTACTACAGCTTTATGAATGCTTGTGGCAATTTTTCATTTAGCAGTTTTCAAATAGGAAATAAAAAGAACTAAATGGTGGAACTTTTCCCAGAAAGATTTAGGATTCAACTATAACACGGATATTGCTGAATAAGTCAAAGAAATACAATCTAACCCTTTTCCCTTGTGGCTCTACTCATCTGAATTGTTATTCTCTTGAGAGAAACTGGAGGACCTAAAACATAATTTCATTCCTTGCTATTGTGTTCAGCAAAAAGTCAAAAGAGGCATAGACTTTTACATATTTCTTTTAAAAAGTAGGTAGCTCAGGAGAGAGAAAAAAAAAAAACCCTCGCGTATCAGAGACCCCATAGAAATTTCCTCTTTCAAAGTCTCATAAATTGCAGTGAATAGAAGATGGAATTATGGAATTATGGAACTAGCTGTACAGAGAAGCTGAGCTAAAGATCCATGAACTGTCCATTTCAGCATTTTTATATGATATTTCTGAATATGCCACATACTATTACTAAACTATGTTAATGAAAAAAAATGTGGAGTAACAAAACTCCTACATCAGGAAAAGATACATAAAACATTGACAAATATTTCAAATTTTTCTATGAGGATGACTTTCTATGAGAATAGACTCTCACAGAAACTATTTCTATGAGCCTATGCTTTTAAGCAGTTTCTTGCAAAACTCAGTTTAATTTTGAAAGGTATCTGCCCTTGAAGGCTGTTTCAGGAATTTAAATAAATTATAGCTACAATTTGCTTAGTATTGCTGGGTCATGCATAATAGAATAGTATTGAACTACTGGTCTACAACCAAATGAATAAAAGCAGACAAGACTATACACACTGAACAAAATACCATAAAAAGAAAGTAAATTCTGAAAACTACCATGATACCATGTGGAATAAAAAGGAAAAAAGACTGCTGTAATGTACATATATTTATTATGCTTGAGTGTGAAATACACAGACATATTAATAGAGTTCCTAGAACTATGCAGTTTTGGCCACCCCATTCAAAAAAAACATCCTTCAACACCCAACACCTCTTTCTTAAAATCTGTTTTCATCCAAGCAATTTGGCCAAGAGTAGACTATGCTAGCACCCAGACAGCAATGGATTGGTGGATAATGTGGTAACCTAGATGGTTAATATTTAGTGCTAAAGGAAGAATGGGAAGAGATCCCCAGTATATACAAAACAGGTCACGGAGAAGAAGATAGGGAACCAGAGCTGAATTGGAAGAGCTGAAGAGAGAGATGCAGAAGCATCGAGTAGAGGACCACTCAAGCTAAAATCATTTCAGAGATCTATATGACAAAGGAGACTGATGTAGAAACTGTCAGAAACTGTTGAGAGACTATTTCATTTTAAATTACTTTAAGAGTTCTTGTTGAAACTTACTTACAACCTTCTGAGACATTCTGAATAGAACCAGCTGTTCAGAGAATGAATTGATGTTAGTAACATGGAAAACTATTCTTGCTCAAAATTTATTTTATCTACTTACTTTGGTATAAAAGATTATTCACAGCTTTAAGTCTGAATTCTCATTAATTGTTACCTGACACTAATACATCTGTATTAATTTTACTTCATCGAATGGACCCATGATTCTAAAAGGAAGAGTTCCCAGTGACTGAAAAGTCAAACAGCACATGCACTATATCAAGAAAAAGAATCAGTGCTAAGCTACTTAGATATACATTATACTCCAGTTATATTCAGGTATTTATGGTACTAAATGCTGACAGTGTGGAACAGAGTAATCTTTAGTGCAGAGTGATAAACCATTCGTTACTTCACTAAATGTTCAGATTTGGTTGTTGATACACATTCCAAACTTTAAGGTATGTTGAACTTATATATAGTTTCTTCCAAAACTTGATGCATATATGAAATGGCATTCTGAAGTACAAAAAGAGAATTGCTCTTGATCCATAAGAAATTGTCACTGATACAGAAGAGTATTTTTATAACCAAATACTTTATGACAAATGTCTGTATCAAAGTTCTATGATAACTTTTAGAACGGTGAAGAAACACAATCTGTAACTGCACGTCCAGACAAGCCAACAAACTGTCAAAGATAAATAGTATTTTATCATGTATCATATATAATATATGGAATTCAAACAAGGAAGCAAGTATCTAAACCAAGGGTTTGAACAATGACAAATTTTGTAATTAAGACAATATTTCTTCAGAAATTCTGCATGTTACCTTTTCAGTTTCACTACTGAAATGACTCTAGGGTTCCCTTTTATTTTTTAGGAGAAAAAACAATACCATTTTTTTGGTAGGGAGGAGTTGTTACATTTCTGTGACATCCAGTAACTTTAAAGACCATGGTACCAGAACAAGCACATCAGAATGAGACAGCAATATGAATCTATTCACAAAAATATTCAATAGCTACTCTTACCCCTTAAAGATAGACTAACTTCTAAAATTATTTTCAGTTAATCAAGCTGGATAAAGTCCACTTTACCCTCCCCAAAGGATGATACTAGAAACAGCATATAATTGCAACTTAAATTCCACCATATTTAAAGATGCACACAGTGACTCTTAAACCAAATCTTAGTCTATGAAACAAAATTTTACAAGGGTACAACTGATTTTACTAGCTCTTCAGTTTAATCACAACTACTTTTCTTTTTCATGTACTGGTTTGACCATTAAGAAATTTGCCTTTACATAGTGACTCAAGAACAAAAAGCACTAATTCAAAATAAATGCTAAACTTGTTCTGAATAGAAGCAAATAAACTCTTTCTGGTTGTTTCAGCCAAACTAGATAATCTTCAACTAGATTATTTTTATTGTAAATGACAAATAGGTTATATGGACCTGGATTTGTTCATGAAGGAATGGATGTCAATTTTAAGAAGATTAAAAAGTATTTTCCAAGGCACTTAAGTCGCCTGCAAACCACTGACCCTAGTTTCTGATAAACTACAACTTGGAGTTGATTATCTGTGTAATCTGCATGCCACAGCAGAAATTGTGGATACTTATTTACTACTTCTAAAAGTATCCCATATGCAACCTTTCACCTTCAAAGAGGTGCCAAGTTGCTTGGAGTTTTAGAGGAGCATTGAAGCAGAGAGGCACTGCCAAAGACACAGTGTGTTTTAAAAAAGGTAAGGAAGATTTATGAAACACAAATAAAATGCAAGGCAGAATAAGCGACAAAAAAACATATAGATGGTGGAAGAGAAACTGGATGCATTACTGGCAGACCCTTGGAGCACATCCTACATGCAGACACTTTGGAAATAACCGTGTGAACACAGTTCACACAGAAGCGTGAAGGGGGAAAAGCTTTTGCTTATAGACTATAAGCTTTTGCTTATGGACATCCCAATATGTTAGAAAAAAACAGGTTACACTGAAATTAAGAGGCAGAAGGTCCAACCAAAGCTGAGCCTAGGTATTTGAGAAAGACAGCTCAACTGGTGTGAGAGAGTGTTTAAGTTTACGCACAGCTAATGATAAAAGGGTGCCCTTATTCCTACATGCCCAAATCATGCCCTCTATCACACTTGATCTTTTCTCCTATTCTTAATCACAGCACTCTACTGTTTTTAGCTACTGTGCATGCAATATTAGAAAAAGTTTTGAAGTGTAGTTTAACAGTTTGAAAAAAGAGAGAGAATAGAAGGAAATCCAAAACTGGCAATAGGTAACAGATTAGGATATATAAAAAATAACAGAACTGATTTTGGTATCTTAAGTATTATCATCAATTGATTATGAACTTCAAAATCACCAATTTAGTCAAACTAGTAAAGTGCTAAATTCCTAAAATGGCTATTGCGATAGTTATTGGCTGCCTCTGATTTCTGGATAATTTTATACAATATCCTAGCTCATACATCCCACTTATGTTCCAGATGAAATCAGTTGTAATCAGTTGAGTTACACAAATATGAAATTGGAAAAAATTAGCAGGATAAATAAGGTTCTTTTGGCTGAGTTGTCTCTATTTAACTTCATCTCTGTCTAGGATCATAAAACTCATCTGTACCAGGAACTTGCATTGACCTTGGTTGTAAACATATGAATTCCAGGGAATAGAGTGATTTTTGAAATGGAAATACAAGCAAATAAAGCCTTAACAGTTTTTAAGGAGTAGGATGTTCCTACTACCAGCTGACTTTGGTAGTAGGAGCATCCCCAATGAGACAAGACATTTGGAAATGAGGATCTCAGAGAAGAAGAAAAAAAACTTAAAGGTAAACCAAAAGTAAACTGACGTTCTTTTTGCCATTCAGAAATTAGAAAAAAATACCAACTTCTTAATTTAAAGATTAACTACAGCGCACAATGTTTTTATACCTCATAGAGATAACAAAATTTACTGCTATATTCAGTGTTTTAAGAATAAAAAGAGTGAAATGATGAATGGTATTTTGATCACAGAGCTAAACATGCTGCTAAATTGCCTTATGCATATCAAATACGAAGTTGGAAAGTTTTAACTTTTAGTAATGAAAATTTTAAAAAGAGATTTAACTTTTGGAAAAAAATACTTTTAAAGCAAAGAAGGTGATATAATTTGAGCAGAAAAGCATTATTTTTTTAGGTAATCAGTACCTAGGTATTCATATATGACTCTCTCTAGATACACTTAAGAACAAAGAAACTATTCAGGTAAATGCACTTAGTCTCCTTGGGTGGATGACCAAAAGTGCACATTCCTTTTGTTCATGATAACTTAAGTGTAATATGTTTGATAAATGTAACACTCCATATTTACCTTCACTTATATAATTATGCTTAGCTTATCATAGACATTTCTGAGAATCAGTCCATTGCACAATAACATTTCAAAGAAAGAAGCAATCATAGTTTCATGCTTACTTTTCAGTGGATTTTAATGCTTTTCACTGTCCCATAAACCACTAGTTTGACAAGGCATATGCTGGACATTCACTTTTAATTTATCATTATTCTACTTCCTATTGTAAGAAATTAGATAAGCCTGTAGTAGGTTTATCAGTGGACTGTGTTAGCCAGAACAGAAAGCTCAGTCCACCTCCAACCTCTAGCCAGATGCTGATGAAGAGTCATTGAGTTTTTACACTACACATAGACCAAGTGATGTAGGCCAGGCTAATCATCTGGCTTGTAGCCTATCTAGCACATATGGACAAAAAGTAGACTGGGTAACTGGAAGTCAACCATGTTCAGGAAGGTTTGTTTCATATAAGGATAACTGATGACCAGCTTTTTTGACTTAGATATTTTTTGGAAAACATATAAACCACACATCACACATCCCACTAAATATCCCACTGGTCAACATTATTACAGATCGACAACTGAGATGATATCCTCAGTAGAAAACAAGGAAAAACTTTCTAATTAAGCAAGACAATTTTAGCTATGCATTTTAAGTTGGCAAAGAAAGTTCATGCTCCTACAAGAACTCACCTGATAAGTAATAACTGAAAATATTTTAAGCAGGTTGTATTCGATCACATTCTCATATTATAAATGGCATGTACTTCAGAGCCTAAGAAGAAAGTTTGACAGTTTTGTAGGAATCACAGAACCTGAAGGATTTCCTAAAGGATATACAGAGCACGAAACCTGAGAGTAGAGGTAGATGGAGGGAAAAGGAAAGGAGATATGGGAAGATTTTTTTAGACTGAATTTTTCTGGGTATTCACAACTGTAACTTAAATCATGATTGAATATGAAGTACTATATGAAGTACCTTGAATAGGAAGTTTTCTTATTGATAATTTCACTGCAATGTCTCCTGACCTCATGTGTAACTTGGGGATAATACTACTATTGTCAAAATTAACATTTTTGAATCACTCAGGTCCTATGAAAAGGGCATCTTAAAAGTGTATGTTTGGAAAATAACTTTTTATTCAATAAAAGATGTTGTTAAGTGCTCTTTACATAAGACATGAAATTCTATATTGCCTGAGGTGATTAAAGCTGAATACTGGAAAATGACATGAACATGAACGATGTTTATGTCCATCCCTCACTCTTTACATTTTTGTGCTTGAGATGCTGCACCCAATCATGTGATCCACATTTACAAAAAGCAGGTTATCTCTAACTACTACTAAAAGTATTCCAGTTAGTCAGCTTTCCTTAGCAGTGAAATGCTTAGTTCTAGCCTTAGCTGCTTGGATGATCTCACGCTGCTATGAATGGTAGCCCTCAATAGACTTCAAACGGTTTATACGTCTTGTCCACTCATCACTGAAAAGACTATTTCCTATAACAGACGTTTCCTAGTGGATAAGCACAGAAAAAAACTGAAATATTGTTGCTAAAACATGTACATGTTTAGCATTTTCTGACTTTGGTGTGCTTGATTTGAGCGTTTAATGTTCTTTTAACATTTTTTTGATGTAATAATCAATTCATACTGTATGCCATGAAGACTGAAATATTATCTATAAATTATCTATCTGAGTTTTGTAATGTTTTGCATCATTTTATACAGCAAATGATAAATAGGGCACTATAGATGCCTTAGATGATTAATGTCCAACGTATTTTGTTAGGCTATGCTGCAACTTTCAAGAAACTATTAATACAAAAGTGAACCTAAGTATGAAGGTTACATATTTGTCTAAAGGTAAGCTATTTAAAATGACATTTGTGATATGCAAGTAAGAACATATGTAATAGTTTTTGACATGTTATCTTCATCAGTACATCTCTATTGCTAAAATAACAAGTCTACTGACCATAGCATGCCTAAATTATATGCTCATAGCAAAGTCATACACAGTAACTGAATCCTCCTGATCTGAAGGGAGAATTCAGTTGGTATCTCCATTCTTACTAAAACAATCACCTCCTGTAGAAACGATGTGCTTTGTATTTCAAAATCATAGCTTTGAAAATCACACACTGATGTTTACACAGTTTGCCTACTATCATTGCATCACAATTAATACTCTAAATTGCCATGTAACAAACTCGGGTTGATTTTTTCCCTTTTTTTTTGCACAGGTTTCCATCTTGAAATTGAATGACCACAAATGTCATAATCATATATGAAGTACATGGTTCTTTTCATCACAATGTCTGGACTTCATAGATATTTGCATCAATATATAATTTCAGAGCAGTAGAGATGTTAATGAACCAATGCAATTCTAAAAATATTAAAAAGTTAGACATCATCAATGACACAGTTGTTTGATCTTTTAGTTCTCATCTGACATTTTCACAGTACTATAAATGCTAAAAGTAGAACAGAACAGATCTGGAGTAACTAGCTTAAGTCAGAGAGACAAAAAAAAATCTGAGCTGGAATAAAACATACAATAAAAAGAAGACTCAAGGTTTCTTTCAGTTCTTCATTTTATAACCCTGCCATCATCCATGTTTTCAAGTTGGACTCATGAAAGAAAGAAGATTACATTAAAATAAGTTAAAATGTTCCAGTGGTACTCCAATGATAAAAACAAATAAATAAAAATAATACAAAAAAGATTATGTCCTTGCAAAAGTATATACAAAAAATAAATATACAAATAACCTCTTTTATTTGTGTCTGCAACACTAAAACCTCTCAACTCCATCCATGAAGTTTATTGTTTATTGGTGCATTTTACTGGCATTTGAGTAACAGTAGTTTTTAAAAGTTTGTTTAAAAATGGCATAAGAAAAATCACTAGAGTGCTCTGTTATGATTAATGTGAATCAGTAATAAAGCCATTTTTATGGCAATGCAAAATCCAACACACATCAAATTTTCTATGCAGTTTCTATTCAGGTTTAAAATGGAAATTTTCATTTTTAAGCAAACAAATGAAGAAATAAATTCAACTTTGACTCATATTCCCATGTTCAAAATTTTATATACAGCTAAAGTTCAAGTCAATTAAAAGCTGAAATATAACACTTTCTAATTCAATACACGGTAAAGAAAAAATAGGCATCATCAGTATCAGTGAGAAGTCCAACATGCTTTCCAGAACAGTTTAATAAAGTTTCAAAATATTGTCAAGATTAAATCTGAGCTGCTCTGACAATTCCATTATTCTTTTATAAATGTTTTCCATGAGAAGAGGGAAACTGCTGTGCACATTGCTTCTGAGGCACAGTTCCCAAGTGTCACCCCTACTCAATTTTTATGGGATCTCAGAGTACGAGTGCTTACTTAACTACTGATTTTTGAGAACTGGAGTTTTTGCTTACAATACTGGAGCACTTAATGGTATCATTTGCCAAATAAGCACAAATGATATTGATGATTTTCAATATCATACTCGCGTCAATATCAAGATCAACTTCATCATCTTCTTCTAAATATCAACTATCAACATCAAGTCACACAGGAAAAATATCCTGGTCCCTAAATGCTAGTGAGAATTTTCAGTACGAGCATTAGCTACATGAATAAATGATCAGTCAGACAGCATTAGTTTTATCAATAGTTGTCCATCACAGGAAAAATGATTACTAATGAGCTCAATAGTCATCACTGGCAGCTTCTTTTATTACTTCTACTGTTCTGAGGAAGGTCTTCAGGACACATACAGTGCACTTTTAATACTTGGGATTTTGATTTCTGTGGAATGGTAATACAATGGGATGCAACTCAAGTAAAAAGAAGTTTCACTAGAAATAAACAAAAGTATATATAATGTTCAGTAAAATAATAAAAAAATCTAATTCTGCACAGCTCAAGTTCATGAACTAAATTTGGAAGATATTTTTAAATTTAATTTCTCTGTTTCTTCAGTCTTCATTTGTAAAACAGAATATTCCTTAGCCTCATATGGTAAGGTGTTTATTAATGTTTGCTTACTACAAAGTTATTCATGTTTACGAAGTGCTCCATCACTTGCATGATAACTGCTATGCTTAACCTTTTAAGAAATTAACCATTTTGCATTCAGAACAGTCTTTAAGTAATGTACAATAAGATACACTCCTATAGAGTAGACAATAAGTGAAAGTAAACACTGAATACTGAATGCTTCTTCATGAAATAACACTGTAATATCATACATAAATCAAGTTGGGCAATTGTCTGAAAAAATGTCACCACGTTCAGAAACTGTCCTAAGGCACCAGGCAGCTAAAATAAGATTGTGTTTGTAATATGAGTAATTTCCCAGCCTAGTTAAGGTAACCTTAATTGTAATACTCTTTATAGAAGACATAATAGTATTTCTGAAGGCATCTCTGTGACAGGGCAACATATTATACCTCCATTAAACATTAGTTAAGCCTTAAATTAGTTAAACCTTAAATTAGTTTAAAAAAAATAGTTAAATGTTTACCTCCAGTAAGCATTAGTTAAACTTGGTAAAAACGATCTGAGATGATCTTAACATTAGCAAGGTTTTATACCATTTTACCTAACTGTACATTAAGTACAGAACGAAAAGCCCTAAAAATCTTTGTGTGATGCACAAAATCATGGCCATCACTTAGAAACTCTTGCATTTTCTTATTTTAAGGGCTAAAAGCACTAAGTCATTTACTGGTAAGCCATAATAAATGCTGTTTTTCTCAAAGATGTTCATTAAAAAGTCAAGTTTGAGTGTAACTAAAAACATTATCTTAGGAAAGGAATTTCCAAAATGGTCCAGTGCTGTCCTGTAATGTCTACAGGAAAATCTTACCTAAATGTTGAAATAGGAGGCAGAACTGTCTCTTTAATAGAGGCTGTGGTCTCCAGAAATTGCTTAGAGATGTGGACATTTTTAGGGAAAGAGAAAGCTTATTTTCTAAACTCACTTCATGAATTATAATGCTGTTCATTCACTGCTTCTTATATTATCTTTTCTTTCTGTAGGTGGCCTGCCTATATTCTGGTTTTATAAAATGTAGCATTACTGTTACAACGCTATTTGTGAAAGAACGTAAAAAGGTGCAAAGCCCATTCTCAGTTAAGCAGCACATTTTGACTTTTCAGATTGGCAACAGCAGAAAAGGCACTGAAACAGAGAGGTTGTTAAATAAAAACGAAATATTCACTGTCTTCTAAAGCTTAGCATTCTGTCCTAAGGTCTATCTTTCAGATTTATTTCAGAGTCTCATCTTCTGAAAGACAGCCTGTTTGTCCTGTGAGGGCTGATTCTGTGCTACTAATCTATTAAGGCCATGACAATGTTGATCTTCTTATAGTTCAATCCAACTACTAAGAAGCTTTGTAGGCATGCATGTTTCACTGGCCAAAACCTCCGCATGACTGAAAATAAGATATTTACACAAAAGCACACAGAAATTATATTATTGAAAAACAAAAATATCCATATGCATCTCTATTTTTATGTTTGAATTTTTCACCTTCCCTCAAATAAGAAATATTTGGCATTTCTTTTCCTAAGGAATTTTAATACGTACGTCTGGGAAAAGACTGTCTGCATATTCCACATTAAGGGGATTACTTACTTCTGAGAAGCAGAAACAGAAATACGGATCTAGAATGGGGTCTTGTATCAATTTTTATTTTATCAAGAAGACACCAAATAAATTAAACATATTTACTACCAGCACTAAGAAATGACAGAATAGTTACTTAACTATACAGCAGAACAAATGAAACTTGTGAGTGAAATCATACTGAAGATAAAGCTACCATTTCCTTTAAGCACTCCTAAACAACCCTATATCAGAACAGTATGTAAGGCACATTTCTCAAAGACAATCAGCAAATTCAGCGTAACTTCCTTCGTCCTTACCATCTCAGTACAATGCTGGAATATTATCGGCTAACACAGAAAAAAAAAAATACAAGTTGAGTAAATATAAAACAAAAGCAGATCTGAATTACCTACACATGTATTAACACAAGAAGTTAATCTATTTTTCATGCTGTCATCCAGGCCTTTCTATACTTTTAACATTTATTAACATAAATAATTTAAAATTGCTCAGAATAAAAATGCAAATAATATTTTGCTAATTCATTTAATCACTCTTTTCTGCAATACTATATATTCTGCAATACTATATATAAGTATGTATATATTACTTGCTTTTAAATTAATCTGTGTTTCTTCAATAGCTCTAACATTTATTAAAATTTTCACCCATTACTATGCTGGCACTTTATGCTACTACTTATACCATGCTGTGGGTCATAAAGAAATTTTTATTTAAACCTTTATTCTTATTTTGTTCCACATGTAATCTATTTTGACTGAACTAATAAAATTTAATGAGATTAAAAATGAAGGAAAGTTCAATTTCAGTAGAAAAGATTCTTTCATACCTCATAACCAGCTAACTAACTGAAAAGATGCAGTCCACTAACATTTTGACAAAATACTTTTCTTGCAAGGAAATAAAATTACCAGATAAGAAAAGCAGAATATTTGCTTCATAACATTTTTTAAGGAAATTCAAGTTAATAAAAATGTTCTCTCTCTTGCTTTTGTGATGTGTTCCATATGGCTATGTAAGCCCTTCAGCCATGTGTGAAAGTATACGGCACATGAACAAAAATACAAGAGTAAAATTCAGATACTCAAGACCAGCTTAGGAGGGCAGGATGTGCTGCCTGATAAGATATTAGCATACGAAATTCTCACTTTACTGGGTGATTCTCGCTCAGGTGGTTCATATTATTCTTAGTTAAAAAATTTAGTTGTGTTTATCTATCATATATTCATTCACATAGGCACAGGGTAGAAGAAAGGTTATTGGCTCAGTGTTTTTCCAATCTGTGCAATGTGAGGAAACTAGCCTTTTTCAGTAATACTTAAGAACGTGCTTAAAGGCAGAAATTTAAGTGATTTAGTGAGTGAAGTCTAAGGCAAAGGCAAAGTGACAGCACATTTCAGAAAGTCAAAATTGAAAACAAGTATGAAAGCCCACTGTGAACGACAGATATTCCTTTTATGATGATTATCACAGAAATGTAGATCTCCCATGAACCTATATTGTTTCCACCACCATAATGTAGGCTCACCCCAAGGAGACTAAAGTGACATAGATGCCTAAATTAACAGCTGAAGACAATGGATTTGTTTGTTTCATTGATATCTGCAAAAAGGAACTAAGCAGCATGACACCTTCAAACCAAGGTACGTGAAAAGGGCACATCACTCCATTTGGCAGGAGCACGTCCAGCTGAAGCACAGGTAGAGACAACATAGTGCAAGGGTGCATGGACGGAACTGGGCTCCTAAAGCCAGGGCCAGGCTTCTCTATGATACGAATGAAGAACAGGAACTCCGAAATGGAACAGAAAAACTGCATCACATGTGTACTCCCAGGCAACTCCTCCTCACTCACCGCTCATTGATGCAAGTTTGTAACCACCACAAGGCTCACGAGAAGCAGGATGGAGGAGGAAGCTGCAGCTGCATAAAGATGCCCCACAAGGGCTACATGCCACAGAGCAATGTGCTGGCTGCTTCAAGAACATGACAAGACAGCTACAAGCTACACCAACAAGCACATCTATGATGCAAAGCCTCAGTCAGTTCTGTCCTTGGTAGCCTCTGGCTCAAATGAATTTTTGTCTTTTACAAGGCCTCAAAACCACCTTTCCTGAATAGGAGTTTCTCTAGAATGCAGAAAATATTCATGTTGCAGGAAAGTGAAACTGATACTTGATTTGCACTGGAGCAGAAGAATTAGACTTCCTCTTAGAGAACAAGAAAAGTTCAAAAGATTGGGAACTTCTTTCCCTCAGCAGGACACTGTGGTATACTGGCCTGCTTTGTCTGCTGCAGATGCTGTTAAAGAACATTCAAATAAACTCCTTTTTGAACCCTAAACCGAAAGCTTGTTTTCAATGACTAAGAAAATGACTGGAAAGCTTTTTTAGGCAATTATAACAAAACAGTTTATAACATTTGGACAAGTATATTGATACTGTACTGGAAATATGCAATAGGTGTGGACAGCTGAACTTGTAGGAAGTATTTTGGCTTTGACAGCTGTGTATTTCTTTTGAGATAAAACACTCCTCTTGTCTATTTCCTTCGCTATGTTCTAATAAAATATTTTCAGTAATCAATCAAATGTTTTGCTATGCTATCTGTGTATGTTAGTGAATCTTCTGTGGCATTTACTATCTACTTTTTCCTTTAAAGGAGAAGAAAGAAATTTGGAATTGGCAAGATAAACACAAGATTTTAAAAAACAGTCAAACTCTCAAGTATTCCCAGATGATAGAGGACTAATATAATAAGTAAAGATAGCAAGGGAAAAAAATGTCAAAAATCTCCTGAAATTGGCACATATATAATTCAAAAGCCTGACTGCTCACCAAATATGAACAAAGTAAGTTCATCCAGGATATTTCTATGTCCCCTCACAATGTTCAGAAAGAATACTAATGCAAAGTAATAGCATATTGGTTTTGTTCCTATATGGCTTTCCTTGCCCAAGTAATAGAAATAATTCTGGACAGAAAAACCTTTAATCTATAATCCTCTCCCATGTAGTAAATTATGATTCATCAAAACAAAGCAATTCCAGATTCTATGTAGCTCATCCCTGTTTTTGGATTTCACATAGAACAGATTTTTTAATGGCTTTGCGCAGATAAAACAGAAAACTCTACACTTGCCAAGGCTTTTCAACCTCAGAACGTGATCAGAACACACTCTTAACATGAAATTTTTTAAGGCTTTCATGAAAATCCTAGGTTACTTGGAAAATGACTTTTTGAAACAGGGTTTTAAGAAAGCGCAGTAATTTATCTTTGGAATAATAATAATAAAAAAGCTAAAGAAAAGCAAAGGCATCTTGCCATCTCCTTTAGAAGAAGTAATTGCTGTAAGTGAAGTGCTCCTTCCTTAATGGAAGGAGAATAAAATGAAACTCACTGCAAAGCCTCAGACAGAAAGTAGTAGAGTGCTTTGGACAATCAGAGCAATAACAGAATCAAAATAGGAGTGAATTCTTGGAGTAAGAATTAAAATATTTCTCTTAATAAAATGCACTGAAATTGTGAAGTCTTGTGAATACCAATTCCCCAAGTTAAAAGCAGCATAAAAACTTTCACTTAATTAAACAGTACAAAAAAATTCTAAAATGTATCCTAAATGTCTTTATGTCTATCTAGTACCGATTTTAAAGTTTTTGTAAACAAACGTAACATTAGTTTGTGCCATCATGATCTCGTTTATGACATGCTGCAAGAAGATTAAAGATACCTGTGGTTGTCATAGGTGCTTGATTCATATTCACCTAATTCCATATTAATTGTAGTGGGACTTTATAATAGTAAAACTCTAAATCTGTAAAGAACAAATAAAAATCAGATGACAGAATATAAATGAGAAACACTGACATAACAGTCAAAAGGGAAGTGCAGGCAAACATACAAGACATTCACACTAAATATGTTAAGAATTATCAGTTTATCAACCTGGCTGATTTCCCAAATGTTACACAAATAGCATGATCGCACATTTGACAATCTTACTTGATTTCTACTATATATATCTTGACATTCTTTGGTCAGGTAATGTCAACTAATGTTGAAACTAAACTTGGAATCTATTTCTGGAGCTGAAAATATTTTTCTAAGTATTTATGCCAGTCCTTTTCTACAAATTACCGTCACTGTCAAAAGAATTCAAGTGTGAAGATTACCATTCCCATTTTCTAGAATGGAACAACTGACAACTAGTAAAACACAAAACAAACAGAACAAAGCTCTGTTACTTAAGTACTCCCTGTTCAATCTTTCTTGTGCTACTAGATAAATTCAGTAACACCGCCAGTGAAAAATATTCTATTCCATATTTTTGAAGGATGGAAGGGAACACTCCAAGTGTAACACCCTTTACTATATGACAAAAGTGAGATATATCCTTTGGAAAACTATGCAAGTGCATGCATTTCTAAGTTAGACATTGTTTTATTGATTACCATAGTGCAAATGTTCAGTAAATTATTATCCTGTTGGCCCCATGACAAGGTAATGCTTGTCCTGGGGCCAACAATCTGCAAAGTATCTGCCAACTATCTGCAAAGTAGCTGGGCAAAAGCAGTGGCGATATTATAGCAATGTTAATTTTACCGGAGCCATGTGTGTTTGAAAGTTTCACTGTCTCCTATACAAAGAGACAAAGAATGCTACCAAAGTGGATAAAGTAAATAACCTGTGGAAGTCTGCTAAACTTGTGAACCTTCAAAAATAGAAGCATAGCTTAGGGAAGAAGAAATTAAAAAAGAGTGGAGGGTAAATGTAGTCAAAGTTATAATTAGTGATTTGTAATCCATTTTTCTTTGCAAGAAATATTGCAATCTAGGATTTCAGAGGTTTTTGTTTTGTTTTTGTAGTCAGTTTCTTTGTCCGAAGGTTATGTAACATATGACTCTAGCTTAAAAATCCTAAAATGAACAGATCAAAATAATCTTAATTGCTTCATTAACTATTTAATTTACAAATCCTCAAGCATTGTCATTTACATAAAATTTCAAAAAAAATAACAGACTTGCATTATAAGCTTCTTTATTAATTAAGGTACTAAAATATTTAGTATTATCACCACTTATTATCACCAGTGGCATAAATCAAGTTACTGGATCATGTTAGCAAATTAACAGCTCTGGGGTCTGAGCAGGAGGTTCACTTATGCTTCGCATGATTTCCATGTGTTGTAGATACTTGAGAACATCTACTAAAATCAGATCGTAAAATTTGCACAGCAGTAATGAAGGATTTAGGTATTAGGGCAGAGGTAGTACTATCCAGCACAGTAGTTTACAACTAGCTAAAACAATTGCAAAGTAATGAACATCCTTTGAGTAGGAGGTTATATTAAAGACCTCCTGAGGCTCCTTCTAAACCAAATTGTGTGTAGATACAGTAAATAGTAATGCACTGGATTTAAGCTACATGTCAGCCTGGAAATCTTAATGGTTTATATACTAGTTTATATTTTGCTTGCATCTTCTTCTGCTTTCTTTTTATGCCACTTCTCCTGAAAGAAAATTCTGGGCCATGTCTAACTTCATGTTCTTCAGCAGACATTTCTGATGCCATGAATGAAGAAATGAATGAAGAATGACATATTTCATTTTCACCTACCCTGAACTTGTTTTTTTCTGTTGAAATTCTCCATGTAAGGAGCACACACATCTTCAGAATTGATAGGCTTTACTGTATTAAAGAAAAATTCTTCTGTTTTATAATACAGAAATAATACAATTACTGTGCAAAACATTTTGGACTATGCTGTATCATGTAATATGTAACAAAGTTGAACATGTTTTCCTTATTTTTTTAAAAAAAGGTTTACATTTCATCTGCTGAACTTTAATAAAACATTACCAATGTCCAAACAACCAGAAAAATCAACTCTATCATTTACTCTTCTGGAGAGCAAGAAATCTTTTTTTTCCCTCTTGTTCTTTCTTTCAGTATCTTTACAAGGAAGATTACAACAAGTAGTTCTCCGTATTATATCGCTGAAATCCCTCAAATTGCATCAACATTTTGGAGTGATTTAAAACAAGCTACAAATAGGAACAATTTAGAGCCTATTATTTAAAGAGAAAAAGAAAAATACAAACTTCCTCATAAGAATAATATAATGTTTTAAATAATGAAGAAATACAGTTAATTTTAGGAAGAAGTTAAGCAGAGGAGTAGAGGTAAGTGGGGTAGGCATGTAGTGATGAAGCTGTGCTTGAACAAACCTTGCCTTAGGCTGGTTTTGTACATCTGATTAATCATTTTCCTTTTTGTCTGCACCTCTCTGGCTTATTCTGCACCTTCTACTGCTCCCTGTGACCTTTGGCAAATTTGAATTGCTCAAGTTGCAAATATACTGAAAAGAATTTGTTTTCCTTATGTTTCTAAAGCTACTATCTTTATATGCTAATTAGAAATAAAATGCTTGACCCATAAGGAATCGGCAGGAAACCAGAAATGAAGGCATTATCCAACCCTTCATGCTCCTTAGTGATGCCATTTTAAATATTTTAGACAGTCTATAAATAATTAAAAACTCACCACAGCAAATTATGTCCTATTATGCAAATAAATAGCCTCCTCCCTGGTTTCATTAAAGATTCTAAATAACAAGCTGAGCAGTTTAAACATGGCAGGGTACTGCGGTGAGGCGAGAAACCTTCCAATAATTTTTTTTAATTGTTAGTGCCAAGTTTCATGTGGATTTTTACTCTAACACTTTAATTTGCATGAGCAAATAAACCTTTAATAAACCTTTTGTAAGTGGTGAAAATGCATCATTTAATTAAATTTGATTTGTTGTGAAACTATTGTGCTTCATGAATATTTAAGTTCTGCAAACTCTCTTAAGTAGAAAAAAATACAAGACTTTTAAAAAGAAAGCTGTATCTACGTAATGACATTTCTCTAAAGCCATTATTTATTCACATAAACTATATAAAGGATATGTCAAGTTTTTGCAATTTAACACTCTTAAACATCTTATCCTATTTTCAAGGCAAAATTCAGATTCTATTTCAACAGTAACAGAATTCAGCTGTATTCATGTATGTCTACAAGGTATAGTGAGTTACATGTTTTTTTTAGTTTTATATTACTTTGTAACATTCTTTTTTGAAGAGAGTTGATTTTTCAGATATACTGAATTATCAAGACCCTTGAAATTATGCAGTTTTGAATTTATTTCAAAATAACTCTTCAAATAAGTATACTGTAACATATACTATGATAATAAAACATCATGAGCTAAACCTATGTTAAAATATATCTGCACTCAGAGATAAACACTAATAGGTAAAAAACCAGTGAGACTTGAGCAACCACAAAATGAATGCAAATTAACAAAAGCATTTTTAGAAAATGTATAGTGCAGCCACAGGCTGCTATGGCACCTGAATCATAGAATCATAGAACGCCTAAGGTTGGAAGGGACCTCTAAAGGTCATCTAGTCCAACCCCCTGCACACGCAGGGCCACCTAGAGCACATGGC